>VZRQ01011079.1:121447-204770 GCA_013397975.1 Machaerirhynchus nigripectus
TTTTATAGTTTATATCAGATTTAGGAAAATTTGGAAAATCGTTAAAGATACAGTTAAATGAGCTATGACTTCATCTGATTATCAGGAGAAACCTCTCTTTCACCATAAATAAAACATTTATTGCTTCATAATTTCAACTTCCTGTTAACAGAAAAAACCTGGTTTTCAACCAAGCTAAGGTTTGATGCATCCACCTGATTCCTGTATCTTTACCCATCAAAATATATAAATTATCAATGTAAATAAATAAATACATACACACAGCTTTTCATGTACCTTTCCTACCCTGACTCCCAATGGCTCTACCAGCTTTCATTACGTTTACATCACTATACATTACATTTACATTCTACTATATATCCTGTTCTGGAGAGAAGGTTTCTTACTCTAAATTAATTGCTTTCATTAGAAAGAGTCCCACATAAGGAACGGGTAATTCTCACTTCTACTGGAGTTCACAAAGCATTGCTATAGCTTGTTTAAACTGGGAGGTGTATGCCATATTCATGATAATTTATTTCTGTGTTTCTGTATGCCCTTTACATTTACATCAGCTCCTATTCATACCTGTTCTGCTTTCCACATCTGTAGTCTCACGACGTAAAGAAAAGGTGGGAGAATATTATTATGATTTACTAGTTCTAAATCAGCAGAACTGTGAAGTGACTGAGCTACCAATCAAAATTCGATCTATTCCAGTATAATATTTGTTACTCTATTTTGCTTCCTTCTGACTTACATATTCCTATGCAATTGGATAATTCTGCTACCATATCAAAACCTTAGAAATGTGTTTATGTAAATGTCTCAAACTAATGACTAGGTAGTCAAACTGTGCAGCCAAAAAAAAGAAATCCTACATAGAAGAAATGCAAAGTTTGTAAGAAATTACACGAAAATCAGTTTTTACTTTGGTTGTCTAAATTCTTTGAAACTTAGGAACTATTTTCTTCTTTTAACATAGCTAAAACTATTTGCTACATTTTCAATCTGCCTCAAAATATCAGTTATAATACATTTTACAGTACATTTTGTAGGACAGAACATGCAGTGGCAATTATCTATATTTGGAAGACTCTCATTTTTGCTGTAATCTTTTTTGCAGCACAGGATGACTGGATAAAAATTTAGAATAATTATGGAATATTGTTTTCTTCCAGTGTTATGCTTCTTTGTTCCTGGCTGATGCTAAAACTGTCTTTCTGTTTCTGCAATCTGCAGTTGTAGCAAGAGTTGTATTCCTAATTTTTTTCATTTGGAGTAACATTTGGCAGGCTTTCTCTATCACTGAACCATATGCATATGGGTCATCTTGGATTGGAGGAAATAATTTCTTATGGGAAGGTTGTAAAATTGGGATATTGTCTTCCAGAAATATGTGAAAATTTACATTTTTTGGCTTTTATTTGGCTTTCTCTTGTTCCTATGAGCTTGTCCAATACTGCACTATGTTTTACAAATTCTGATTTAAATTCTTTCCATTCAACAGAAAGCCATAGCTTGCCCCTTCATCCAGCTGTTGCTTCACTTGGTTACACATTATCCAGAGAATGTTACTGTGCTCTCATTTTCCAATACAGAAGAAAACTTGGTTTTTTGCCATACTCAAAAATTTGAGACCTTTTCTGTAAATTTATAGAAGAGAGGTAGAACGAGATGTGATTACTTTAGTAGTAACTTATGTCTAAATCGGGGAGGTTATTTCTGAAGATAAAAAGTACAGAGGAAAGGCTTCCAGTTCTTGAAAGGCACTCAGCAGGAGATACAGTGCTGAGATTATGCTGTGTTTTCATTATATGAAATCAAAGGAATCTGTGAAATACTGACACTTTTTTTTTAAATCAGTGGATACCAGAATTGTTTCGGATAAAACTTTGCTTGTGTTAGAGTTTCCTAGAAGATATTTGACAGGTTTACTACAACTTACTCATTTTGTCTCTATCTTATATCTGTATCCCTGGCTTGCAAACCTCCAAGTTGTCAGCAGTTCACACTGTATATTTAGAATAGCCAAAGAAACAATTTTCATGGCATTGGTGATGTTAAGCCTTCCTCCAATCTTAGCTCATCAACAAATCTGGCTGGAAAATTCCAGTTCATCAAAACTGAATAGGGTTCATAAAAATTAGCGTGATTCAGTGAACCACAAACAGCTCCTCTTACAGTCTACCAGAAATGTCATCCATCTAGTTTAGTGAATCACAGAACAGCTGAGGTTGGAAAGGTCCTCTGGAGGTCACTTGGTCCAAACCTCCTGCTCAAGGAGGACCACCTAGAACAGGTTGGCCAGGGCAGCTTTCAAATGTCTCCAAAAATAGAGACTCCAGAACCTCTATGGGCAATCTATGCCAATATGCAGGTACCCTCTGCTTCCTGATATGCAGGCCAAATCTGCGTTCCAGTCTGTGCCTATTGCCCCTTGTCCTGTATGCCAATATGCAGGTACCCTCTGCTTCCTGATATGCAGGCCAAATCTGCGTTCCAGTCTGTGCCTATTGCCCCTTGTCCTGTGACAGGACACTCTTGAAAAGACACTAGCTCCCTTCAGGTATGTTTATGCATTGCTGAGATCCTCCCTCAGCCTTCTGTTCTCCAGGCTGAAGAATCTCACCTCTCTCGTAGAAGTCTTCCACTGGACTGTCTCCAGTACATCCATCTCTCTCTTGTATTAGGAAGCCCAGAACTCGCCATGGTACTCCAGTTGTGGCCTCCCCATGGCAGAGTAGAGGGAAACCTTCTTTTCCAACTGTTGCCAGCTGTTCTCCTTATGCAGCCAGATGATCAGCTCTTGGCACTTTCTGGTGCATCGGATTGTTCCTCCCCAGGTTCAGGACTTTGCACTTCTCTATGTTGAACTGCATAAGGTTCCTATCAGCCCATTTCTCCAGCCTGTTGAGATCACCCTGGTGCTTGCACTGATGGTGTTTTAGCCATCATCTGCAAACTTGCTGAGGGTACACTGTCAGATCATCCAGATCATTAATGAAGAAGCTGAGCAGTATAGGACACTGTATTGACCCCAGTGAGACAATGCTGATTACTGGCTCCAACTGGACTTCCTAACACTGATCACAACCCTCTGAGTTAAGCCCTTAAGCCAGTTTTCAGTCCTCACTCTCTGCTCATCCAGTCCATACTTCATCAGCTTCTCTTTGGGCATCTGATCAGCCTGATCTAGTGGAAGGTGTCCCTGCCCATGACATGGGGGTTAGAAGGGATTTTAAAGATTACCTAGTTCCAAACTATTCCAAACAATTCTATGCTTCTATTATTTTATGGGACACAGTGTCAAAAGCCTTATGGAAGTCAAGGTAGAAAATATCCACTGCACTTCCCTCACCTATCAAACCTATTGTTTCATCACAGAAGGTTAGACTGTAGTTCCCTAATTCCTATTTTTCACTCTATTTGAAGAGGTGTTTAAAAGACAAGTAGATGTGGTTTTTAGGAACAAGGTTTAGTGGTGGACTTGGCAATGCTAGGTTAATAGTTGGACTCTATGATCTTAAAGGTCTCTTCCAACCTGAATGATTCTATGATTCTTTCACTTAAAACATGTAAGAATATATACAATAAACCTAATAGAAAAACATTAATGGTTGAATCACTAAGTTACAAGAAAAGAAACCATGTATTTGTTATTTGAATCTGGCATATTAAGGCATCGTATAAAAAGAATATTTCCTGAGAAACAGCCCTTTGATGGTTTATAAATAACAGATTTTTAAAGTTACTTAAACTGGATTATATACTTTAGGATAGAGTTTTAAATATATCAGTAACTCAAAATCATCTATCCAACAGCTTAGAAGTCAGAATTCCAACTTTTGTTGGAGAGAAATTACAGACGATATAATAAAACTATGAGATGAAGGTTTGAACCGATGTCATAGCAACTCCAGGTAAGTTTACGTTTTCTCTTTAGTACTGAGGCAAGTTGAAAAGTCTTAAAGACAATAGACAACCTGTTAAGACTTCTGCAATATTCACATGCTTGAACAGCAAAGTGGGAATATTTTATTAAAAATGACACTAAATCAGATGTATTCAATCTGAACAGAGAAGCAGAATTTACGGTGGGAAGAAATCCAGCAAAAGAGCTTAAAGCCAGCCTCAATCAGAATACTTGAGCTATCAGGGAACAGGGAGCCGTGACTATGTCTGTGTGTGTGTGTGTTCACCTTCCCTAGCCCCTGGGTCATGTTACCTAAATTCATCATGGCAATGTTAAGCACATTGCTCTGAAGTAACGGATTGAACAATACTTATATTTCAACCAAAGTTGAACAGAAGGACAACAGAATTATTTTGAACTCTTACAACTCTGAAAATGAAAACTTAACTGAACTTGCTTTTGTTGCATGGTTATAGCAGTCATTACTTCACTGATGCAAGCCAATTCACTTGAGAGTCAGCTTGCATGTCTGACTTCTATGTGAGATACCTGTGCTATCTCTCAGCTGATTAGCTGGAGTGTGACTAGAAGTGCAGCTATTGCAGCTCAACATAGACCTGTGCCTGAGCCAGCTTACTTTTGACCCAGTTTTGAGGCTTACATGGGATTCAGAGTATCACATATTGACTAATTAATCTAGACATTGGAGGAAACTTAGAGAAACACTACTAAGGATCTACTGGACGGCTAAAGTTTATTTTGAAAAGCAGTGTAGGTCATGGTTGTTGGTGCCAGTCCAGCTCTATTAAACTTGGTGCCAGAGCCAATGATTCATAACTGTTTATTCAACAAATCTTAATCTATGAACAGAGATTACTTCAACAAGTTTAAGCTGAAATACAAAACACAAAATACAATCTAATCTAATTTGTAACTCTGCATTTTTGCTACCACCTGTAGTTAGATTATGATATCCACTCTTTTAATATACACACAAACTCAGTAATGAAAAATTAACTAAGCTTTGCTAGCAAAAATTTGGAGTCTCCTTCAGTCAAAACTTCTTAAATAGCTAGCAAAGAAATGAGATGAATTCATGACAAGAAAATACGTAGCAAGTCAGTTTCTTAGGTATTATAGGGACAATAAACAACAAAACCACAATTTCAGTATTATGAGTGACTAAAAGAGGATATTTGCACTTTAAGCTCACTGAACACCATTTTGGGTAAGTTCTAGGAAGGCATCCACGAGTAGGAATCCCAGATAGAATAAAAGAAAAATTGCTTATAATACTATTAAAAGAAAGGGGATTTCTAAACCCAGCTCTCACTGGGAGTAATAAATACAGTATCTATCACTAGACTGTAGTGAGAGACATACTAAAAGAGCACAAAAAAGTGCAAAGATGAGAAGTCATCAGGAGCTTCAGGTAATTTAGGGAACCTTTCATTGCAGAGTAAGTGAGAGGTGCTGAGCTTTATCAGTAAATTTGGGTGCATGTGACCATCTCTGTCTTTCCCTACTTGGTACCAGGGCCCTGAGGGTATCACTGAGACCTTCTTCCCCTTCTGCTCCATTCCAGGTCCATCAGTGACATTACTGGCACTGCAGCAGAGTGAGCCTCCCACTAGCCAGAGCCCTGCCCTGCCTGACCAGGGCACTCCCAAGCTGGGTCCACTTCCCAGGGAGCTGCCCAATGCCCAGGGCTGGAGCTGCTAGCAGCTGCCTCTGCTGCCCTGCTCCTATGCATAGTTCTATCCAAAGGATAAAACTATATCCTATGGATAGGATACATATCCTATGGATAGTTCTATCCAAAAGGATAAAACTAGGGCAAAAAGTGTTTTGATATTATCGGCAGCTCCAGTGAATGTCCAAATGTATTGCAGGAGTACAGCTTCTTCACTTACTTTCACTTTTAAGATGTTACATTAGGAATCCATTATAATGGCTGTTGTATTTTGTGTCAGGTAAAAAAAGAGGGAAAAAAGCAGCAAAACTCTCCTTGCTAGCTACCATGTTTAAAAGTCTACGAAAAGACATCTGTTTTAGTTGTACCACAACTACTACTGCTTTTCTGTTGGCCTGGATTGTACCTGGACATTTAAAAATAATTACTATTTTGACCTTTGAAATTATTATATTTAGGGTGGTATTTCCTACACAGACATACTCTAATCACATAGACAATCACAGAAGTGAAACCTTAGTCAAACTTGTACAATGTATCAAGAATATGTGGTTTATTAAAGATTCTTTCTAAATATCAAGAACTAGAGTGAGAAGAACAAAATTTAAATTCTTTCTAAGCATTTTCATTTTGGAAGTATCATAGAATCATAGAATGGTTTGGGTTGGAAGGGGACCTTTAAGACTACCTAGGTCCAAACCCCCTGCTGTGGGCAGAGGCACTTACAATTAGACCAGGTTGCTCAGAGCCCCACCCAATCAGGCCTTGAACACCAAGTACTTTGTTATTCACCTTTCAGTCTCATGGTTTCTGATCAAATGTTCATGTCTACTACAGCTGCAATAAGATTGCATTAGTTGGAAATTTCTGAATAATCCAGGTTTTTCCGGAATTTGAATCTGACTGTGATTTTTTTGGTTTCCGGATATAAATTGAATCATCTCCAATGACTGGATTCATGCCCAGTGAAAATCTCTTGAGGTGGTACCAAAGAAATGCATGCTTCTAAAATCAGAAAATCTTTTTGAAAATAATTATTTATGCCTAAATGCAGAATAAAAAAAAAGCAGAAAAAAGTAATTAAAAACTTACTGAACAGCTTTAATACATGCCATCTATATTTTTTGGACAATGAGACAAGCATTAATCCATAGCACTGTGAAGGGCATTAACACTTTTAAAGAGTGCACAGTGGAAGAAAATGCTTCAGAACTATGGAAGACTGTGAAAACCTAATATTGACTTAATTTCTGTTAAAAAGGTGCTTTTCAATATTTCATTAATATTGTGTATATTAGTGTTTCTCAGTGACTATTGTGTGTGTAGTGTTTCTCATACAAATTTATATAAAAACAGTATTAGTCACTGTTTGAAAGAAACTAGGTAGATTGTTTATGAATTTTAACTTGCCATGTGATGAATACAGCCAAATGCAATGAACTACAATGCAAAATAATTTGAACCTTAAAGACTGACCGAAGAGCTAAAGAAACACTAGCAGCTTTCATTTGGTAATGAACTATTAAAAGCATTTGGCACATAAAACAGAACCCTTCAGAAGGCTCTATCCACAGAAATCTGTAAGAAAGCTTCCTAGTTGCTCAGTCTGGTCATTTTAGATTAGGACCACAATTTATTTTGCTATTGAATTGTCAGCTGTGGTTGATTTCAATCATATATAAAAATACATCAAGGGCTGTATCTGTAAAAGGATTTTGACATCTAAAATCTATGCCCAAAAATGTAGACCACAATACCATAGTGACTGAACATCTAGACATTTTTATCCCACTTAATCCCATCTGGGACCCAGTAAGAAGGTGGAGTTTCTGGGGATGCCTGGTCTGTCTCTAGTGAAACCATAGACATTAGTTCCTTATAATGTAAATTGGCCACAGAAGAAAATTTTAGCTAACAAGGTAATGGTCAGAACACTTTCCTAGGCAACAAGAAACTAGCACCAAAATATCTTACTGCCTCAGTGCCCACAATAACTGGATTTCAAAATAATTTTTCTTTCATTACTTTTCTTACAGGTAGAACACATCTTTTATTATTGGTTTTTTACACTTCAGTGTGAGAATAAGAGAAATTACAGAACTGCTTTGATGCACATTTTGAGTTACATTTTACTCAAGTTAATCTCAGAATGCACAGAGACAAGCCATTAATTTTGTTGTGTTTGTATAATCCTTGTAGGAGGAGATTGTTTCTCATAAATTCTGGGAATCTTATGGTTGCCTGACAATCAGATATCTAACTAAATTCATTGTTAGTGGAGCATGACTGTTGAATGTACAAGACCTCTGGGGAAGAACTCGTGGGCAGGATAATAATTTAGATACTTGATTTCTATTAAATTGTTTTATTGGAAGAGTGTTATTGAGCCACACTAGCACTTTAATAAATGGCCTGACTGTAATCAGCACAGTATTGTTCCTCTCTAGGCTGTCCAGCAGCCTATGATTATGTTAAATGATTAAGGTTAGCATGCTGATGAATCTTATGCTGCATATGTAAATATTTTACTTGGATGGCAATGTATTAAAAAGTATTCCTGACAACTGGTCTTATAAAAATTGTAAGATTGTCTGATTTTAAGTTTTATATGACACCAAGTACATTTTTTCCAGCACATAAAATCCATTTTATTATGCTGCATCGATTTTGCATCTGAGACTTTGCACTATGTTACTTTATCAATATTTTCTGTGTGAAATTTAGTTCATTTCTATAAAACTGAGTTGAGCTGGGGAGCACTGAAACCATCATATGCATAAGTTCAATGTTAATGTCATTCTTTGACCTCTACAAGGTCTTTCACTGCTGACAATAAATAATTCAGTTTTACTGTAATACATTTTCCGTATTGTAAATATCTCCAGTGGCATGGGACCACTGCTATTTAGCAGGAAGGGAGGCACACTTTTATGTCAGAAAGAGAGCAGACTATGGGAATTAAGTTGCTGGGGGAGGATGTCTAGGTTTTCTATTTGCCCCGATGTGTGAGCTCTCAGTATGACATACACTACATTTCTTTACTGAAAAACTTAAGAGGTTGCATTAACTTGTAAAATTTTTCAGATTACTCTGACAAGTTGTACAAGCAGTAACAAAAGTCCCATACACTTTTTAAGGTAAAAAAAAAAAAATCCTATCCCATTAAAAGATCTTCTTTAAGTTGTTTTCAGACTGGGAGAAAAGACCTGAGCTGTAAGGAAAGTGGTTGCTTCAAGATGTGAAAGAAACAGTGAAGAGAAATATACTTCAGTGAGCAGAGTAGGGACTTGAGGCTAGCTAGGCAAACTAACTGTAACAAGGAAGTAAGAAAGTGGGAACATGAATAATGAGCTGAAGCACATACAAGCAACTAAGAGGCATTGTGGATAGACCGTACTGACTGTTAAAATAAATTAGAGGAAGATTGGGATGGAAAGATTGATAACAAGGACTGAAAAAAAAGCAACCTAGATTATTAAACTGAAATAAAAAGAGGAAAAACGATTGTACTGGGAAAGAAACTGATGGAATAGAACAGGGACTGCAAAGCATTAATAATACAGAAGAAGATGGAAGGAAATTACATGGAAAGAAAGATGATCAAGAGCCAAATGAACCATTTGATGACTAAAAAGTGGGCATATGTAGTCAGTGTTTCTGAATCTCATCTGTTCCTCAAACAACTACCAGTATTTATCAGACTCACAGACTACAGAATAAAACTTCTTAAATATAGGCATTCATCTACAAATCTGTCAGTAGCTTAGCATGATTTTCTGGTCTCTCTCCAGTGCTGGGACTCTTGTGCTATGAAGTTACAGGTTCCTAAACAACAGTACGATATGATGGCATTACTGTTCTTGCCCTGTTTCCAAAGAAAACTGAGGTTATACAGTTGCAATTTCTCTCTAAAGTCTTTTACCCCAACCGGTCAATTTCCACTGATTTTTTTCAGAGAGGAAATGGTCTCCTTTTGCTACATACTTTGTAAACTGCAACAGCTGGTCAAGAATACAAACCTCATCAGATCTGCTGTGTTGAAAAAGAAAATGGAAGGAGTCTAGTTGGTGGTATTTTGCTTGGTACCTAGCTCCTGCTAGTCCGTATACTTGGAGCTTTGTACTGCTGAGTGTGTCTGTTGCTTTTCTAACTGCGCAGGATGTAAAGAGAAGGTAGAGCTACTGGAATTTCATAGGTCTAACTGTGCAGAATTGGAGGCACTGAAAGGAAGAACCAAAGAAGGTAGATATATTGAAGGCCTTGAAGACAGGAATGGAAGTCACAGGATACTAAAAGTAATGGGAACTACTAGAAAGAAGAATCCTTAAAGAGCATCAGAATTCAGTACAGTTTTCTCTCCAACCCATGAATTCTGAAGTCAAACTGCATTCCATTCCTGCATCACTGGAAGCTAAACCACTTTTGTTCTAACTCCCAAGACTTTTTAGTTCCCAAGGCTCATATTTACATGCAAAATTGTACAGTGAAGGAATACGAAGTTTGAAAACCTTAGAGGTAGCCTCCTGGCCTCAGTTTGTCCCTGTGTACATTTGACACTAGATGCCTAGTGGCATTTCTAAATATTTTGTTTCTAAAAGATGCTTGTGCATCCCAGCTACCAAAAGAGTTTTGAGATGTAGCTTCCAGTTTTGAAAACATTGTTCAGATTAACTTTAAAATTCTGTATTCTGTAGATGAGAAGAAATAATAAACTCATTAAAAAGTTCTCTACATGATAACAACTTGAACTTCGAGTGTTACGCATAAATGTATTCCTTCTCTACACAGTGACTGAAATATTTTAATCTTGTAATTGAAATACTCTGTAGGCTTCCATTATAGAGCCTGTTAGTTATGCTTTCAGTAAGTTGTTGGGAACAAAGTTCTTTCTTGGCAGCAGACTAATATTTTTTTTACCTTGTTTCTCTAAAAGACAGCTAGTGAAATAATTTGCCTCCTTTCACATGGATTACAGAGGTCGAAAATACAATATAGCAACAGAGGAGGGTGAATAACAAAAGTAAGACAGATGTACCTAAGCCAGAGAAGTGAATGTAGTCAAATTGTTGACTGTTTTTTTCTTAATTTTTCACAAAATATTGATCTTATACTTAAAAACCTGATTTTTTTATTTCTTAAATTTTGTTTATTTCTTGTCTTCTTCTAAAATTAGGATTACAGGGAATGGGCTCCTGTTGGCAGCCCTCCTGTTATAGTTTATCTCACAATTCTAGTAATATTTGGTTCCTGGCTAACTGAAAATATGTTTCCCTACAGTTGAGACAAGGATTATGCAAACTATAGAAAAATCAGCTCTGTGCTCTCCTGTTGTCTTGGAGATCTGCATGGTATGAATCCCAGGAGCACAGAGTGATATGTATCAAATTTATTCATTTCAGACCACCACAGAGTGGAATAAATATTTTTCAACAAAGTATGCTCAGTTAGTGTTATCATTCATAGACTCTTATGCAAACTACAATTGATTAGTTCAAGTATTACTTTACACTCTCTGTGCAGTGGTCACATTAAACATTTTTCCTCAAAAATTATAGAACTTACATCTGGTGCATCAACCTTGGGGCATGTACTTCTGTGTACTTCTCTGTGAAGTTCCGTGTACTTCTATATCTATCATTGGTTTCTAGGCAGAAACCTTTTCTTCTATAAGCTTTCAAACTTCAATGTATATTTTTTACATATTAAGATGTATACACATTTTAATTCCTGCCTTGTGCCAAGATCAGAGACAGACAGTTAATTGTTGGTCTATTGTTAACAATAATTTAAAGACTTCGTAATAAATATCAGCACCAATAACATTTCAGTCCTTTGCAGGGCAAAATTTGGAAAATAAACTTACAGGAAATACTTTATTTCTTTCAAGTAGTAATGTTACCAAATATAGCAGTTTGTATAAATTCTATTTGTAATCAAGAGATGTGTTTCAATTTTTGAATAGGCCTATAGTGGATATATTCTATGATCTTTGAAGCAAACCATTCCTTTTTCACACATAGGTGCTATCATAACAGAACAGCATCAAGGATATTGGAGCAATCTACTCTCAGATGTAAAGTGATGTTATGACACTAATTGATTTCTTATACAAACAAGAGTTATTCTTTGGCTTTTCAATAAAAGTAAGTTGTAGTAATCCTTGTATTTAGGATTAAAAAGCTCTGGAAATTTGAAAAGGTAATTTTCAAATTTTCATTTGATTGGCAAAAAAAATGATGTCAATTGTCATTGAACAATTCAAATTGTTCAATTCTCTGTCATTTGAAAAGGTAATTAATGGGGAAAGGGCTTGCTGCAGGAACTACCAGGCCTTATTTCTCCTGCGCGACTTCCTCTATAGTATCCTCCCACACTGCCCACAAGCCCACATAAAATATGATTTTCTTTTTGAGAATAAAGGAGTACATGTATTTAGGAAACCTCATAAAAATCATAAAATATGATTTTCTTTTTGAGAATAAAGGAGTACATGTATTTAGGAAACCTCATAAAAATCATAAAATATGATTTTCTTTTTGAGAATAAAGGAGTACATGTATTTAGGAAACCTCATAAAAATCATAAAATATGATTTTCTTTTTGAGAATAAAGGAGTACATGTATTTAGGAAACCTCATAAAAATCATAAAATATGATTTTCTTTTTGAGAATAAAGGAGTACATGTATTTAGGAAACCTCATAAAAATCAGTCCTGTAATTGAATCTGTTGTTGTGTTTGTAGGTGATAATTTCACCAGAAAGTTGCAAACATAGGGCTGAAAGGATCTACCCAAATTTAGTTCAGATCCTCATCTGCTGTGATGCAAGAGCCATAGTTGACCATAGATAACATGCAAGAAAATCAACATGTATAAGAACTTTCAAAAAACAAGCATATAATTTTCTTTACACTTACTGTTTTCTTGATAATATATTTAATAAGAAAATATAATTTGACCTCTGTATTTTGTACTAAAAAATCCAGTAAGTTCCTATAGCTCACATATGTGAGCTAAAGCACTTGTATGCTTTTTAAATACTCAAACCAAAGAGGTGGTGCCAATGATTTTTTTATATTCTGAAAGCATTCATTGTTATGTTCTAGTATACAATCCACTTTTTTTTTCCCAAACAAATAATCTATAAATAAATTAATAAAATGTATTTTAATTATTTGTAGATGATACAGTCCAAGAACTTGTATTGTCATGGAGCTTTTTGAATAATCCAAAGGGAAATCATCACTCATTTATCCAGAAGAAAAAGTAGGACTCCACCAGATATGAGTAGAAATACAATCTTATCAAACATACAATAGAGTTGTATAACACATTATAGAAATTAGAAAAATAACCATTCTTCTGGAATTTTTAATAATTCTTAAGGTACTTACACCACCTGCAGGCTCCAAAAAATGAATAAAAGACACTCTGTCTTTTCCTCTATGTTTAACAGCATTTCCTATTGTATTTTCCTTTATACTGATTGCTCTCTTCTTTTAAATAAGCTTATCATTGCTATATATTTAATCTTGAAGTATTTCCTTCCATTTAACTTCTCTACACTGTAAAAAACATTGACTTCAGGATAAAAGAAGACAATAGATACTGTAGAATATTCTGATATATATGGACAGTAATTTCCTACTTTTTTAATCTAAAATTTTTATATAAGCTGTCTAACTTCAGTTACTTCAATGCTCATCCTGGAAAAGAAAAGTTTATTTGACTGAGATTTCTTTCTTATGTTTACCTTGATTTCTATTAAAATATATTAATTATTTCTATTTTACTATATCTCTATTTTAATATATTAAAATACATTAAATAATATGATGGATTTTGTTGAAAATGTCTGTGCCAGTCTTGGCTTCAGTTTCTAATATGAGCAAAAATATATCCCAAAATTAACTGCTTTTTATAGAAAACCTATTGAACTTTTCTACTTTTTGTCTTTGAAAACACAGTTTATTTATATTCCTTTTCTATGAGATCTGAGATCTGAGTTTTCTGAAATCATTATTTGATGAAGGCAAATGTCTTTTTCCAGACAGATCTTACTTTGTGAAAATGAAACATTCACGTATCACATCTAGATTGAATATAAATTACATGCACTGAGAATGCTCTGTTCCTAATTTCAAAAAGCCCCATTTTTCAGTGGACATAATATTCTTATTAATTTCATCTACTAGAGAAACAGAGATAGTTTCTGAAACAGTCAGACTCCTAGCCAGATTTATGTAAAAGTTAATTTCAGATTGATGACACTGTGGGGGGTATGTATGTATGTGTATGTAGGAATACAAAAATAAACCTGTGGTAAGAAAATTATGAGACTCATCTAAGGTAATAGGCCTTAGTATTGCACTGCAAACAGAATAACCTGAAATTCCAGTTTATTGCAAGAAAAGCATATTTTAGAAGCATGGAAACAATGCAGTAGGCTGCTCTACTATGAAAGTCACGTAAAAAATTTAGTGGTAGATGGTAAAAATGTAATGGCGTGACCCTTTTGTTTAAAATGATCAGTGCTAGAGGTACCAAAGGTAATGCAGGAGTTTGCTCTGACATCAAATTGCAAATCTGGAGATCTTCTACTTTTGCATAGACCCTAGGATCATTTGGACATTCTAGTAAAGAGATATGAAACAACATTTTAAACAAGTGAAAGTTGCAATAGCTGCAAAGCTGTTTATCACAACTATCACCATGGCTTTTGCAAGTTATTAAAAAAACAAGGGTAATTTCTTAGCGTATTTTTAAACTGTAAGTATTAATTTTTGAAATATTATTTCCAGTGCGCCTCACTGGGAAATAACCATTTAAAGCATTCATATGAAATAGTGGCCAAGAGTTTGGTAAATAAAGATTTCCTGTCACACTATTTCAGGACATCTAAAGTTTCATGCATCAAACAAAGTGATATTTCATAAACTGTCTATCTGAGCATGTCTGGAGAATGCAAGAAGTTGGATTTCCCACATCTATTTGCAGAGCTAATATTCTTTGAGTTTGGACTTCTTCCAGAGCCATCATTTTATTTTGCCAAAAGTAACTACGGTAATGTCCTATTCAGACTCATTTAGGTCATCCTGGTTTGAGCAATACATGTGGCTGGGAAAGTGTGACTGTGTAATTCCAGAAGTTGAAGGTCCATAAGAGAAGATAATAAATCTTATATTTTCTAAGTTAAATATTCTTTTCTTTAATTTAACTAATCCATTATATAATTTTGGATTATTTGACTGTCTGTAAGTAGGCTTACCACAGGCTAGAGATGAGAGTTTATCCTTGCAGTCAGCGAACTGCTGTTCAAAACACATCAATTACTTCTGCTGCAAATTTACAGAAATTCAGTTCCCTCAGAGGCAAATGAAAGCAATCTGAAATTTTTTGTATGCCTGATAAACAGGTATATAAACCCAAGTATTAGGTCATTGCGGTCACCTTGGGCCCAAACTGTCTCCATCTGTTTTGTGCATTGATTACACTGCTTATACTACTTGAAGTCACCTTACAGCAACACAGTGAATTATAATATTTACATTAATATGAAAATTAGTCCTAATCCATAATCTATTTTTCCATATGATTTGGTGTTGAATTTGAATCACTTAACTCAGAAGCCAGTTTAATTCCACATATAGTTCCATCTATGTTTCTCAGGACCGTGTTAAATTATTTTCTGCATTACTAGATGTATGTGGGGTTTAGATGATGGCCTCAAGCTAATGTTTATTACTTTCCCTGTGGCAAGTACTCTATGACTTTTGAATAATAAAGAAAAGGATGTAATTTCTGGGCAGAAATGCAACTGACTAAATATAAAAATGAGCTGAAAACAACCTAAAATACCCCAATCCTATTTTTTTTTCTTTAATCTAGTATGATAGTCATTAATAGCATGGCACAGATACAAGAAAGGGCAATCTTAGGTCAAGTGCCAGGATGGACAGTAAGCTTTTTCACCAGCTGGGGGGTGCATGTCCTTCCTACTTGTACACATATGAACCATCTTTCCCTGCTGAAACACTAAGTAAACCTTTTNTAACTCTATCGCAATGCAGAGAACTAAAACAATTACAGAATCTTTTCTTTGGGCTCAGGAAAGCTCTTTGTACAGTAAAACTATCCCCACATTAAGGATTCCCAGTTCACAGCAGCTGCCCCGTTAGTCCAGCCAGGAGGCCAGTTGGTAATGTCAAAACTACATTGTGTAACCTGAGCAGCCTGTAGGGCACGAGGTGTGTCTGCCATTCACACAGCTCAGAAAACACCGGCTGCTTATCCACAGCCGGGTCTGCCTCAGTGGTGAATTCTAATCAGAAGTCGAGAAGACGGTAAATATTCCGGATACTTATAAAGGTTTCTCTTCGGAGTGAATTGCCATTAGTGCAAGAGTCCTTCATACCAAAGGCTAAAGCTAACACATCTTTCTAAAACACATTATTTGCTTACACACCAAAAAAAATTTGAAAGAGGTTGTGTAACATTGCCACCTGGTGACATTTTCTGTAATATTTCTATTTCAAAACTTAATTTTGACGCCTGTAATTTTTGCATGGTATTCTTCTTCACAACTAAACATAATTCTAATAATAAACAAGTATGCATTTAAAGGCAAAATACTCAGATTTCATTACATAGGAAAATAAAGCTAGAATATTCTGAAGTTATTTCTTATTTATCTCATTAGTGAGGTTTCCAGGGCAGATTGCCAATAGCCTAGTGTTCCAAACACAGAATCATTTTCATACTTAGAGTCATATCAGTAAAAAAAATTTAACTGACCCGCATTTTTTACAGAATATTACTAGACATGGCATAAAACTTCATACCTCATTTACCAGACAGCAATAAAATAGAAGAATAAATAGTTCTATTGAAGAAAACATAATTAAATAGAATACTCTGTGTGAAAAATAAGCTGAACTTTGGCAGGACATGAAACATTGCAGCTATAACACTACACACAACAGTTAAGGTCGTTTTAACTGCTTGGAGGAGGATTATGTGTGGCAGTAAGAATTACTTGGAATTCCATTTACTGATTGGAAAAGATTACTGCGAGGTATTTGGTGACATTGGGTCCATCAGAAACAGTAGGTAAGGAATGGACATTTCAGAAGAATTTGAAATCCAATACCTCTTATGTAGCTATTTGAAGAATTTCCAGGGGTAGAAAGAATCAGTCTCCTCAGGTAAATAAATGTGATCACTTTTCTGTAAGTAAACTCTTTCCAAGTAAAACTGCTAAATATTCTGAATTCCCCTTCCCCTAAAATTCTGTGAAATCTATAGATCCCTTGCCTGATAAATTACAAATTCTCATTCTTCTTAAAAAAAAATAACACTAGTCACCCATCAAAACAGGCAACAATGTGAGCTTACATATAAATGTCTGTGTGTATATATATTTATGCACTGCACGCACATATACAAAGTCATTCATTACACCACATTTGTTTGAAAGTAAAATAAATTTTCCATTTGATTATATTTAATTTTTTCCTGCTTTTGAAAACAGTACTTTTACCTAAAAACAGAAGCTATTGTGAAAAGTCGTTTGGCACCCAGGTGGCAGTACTGTCATAGAGGAGGCAGAGCCTATATCACTAAGACCTTGATTAGACTCAGCTTCTGAGTGGGCACCATGCCAGTCTGACAGATGGGCATCAATAATGGCAGCAATGTGCCCTTGCATGTGCCTGTGCATCCACTGTGTTTGCCTAGGGAAAGGCTTTCATCCAAGATTGTCCAAACAGCTGTTCATTTTGAGTTTCTATCCTTATTGTTAAGAAGAGATGTCAACACTAATCCATTTTTAAGCTAGATTAATTATTTTTAAAAAAAGAAAAGTAAAGCAGCTTTTTGGCTGGTAGAGCGTGAGCAGAGAAAAGTCAGTATCTTTACACAAGCACATCAACTTCATAAAGCCCTCAACTTCAGTTTTTGAGTGAAAGAAAAATTGAGATGCCATGGTTACTCAGGACAAAACAAGGAAATAAAGCTGTGTCATCAAAAACCACCCCAAATATGGATGAGACCAAGATTAGCATGATATTCCAGATGGATGCAAGTACATTTCTGCCTCTGTGAACAAGTGGTAGCTACTTGGAAAATCACTGCTCCATATAACAATTCTTAGAGGGTTCATGCTTCCCTCCTAGTCACACATTCTGATGGTATCTGTTATATCTTTCTTCTAAATATGTCACAAGGTGACAGGGGAGGAGTGAAAAGAGGAGGAAATAATCAATGAAAAGCCATCATATGCCTTACAGTGCCAAACTTAATCCCATTTCCACTGCAGTGAGGGAAGGAAAATGAATAAATTGACACAAAAATTTCTGGTAGTGCAAAATATGCTTTCTATGTCCTTTCTTTCCAGCACTAAATCAATATGTGCTGTCCTACAGTGGAAGACTAAAAGGCCAAAGCTTTTCCCACTGACTTTATTTAACAGAAATCCCATGTGACCAAAACCCTACAGACTAGATGCTGGTCTGTGAACTTTCCAAATCTCATGGCTCTCAGTTGAGATCTCAGACTATCAGTTCATAGAGTTAGACAGTTGACAAATTACATCTCTGAAGTTACTGACACTGTATCACCACTTTATTGGCAACAAAAAATACATGGCCTGCTGGTTCAGCAGCTCTAAAAGACTTGGCTGAATGTATGGATGTATGTGGGTCCAATAATTGTTACATCATCTTTCTTAAGTCTTTTGGATGACAAAAAGATGTAGGTTCCTGTGGCTGATTCAGTACACCCAGCCTGCAGGGTTGACATGAAAATATTCATTCCAGAAAACCACCAGGGTCCCCCTTAGATAAGAGAGGTTGTATAAAAACTCTGCCCAGTTATGTGGAACTCAATTACGATGACGCATATTGATTCAGTTTTATTAGATGAAAGAAAGGGTGACAACAACACTGAATTAAGAACTAGAAATTCAATGTATGTATTTCTTCATACCTCAATAATAATTTTTCTCCTATTTGTGTATATTACCTTCCGAGTTGATTTTATTCCTTGTGCTGAACCTGTGTGTTATATTTGCAACCTAAATATGGTTTAATTATGGTAACAAAAAGACACTACTTGGTTATTTTTTAAAGGTGGCTTGAAAAAAGAGTATGTTTCAGTCAGACGACATCTTCCTAGGCCAGGTTCCATTTTAATTGTTTCCTTCCAATCCAATCTCTCAGGGGGCTAGTATATAATCTATACTAAAAAGCAAAATGAAACAAAGCAGAAAAGTCATAGCATTTTCATTTTTAGAACATCAACTCTTTGGGGGAATGAAGATTTTATTTTTATCTTTTACAGCAGCTGAAGTTCTTTGCATGCTCCTGACAGTATGTTAGCCACCAGTTGGATGACATGGGTTCCATTCTGACTCAGTGCAGTAGGAAGTTTATTTTAGTTTAATTGTCCACCAACAGCTCTTATGAGTACTTCAACAAACAAAAAATTCTCCTCTAGAACTGCTTTGCCAATTCAAATCATGCTTCTAAGCAGGAAATTCTTGGGTAAAGAAAAGAGGGCAATATTTCTAAGTTTCCTTTATATCAATGTTAAATTTTTTGTTCTGTTAAACACTTCAAACTTGATGTATAATATAAAAACATCATTAAGTCTGATGTAAATAAACAGTGCCTCTTCAGCAAGTTCACTGACAACTCAAAGCTGGGTGGAGTGGCTGATACCCCAGAGTGCATCAGAGGGACCTTGGCAGGCTGGAGAGATGGGCAGAGAGGAACAGCCTGAAGTTCAACAACGTCAAATGCAGGGTCCTGCTCCTGGGGAGG
The DNA here is from genome assembly GCA_013397975.1 of Machaerirhynchus nigripectus. Lineage (NCBI taxonomy): Eukaryota > Metazoa > Chordata > Aves > Passeriformes > Dicruridae > Machaerirhynchus > Machaerirhynchus nigripectus. The sequence continues at coordinate 140,856 of VZRQ01011079.1, forward strand.
AATACCCCAGGCACCAGGACAGGCTGGGGCCAACCTGCTGGGAAGCAGCTCTGTGGAGGAGGACCTGGGGGTCCTGGTGGACACCAAGCTGTCCATGAGCCAGTGGTGCCCTTGTGGCCAAGGGGCCAATGGTGTCCCAGGGTGCATTAGAAAGAGCATCCCAGCAGGTCAAGGGAGGTGATCCTGCCCATTTACCCAGCCCTGGTGAGGTCACATCTGGACTGCTGTGTCCAGTTCTGGGCTCCTCAGGGCAAGAGAGACATGGAGAACCTGGAGCCAGTCCAGCAGAAGGCAACAAAGATGATTAAGGAATTGGAGCATCTCCAAGCTGAGGGAGCTGGACCTGTTCATCCTTGAGAAGAGACAACCAAGAGGGGACCTCATCAATATCTATCATATCTGGAGGGAGGGTGCCAAGAGGATGGATCCAGACTCTGCTCAGTGGTGCTGAGCAATAGGACAAGAGGCAACAGGCAGAAATTGTTGCATAGGAAGTTCCACCTGAACATGAGGAAGGTGTGCAGGTGACCAAGCACCAGAACAGATGGCCCAGAGAGGTTATGGAGTCTCCCGCACCGGAGATATTCAAGAATCACCTGGAAACAATCCTGTGCTCTCGGATGACCCTGCGTGAGCAGGGAGGTTGGACCAGATGACCCAACAGGTGGACCCTTTAACCATTCTGTGATTCTGCAACCTCTGGGAAACTAACGGACTTCTGGAAAATATCCATCAACAAGTACATAAAAGATATGATCCCTTCCTATTGAATTAATTCACATGCCCTCACTGAATTTCTATGAAATCACATCACATTCCAGTTTGGACTGAAAAAATAAAGTGTTCTTCACATAACGCTATTGCTTTAAAAAATCTTTAATGTGTGTAGAAATGACCCAAGTAGTTAGCTGGAACACATTTCAGAGAATGATTGTACTTTCTGCATGATGTAAAAACTGTCTTTTGACACCCATCATCTAAATGTTCTTTGAAAATTCATTAGAGCACTTACAAATAAACTTTCCACATCAAAACCTGGGGTATCTATGCAGTGTTTTGTTCTATTGTGAAAGCCACAAGAATTACAGATTAGCCTGGTAGATATTTGGCTCCTATTTCCCTAATTTTCTAAAGGCAACATTTTCTTTTCGAACTCATTATTATGTGTTTCCTTGACAATCTTTCTCATCTAGCCTTCAAGGCACAAATGACTATGAACTTGGCAGTGTTAAAACATTTTTCATCAAAAACACCCATAAAACATTTTGTTAATTCTCTCTGTATTGGTGGCAACACAGCAAGTTGGGAAAAAAAGTCAGCACGAAGAATTTATAACTCTTCTGCTGCCTGAGAAAATGAAGTGCATAGGTATCTGTATATACAACTATAAATATTCCTATAAATGTACATTCTAAAAAATATGTTGTGCTGTTATTTGGGTAGCATAGTGCTGGGGCATTGCTCCCCAAACCTCTGCTTCTTCTTTTCCCCTAGAATGGCAGAGACTTTTCTCTCTGCTGAAACTGCTTCTGCATTTAAACAGTGTTACTTCCAGCAAAATCATGTTTGGTCCTCTAAATTATACTTAGCTTGACTAAAACCCAATTGAATAAAGTCATTCTGACTACTTCAATCAGCCTTTGAAGTGTCTTTTATGCCAAGTGAAACTTGTGACTGTGTACAGCACTATATCTTTTATTTGTGTCCATGCACAAGCACACTGACATACACTTATCCAGTGTTCCATATGGACTATTCTACACCCCTACAACAGTTGCATTTTAGTTCTCATAACAAAGCACAAGAGAAAGATATTTTCTGTGTTTTCCAAGGGAAGAAATGAAGTGCAATGTGATTTATTTGCTCAGGGGAAAACAATCAGAGCCTAGATTTCTTCAATCACTTTTGCCACAAGACCATCCTCCCTGAATTCTGACTGCTACTCTAAGTTAAAACAACTTACAGACATACAAAGGGAATTCTGTAACTGAGTATCACTCTGACACACTCTGATGTGGGAATTTTGGTGAGGGTGAACTTTCCTTCTGTTCTGGGTCTGTTCTAAGACTGAGCACTAAAGAGAGTGGGGGAAGAGAAAGGGGAAGGGAGAGGTGGTAGAGAGATTACAAGCTTCTCTTAACTAGAGATGTGTTTGGAATACATACCAGCCTGAAAAGCATACACAAACATGCTACCCCTTCTCTTGGTGATACGAACTCACTGCAATGCTGGGCATTCAGGATAGAGAAATCAGGAGCAGAGATGCACAAGGTAAGTTTCTAGAACTACAGAATCCTGCACTTTTTAAACTTCATTCTTATACTTTCCTAAGAAGATATTAGAGAAATGTTACACAAAATATTTTCTCAACTGATAATTGCAATAATATGCATTTATCAACAAAGACTTGTAATGGGACCTTTATTTAGAAATTAGCCATGTGTTACCTCAAGTATTTTGGCAAAAAAAATGCAATTTTTAGGCTCCATCTAGATAGTGGTGTGATAGTAGAAGATATTACTCTTAATGTCAAATTTAAAACTGATGTTTATTAATATGAATTTAAAGAAACCCAAACAACACACCAGTAAATTTACTTCAGTGTTCCTTTGCTTTTCATAGTAAGAAAGAATGTTAACAATTGATTTGAACAACTCCGTAAGGTCAACTAAGACACACTTATATTAAGTGCTGTACATATTCAAATTGCAGCATTTATTTTTCTTGAGTGTCTTACCAGTTGTGTGGAAATACTACTAAATATTATATTCTGAATGACAGAGGAAACAAGTGCAATATAGCATTCTCTTTTATTTCTTTGCTTTTATTTAATGTTTTGTTAGATCCTTTAGAGAAATACTACTAAGTGGTTTTGTATAGTGTTTAAAAACCATTTATTTATTATGTTGTTCAGACCTTAAAGCAGTTTGCTTTTATGCTTATGCTACCTAGACAATAGAATTAGTCATCTATTAAAATATCTACCTACAATTTTTAAAGCAATGTAGGCTCTACAAAATGTTTAAACCACATTACTTCTCCAGTGAAATCAAGCAAAATTCTTCTAAAAAACCAACAGGAAATTATAAGTTAACAAGACAATGGTGTATTGTGGTGCAGCAGGCCTCACAACTAAAAATACTTCCAACAGTATTAGGGGTGGGATTTGATTTTTGGATCAGTTTTAGAGTTCCTACTTGTGACTAATCTCTGTTACACCACAGTTGTATAAAACAAAACAAAAATCTAACTGGTTTCAAAATCATGACCAAACGAATTCCTCAGTATGCCTATGACACATAAATTATGCCTTTTTGTTTAATCCACATGAACAACTAATTTTACTAGTATTCAAGCCTGGATATGCCCTTCATCCCGTGTCTCTTGCTAAACACAAACATCTTTGTGAGGTTTAAATGTCTCATCTTTTATAACAATGTTCAAATCTAGCTATTTTTGTCTGTATCGATGACCAAGATGACCTTCCTTTGATAACTAAAAACATCTCCCCATGCTCTTATGTGTGCAGGCTACACACAGAAATTTATCCTACACCAAAGTTTTTTAAGAACCATGTATGTGCTTCATAAACTAAATATGCAGAAACCCCCTCAAAATCTGGGGCATTCTTATATTCTGGATATTTTTTAAACATACTGTATTCCGTATTCCTTGATTTTCATTTAATTTTCAGCATATTTTCTGTCACATGGATGTATGTGTCTGTGCATGTGTATGGTTGCCTACACATATATAGTAAAAATATATATAAGGTATAATATTAATGCGTTTAACAGAACTAATAAAGAAATGTAGGGATAGGTTGCATCAATTATGAGTGGAGCATCTGACAGAACTATTACCACACCACCCTACCACCCCCTCCAAGTTTCTGTTATTTATGTAAATCAGACTTCTGGATATTATAAAGTTAATTCATTAGTCCATAACATTCAATGTTTGGGTTTTTTAATATCATCCTGATAACAATAAAGAAGTGTGCTGAGCAGAGTTAGAGTTAAATATGTACATGAAAGGAACCAATTACTATGAATGGGGACTAGATCTGCATGATTTGGATACAGGTACACTTAGCAGTGTTCAAAGATCTTCACCTTAACACAGGATGAGTATATAGCAGGACAGAAAAGTATAGAAAATAGACAGATAATTTTGGCATATGAAATCTACATTTCCTCACTATTTATCCTTTGTGTAGCATGTGGCTTCACCTTCATATAAATTCAAATGCAACAAACTAAATATTTTACTGAATGCATCCTTTACCCAAAGCAACTGCAATCAATATTCAGAAGGAAAATTTACACATTCCTCCCCTTTAAATTTTAAAATACATCCCTTCTGCTTTTTGCTACACTGAAAAATATTTTCTGCTACAAGCTATTTAATGCTGATGCCTGGCAGGACTTACCTATATCTCAAGATATATGGTGAATGCTGGCATACAAATTGCTCTTCAGTTGCTATGAATTTCTCTTTCGTGTAGTATTGATTTCCCAGGGGGAAAAAATGACAAATTACTCTTAGACATGCTGGGTATTACACAGCAGGGAGGTAGCATATTCCTTTTATTTTTGTTGTCACTGTCCCAGTTTCATTTAACAAATTGCTCAAATAGATTGATTCACTTCAGATTTCAGATATGAGACCCAGATGGTTTTTATCCCTAAGACTTGACTCTGAGGACTATGAAATAATGACAGTAATAGCTAATACCTTTTATTTTTATCAGGATTATAATCATATCCTCTCCTCATTTTGGAGAGTTGGCTTTTCACAAGAGAAAAGAGAACTCTGGAACACAAAAATGCTTCTCAGCTTCTAGAAGAAGATCTGTGCATTCTTTTTCCTCTGTACACCCCCAAGACATGCACATGTTCCGGCTTCCCTCAAAAACTAGGGCATGTGTATTGAAAAAATGTAAGGTGATTGGGCCAGGTATCTGACACAGCAATCAGGGAGAAAAGAACATCTGAACGTCGTGCAAAGTATTCCTGCCTGGCACAGGAGGTGCAGCCAGAGAGGCTCCTGTCCCAGAACAGTATGAAATGCCTGGATACATGTGTTCAGATTGTCAACGATCTGCCCAGCGTGTCCAAACTTAAAAATGACCTGAAGCAAAATCATATGTTTTATAGCTTTTCCATGACTGCAATTCTTTTTAGTCAGATAATTTCTAACTTTCCATTTCCTGAAAATTATTCTTTCTTGATTCACCTATTTAAATAAAACAAAAATTATAATAACATTTCTGTTGAGGTCCAAATGGTCTTTCAACATAAACAGCAATTTCTTGTTAATTTCCATTACACAGCCATGTAAATCCACTGAAGGCAGCTAGAAGAAAAAGGAATACGTGTAGTTTTAAAAAGAAATGTGTCGTTTTAGAGTAATTTAGGTTATGATACAAATGATTCACATTTTTAACTCACAGAATTAATTGCAAGGATTAATTTAGCAGACATTATTTGTAAGCGATTACCATAAAGATGTGAATAGTGCATTGGATAACATGGATTTCAAAGAGAAATTCTTTGTCTGCATTACCTGGATGCTACCTGGCTCCATGGATCTGCCTTACGGCAAAGACCACTTAAAGCTCTAAAAGTAAAGTTCGCAAAAAAAGAAAACAGGAAATTTCTTTCTTGTACCCTTTTTATTCTTTTTTAGAGAATAAAAAGGCTCTTTCTAACCCACATAATCTTGGCATATCTTCTAAGATGATGCACACAATTACTTTATAGTAAGTGCTTTAAATTATACCTGAAGTGCTACTGTACTATCCCTCAGTATCTGAGTTTAAATGAGGGTTTCACCTTGCTTGCATGCTTGTTTACTCTTTCAAGTAAACAGATTCATTTATTTGTCCTCTTTTAGCTTTCACACTGCAGAGTTCAGACCTTAAAAGTTTCTCTCTCTAGTTATGAATATTCACAATGTAGCCTATATTTGGCTCTTCTATTTTCAAGAAATTCTTTCTAGTGCTGAATTTTACACCAGTAGTCTATAGCTTATTGCACATAATGCCCAACCAGATGGCCAGAGATTTTCTAATAATAAAAATTTCATACCTAGTTGAGATACCTTGTGTTTTATTAGGCTCAGCCAACAGTATTATTTCTGCCAAGATATTGCAAAGAGATCTCCAAGGCTTTTCAGCTCCAGCGGTTCATAAGACCAATTTGAAAAATTAGTTCTGAGGACTTATGACTACCTTAACTACTTTTCATAAGACCAATACTTCCCTTCTTGTTATATGCATGCAATTATATTTATACTGCATTGTGAGAAATCACTGCTAGAAATTGGAGTGAAATTGAAATCCCTGTATTTTGTGTGCTTTTCAGGAAATGTATGAGAGCTAACACAGTTCTAGATTTCCCCAGAATAATTCAAGAGCAGTCTGGATGCAATTCTGTGCAATGTCCTCCAGGATGACCCTGCAGGAGCAGGGAAGTTGGACGAGATGGCTCACTGGTCCCTTCCAGTCTTACCCATCCTGTGATTCTGGGATTCTGTAAGTTCTCCTTTTGGTAATTTTGGCTGAAAAGAACATGGTGGCATGGACATTTACTTGGGATGTCCAGTGTTTCAGGTGATATAGCATTTGCAGCATATCAAGAAATGCCAGACAAATTTTCTGTCCATGTGCAGACAAGACAACTGGCTGATGTCATGGAGCTTTAGCATCTTGGATTTCTTCAACCTGATACGTGCAATGGGAATAGCCTGTGTGCATACACTAAGTCCTGTGGGCTTGTTTGAGAGGTACTGAAAATACCCAGATCACTTGGACAGGACATGTACCAAACATCCAAAACATAAATGTTTTGTAAAATCTCTGCTGAGTCAAAGGGTTGCACATAGCTTCTGATCCACTCACAGAACTCAGATTCACTGCACTGAAGCACAGGCATGTACAGCACAGCCTAAATCTATTCTAGTGTTCCAGTGAAAGAAATGGGTACTTTTGGAGGGTGATTCACCTAACAAAATATAGTTGCCAACTTAACGTGAAATGGACTTCAGATTCTGTTGATTATGATGATGAACAGTCACTGACTATGAAAACAGCTTCACATGACAGGCTAAGTAGAGGTCATATGAATATTGGGGGAGATACCTTCTGCTTCATTTGTGCAACACACAACATGGTCTAATGCAATTAAGATAATACAGAAAAATAATACTCGCAAATCAGAATTATTTGAAGTATGTAACATATGTGCTTCAGACGTGAAGTACACTGATGTCTATTTCGCCAAGATTAGGTAAATTTGAAAATCTAGAAAAATTTTGGAATTATCAGGATTTGTTACTTTACACTTATGTATCTCGGGATAATTGCATGCTATTCTACACGATATAGTTAATTTACCTGATTTTATGTGAGAGACAATATGCACATGCTGAACTTAGAAGATTCTATGCACTATAAATATTCTTTATATATGCAGCTTTTCCTAGTTCAATCTCCACCTTTACATTCAGTTCTGATACTTTTACTCCAAAAGCACTCTAAACAGTCTCTTTTTGGGACACTGTACTCAATATTCCCACATGATCTACATGCATTTAAGTATTCTTTTTAGTAAATTCTATATTTTTTAGACTTACCTATTTCTTCTGTATACAAATAAGATTTTTGCAACTCAAAAGGCAGCATTTTTAATCCCAGTTTACCAAACAAATTGATCAATATAAACTAAAAAAGAAGTTAAAATTGGCAAAGTTTCAGTGACTTAGAATTTCTTCTGGAATGTTACTCAAGTGTCTCCTTTCACTGTACTTTCTTGAACTGATAAATTTTGGAATATGATATTTGTAATTGTTCAGGCTATTATATAGACGTACATTTATTTTTATACATTTTTATACATTCTTATACATTTTAAGAAATATTTCTGCTATTAAACTCTGCATTTCCCCAATTTTATTCTGTTGAGAATTCACACTGAATTAAATAAAACAATCAAAAGAATTATTGCCCATAGCAGATCAGCATGAATATATCAATTTGTCAAGATCATATAATTTTGAAAGGATCCAAATTTATTTATGAAAAAGTGTATTAAGATTAGGTCCGGCTTGTGTTCTACAGCCAGTCCACTTGAGCTTTGACCTTCCACTTAGCTCTCATTATCAATAATCTACAATTTTTTTAACAGATTTCTTTACACTAACACCATTTCATGTCAATGCGCTTTCAGATAATTCTTGTATAATCAGTCAGAGACAAGGAACAGCTCAGAGATTTAAAGCCATATGAAATGGCTTTTCTACTCTTGGAAAAATATTCATTTTCATTAGGCAGAAACCACATCACTTTCCAGGTTGCTGAAAGGAAAGGATGTACAGAAATTGATTTGGCATCAGTTACATCTGTTTTGGATTTGAAATGTTTATATAACATTAGAAGAAAATAATACTTTGAAAATGGTTTTCATTTCTTATCAACTATTTTTATTATTTTTTAACATTCCACTTCAGCCAATTTTATTGGCTTTATCTGGCTTTCAACATTCAGACTTTTTTGGTAACTGTAAATCACTTTATTCCCTCTCAACAAGTAGTTATTCTAGTAATGATTTTTTAAAGGTCTACTGGAATTATAGATCCCCAAACTTGGCATTTACTAAAAATGTTGAGAAATATTAGCACAAGAGAAGAAATGTGGTTTTGATAATCTATCATCACATAAAATCATATGTATGTTTATCCTACAGAAAATACAGTATGCTGAAAAGCAAACTAACCTCAGAAATGCACACTCATTACTTGTTTAAACTCTTTACTTGTTTACTCAGCACTACTTTTGTTGCACAATATCATTTCTTGATGCACAACACAGCTTTTAAAAATATAAAAAAATATAAAGAAATCATTAACTGTTAGAAAGCACAAATAAACAACAAAGCAATTAAAACAATATAAATAATCCCATGTAATAATAGTCAGGCACTTTTGCATATCTGACAAATTTTAGTGGTTCAGCCTTATTATCTCAGTACAAAATACCAGCCGTGACATTGCAAAGGGGTTTTTTAGCATCTTAGATTTCTTTAATCACATTCTGGAAATATTTTACTTGCCTTATTTTGCCTCTGTACACTTGCATTTTTGCAGATTTTGTACAGATGAATGTAGAAAAGTTTTGCCAGAAATCAGCTTTTCTTTTACTATTATAAAGTTTATTTAAAAACTTCCTTCATGGCATTTAAAAGTATCTCACACGCTGCTAAGTTTTAAGCATTAACTGTTCTGACTCCAAAGGTCTAATCAGTATCTAAAATGCTAAACTTCTTTAAGTCAGACTGGAACACTTAGTAATTGAAAAAAAAATCCTATTCAGAATTAAACTGTAAAATATTTGTATCTGTTTTTTAAAAAGCACGCACCCAAAAAAACACATAGTCATTGCTCCCAAATGTAATGCATGCACATGCATTCACACATATTTTTCTAGTACAGGACAAAGACATGACAGGGATGTAACCATTCTTTGGTTTCTAGACACGACAACAACTTGCTGCCATTCGGTTGAATACCTCTGTCTAATGTAAGGGAACTTACTGCTGTTCAGTGTACACTTCTCTATATTAAAAATCGTGTGATACCCTAATAGCATAAATATATCAGTGCCTTTCTATTTAAATTATTATATTCAGGTGATGACTTTTATAATTCATTACAGTTTTGAATGAAAACTACAGCTTCATTTTGAGACAAATTTTAAGATAGAACTACTCAGGAGAAGCTACTGCACAGTGAGGCCAACCTGATTCAAACCAGGCTGAGGGTCAAAAGATGTCTCTATGAGATTTGGTTTCAGCTGTATCTTCTGAATGTGATTGATATTAACCAAACATATCACTATGTTAGAAACTAGCACAGCACTTCCTTCCTCCTTTTAAAATGACAAATGATTTTGGTAAAGAAAAATACATGGGACTTGATTCTGTTTCCTAGGATATTTGTGGTACTACTGCTGCACTGTTAGACTAGGCTTATGAGTTTTGGGATTCCTTTGCCATCTGGAGTGGCAGCTGAAGGCCTCTAGGGTACCCTAGTACATCTAGGGGCACTAAATGCTTATGTGAAGGCAATTGAATCACACCTTTAAAAGCAAATTTTCAAATTAATAATGGGAATTGGAAGATGTTTTACTCCTTTTATAAACAGAGGCTTGGATTTTTGGTCTTAGATAATGACTAGTGGTTAGGTGAACCTTGCTGTAACCCAGCCCTCTAGTTCCAGACTCTTCCTATCAGTAGTGTCCTGAGACAAAGTAGAACAATGCTCAACTGCATGCTACAGAAAGTCTAATATGCTAGCGAAAAAAATGAGTTGCAATTAGTCACTCTTCATCCAACTCTCCCTCACAGACAAACCTGTGGCAAAGAAATATGTAATTTACTGTCAGCAGAGAGCAACTTCCATTCTGTATCGTAAAATCTGACTGGGGCTCCATGACCTACTCTATCCCAGGGTCTCCTGGGAATTCTGGGAGGCTGCTGATCATGGAACATATTTCCTTTCCTTCCAGCACACTCTGCTCTCCAGCCTGTACTCTTGCTTTAGCAGTGAATTTTTATCCCAATCTCAGGCAAAAACAAGCAGAAAGGTTGAGATTTCTACTGTCCTGCCAATGTGATTCATAGGCAGGGAAGATGCTGCTGTTAGCTTGAATGCAGAAAAGTAAGTGCCTGGTGGAGTATAAAACAATAAATGGTAGGTTATACATAATCTGGATAATAGTTAGCTAGCTTTTACACATTGCTTTCCATTGGTACACCATGTGAAATTTTACAAAAAAAGTTATATTTATATTCTCTTTGTAGATGGAGAAAAAATTACAAAAGACTTCCCAAGGTCACAACATGGTTTAAGCAAGAGCCAGAAGAGTAGTTAAACCTTGATTCCCAAACCTACATCCTGGAGACCAAATAGCTACTCCTGCAATTTCTGGACAAGTTGACTTTGATGAGATGTTAAGTTACATTATTTGTTTTTCAGGTTAATTGAAAAGTCTGAGTTTGGTGGGTTTAGGGTTTGTTTGTGTGTTTTAAATAATGGAATTTTAATATTGCCCCATCATCACTGTAAAAATAAAAATCAATCATCTTTTCCAAAACAAACACATATTAGCATAATGAAATATTCTGGGCCTCAGTTTCTTTGAATTGTCAGTTACCTGGATACTGCAGTAGGTAAAGCACAGTTAGAAAAGTCTCAGCAGTTACAAAGTACAGTATTAATTTTATACGGTCAAGTTGAATAATGCAGAAAACAAAAATGGCTGCATTTTCATAAGTTTGATCGTGCATCCATTGTCTAAGGCTGGACACAAAGCTGAATCAAATCACTGGGAATGTTCTTTTGCCTTGCATGAAACAATTATGAAAGAGATAATATTTTAACATTGAGTATTTCAGATTTCTATTTAACAAGTTGTGTATATTTAATAAGAGCTGTCATAAAGACATTGCCAAAAATTAATAAGCTTCAAGACATAGGAGTACAGTTACAAATATTTTGTGTAGTTTGGAGATCAAATAGCATGGCAATGGGTGAAATAGGGAATACTCTGCAGTGAAAACTTACATGATCACTAACCAGCACTTTTGAAAGCAGGAATAGACTAGTCAGAATAGCAAAATTGTTTTAAAAATAAAGCAATATTCAAAAGTGAAAGCAAAAAAGAGGGGAAATATTCAAACATAATACTGAGATGACAGCTTCAGAAGAGGAGAATATAAGCTATTCTTCCTTATGATGTAAGGACGGTGAATGAGATCTCAAAAGAAAACAAAGTGGTTCACATTCTGTCATACATAGTACATTGATGGTGATGGTACAGCATGCCTAAGGAGCTGGACAGAAGTGATACAGATTCAGGTCCAAAAAAGAGTATGTTTGGCCCATATTTCAGAACTTGTGACAGAAACTGTGTTTGAAACAAGTATGAAGCAGAAGTATCAAGTAAAGCTCAAGATTTAGCCAAGAAATATAGAAATCAATCATGCTACATACATACAATTGAACATCATTGAGATTTAACACCTGATTGGATTGTAACTTTTTGACTGGGGAAAAAATTCAGACCTTGGAAATGCATTTGGAAACACCAAGTTGCAGTTGTGAATAAAGGCACTGTGAGAAGTTTAAATTTTTCTTTCTTTTCTGACATTTTATTTACTATCTGACAAATTATATTAAAAAGAACTATAAAAAGTGTGAGATGCATGCTGAAGGGCCTAGTTCTCTTCTTGATTGAGATTTGAAACAAAATGTAGATATTTAAAACTGACACTGAAAAAGTGTGAAATAGGATATTGATCCTCCTTACATTATGAGCTGCAGCTGATTTAAAAATCCTCATATCAGAAAGTATCATGGGACATACCCCAATCTTTCTTTTATGTTTGATATATCATCTTTCAATTTGTGTTCTGTAAATCAAGTTCTTCTCTCAGGTACACAATGGAACTCATATTGTACTAGATACATTTAATTGTATTAAAATACCTTAAAATGGAAAGTAAAGAAGGTCTAACATAACAAAGTGCTATATAGTTTGAAAAATACTGTGCCAGACTTTCTCGCTAGGATAACTGATTTTTTCCAGTTCTCTTTCAATTCCAGACGCATTCTAAACTTGATGCATGACTGTGCTTTATATTGTTCAAGTAAATATTCATTGCTTACAGGATTTTACAAGAGAGATAATTCTGATGGATGCATGAATTGTGATCAGATTTAATTTTCTATACCATGTCTGGTGTGCCCTTCATACACTTGATCCTTAAAATCCTTTCTCTCAATATGCTGATCAAAGCAAGATCTGAACTTTGCTGAATGTAGCCATGAGTTTACCAGCACTTTTGAATGGCACCTTCTGCTGTATTCCTCACACATAAATAATTAAATGCTAATTTTACTGATACTGTAGGTCTAAGTGTATTCTTCTCACTGAGCACTTCAAGATTTCATCTTTCTTAAGGAAAAATTGATAGACAACATGGAAAACACTGAATGGACAACTAAAACACAATTTGTACAAACCACAGCACTACAGCACAGAAATCCTGTTTTGGAAAAAATTTCAAATTCTAAATCTTATTCTGATGAGTCAAAGAAATTCAAGCAATGCTCATGTACAACAGCGTTTGCTGGACAGAGCTAGGAATAGATATTTAAAAATATTAACAATAATTATTTTCCATCTAATTTGCAATAATGACAAGAAATTAACTTCAAATGGTTAAGTTTTGTATTCTATTGAGTGGAGCAGTATTTGGCTAAATTTTGGGACAATCTTTCCACCTGCACTTGTAGTAAGCAGTACTGACAAATCTACATTTATTCTGAAGGTTTTCAAGTTATGGTTTCAGAAAGACTTATCCCTATCAACAACTAATTTATCACAACCATTCAAATTTTGGAAGGTGAGAGTATAGAGATGAAGGTTATTTGACCTTACTTAACCAAAACAGAAATGCAACCTGGATACCTCATCTGATCTTTTAAATCAATAGATAAAGAGCATATTGCTTTATCAACAGAGACTCCTCATGAATAGTAAAACATTTCTGTTTGCTTTCCCTTATCTCTCCAGACCACAAAATTTTAATCACAAAAACTTATTATTTTGGAAGAAACAATTTTGAGTGATTTTTTTAAAGTGGCAAAGAACCAAAACCATAAAAGCAATACTCTGCCATGACTGTTAACCTTTACAATTGTATAAATAAAGCATAATTAAGTTGTTTGAAAATGGGTTTATTTTAAGGCATTTTTAGAACGGAAATAGCAGCATTTTCATTCCATGTCTATTAAACCCCAAATTATATGACTACATGTGCAAAGTATGCAAGAATTGCCCAATTGACACTCTTTCTTCTTCTGAGTACATTACCAGGGCTAAAGTGATCAGTATCTGGTTAGTGTTTTACAGTATCTTTCATATCAACATTACCTTTTATCTTTATAGGTTTATGAATAAACAAAGTTAAAAATGCATTTTAAATTCATTTACTTGAAGCATCTTATGCAATCCATGAGTTCCTGTGCCTCAGAAAGAGAGAGAACTCCTAGGCTCCCCTGCTGCTCAAGAAAAATGCACATTTTGAAAGGCTACTACACTATTCATCCTTAAAAGCCAAACAGCAAATCCAGGTGGGGCAGCAGTATGACTTTGCTTCCCTCTTACTGCTTTCATGCCTTGAAAGATGGACTAGCTAGTGCCACAGGGGAATTCACAGACCTGGGGCTGTAATTCTGGTAAATTACAGATTAGTGGAAATCTGTCTGCAGACCCTATAATCTCCCACTTCTTATAACATGCTTGATGGATTAATTCTACTACAGATCTGCTTCCACAAAAACGGATTTGTAGTTCTCTTACCAATAAATCAGTGAGTTTCTTGTTAGAATTTGCCTTACCTCTGTTTTATACTTTGGCTCCTTCTAGAAAAAAATATAGCAGAGTAGTTTGCATTTTAGGTACAGGTATTTGTATTAGGCCACAAATAACAACTAAAGCCAGATACCCAGAGGAGAATGTAAGATCAGGGAGAACATAATTTTCTCAATTGTACTTCTAGCCTTCAACAACTTCTAGCCTTCATTATATCGCAATGCATTTGTCTGCTTTTCAGGTGGAAAAGCCTTATCTTTGTCAGTTTTTCCATAACTTTGAGTATGTGTTTTATTCATTCCATCTTCTTTATTACTTTTCTCCTCTCTTTTTTTTTTTTATTACTACTACCTTGTTAGCAGGAACCATGGTTGGAGAGCAAGGGGGTGAGGGAGCCAGCACTGCATACAAGACTCAACAACTTTAACTGAGCATTCTTTATCATAATGGCATAGTCATAGGCTTGAGTTTCTCATTTCTAAGCAAAAATTTTGAGGAAGTGATTACCTGACTTCTTCACCACACTCCTGCATTTCTTGCAGGCACTACCACTGTTTTTACTCAAGGCAGTTCCCAACTTCTCTAAGATGAAGCAGAACTCATCTAAAATGCAAATGCAATATCTGAAGTTCAAAAGAGTACCCCATGGCTCAAAAAGAAGAACTGGTGTGTTTCTGCTCTGCACTAGTCTCATTCAGATCTGGATTTACCTATGCCTTTTTCTAAGAGCCTGTACAAGAAGTCTGCTCTCTCTGCAAAAACTGTGTGCGCTGTCTTCTCTCTGGGTTGGTCCTGACTTTCGCATGACATCAACAGCAAAACAGGATTAACAGAGATGACAGAGAAGTTTGTTAAACCTCTGATGTTCACTGATAAATTTACATGCACATTGCAGTTTCCCAAATTAAAAAAGTCAGTCTTAACTGAAACTAATTCAAAAGGTTTGGAACTAATTGGAATTCTTTTGGTTTGCTATAGAAAAATTAAAACAGAAGAGGCATTGAGATTAATACCACTTTCATGCTCAGAGGCAATCCCTTTAGGTTAAGGGATGCAAGAAAAGTTTATGCCATGTCCCTCCAACTGAAAAATTAACTTAATGTTTCTATATTCCTCATAGTTACCTTTGCTATATTTGAAAGAAAAATAAAACTTCAACATCCTTCAATATAGCAGTAGGGAAATGTTTACAGTCCTAAAAGAGTAAATTGAGATAAAACACTTGATTTCTTTCAGACTTGATATCTGTTTGGGTGTTGCCAACATTAAAAGCATAATCTAGAGCAGTCATGTAATAATCTGTGATTTATTGTCATTGCTTAATAGAGGTTGAAACCTGGATTCCTTTCATAGGATTCCATGAGCTGTAAGTTAAGGGCTTTCACAAACTGCTCTAATTAGACACTTGAGGCCTGATTCACTAAGCAATGCTCCACTATTGACTGGAGTTTGCCTGCCTATTCACTTTCTTATGTCCTCAATAGGCGGCCTAGTTGTTCCCTTCTTAAATGAAGTTCCCAGCAGCAGAGGTAATAATTTCAAAAGCAAAAGCATTTCCAGAACTTGATAATCTTCAATTGGAAACAGTCAAGTGGACAATTTGTTCCTAATTTTAGACTCCTAATTTGCTATGGGAGTTCTGCTACTTAAATGTGTAAAACATGTTTTCCTTTGAAGTAGGACACTGAAGATATTTTCCTCAACAATGACTTTTCTTCAGCTAACAAGACATTGCATGTAAACTTACACTTTTTAGCGTTATTTTCTTTTAGACTGAGAAATTACTAGATTTCTTTTTATGAGCTTTGTAAATAGATTTTGTTCTTCCTAGCTTATTTACTATGTCATAGCTCTCACTGGTGTCCTTTTGGATTGCACTACTCGGCCAAACATGTTACAGGTGTAATGGAGGTGTAAATCGCATAAGGCAGTACTACAAGAATATTTGTGGATTCAGGTGACGGATGTGGAGATGGAACAGAGCATGCAACAAATCAACTTTTTTTCTATCCCTGGCATTATGTACTAGTTTGAACTAGTTTGTTTCTAACAGTTTGCTCAGTAAGGCAAACAGAATGCTCATATTCTGTTTTTATAACAATCTTTGGAGACTGTGGGGTTGGCAGGGTGGGTAATCACAGTGACATGATAGCAGAAGAGGAACCAGAAAGACTGAAGATTTGTGTAGACTGCTCATACACTTGACTAAACAGCATCTGTTCAAAACAATGATCAAGTGGATTTCAAATCGAAAAAACAGAGAAGAATACTGAAGAAAAATAGCTTCTGGAATTTTATCTGGATACTAGAAAATTATATGAATATAGGGTAAATTATCACTGAAGAATAGCTGCTATTCACTTCTCTCCCATCTAATCATCTATATTCTGCCCTGCTATCACAAACTATACTATTCTAATGCTAGGCTTCCTCATGTCTCCCCCATATTCCAGCAAGAGTTATACAGTGCTAAAATGGATATCATAACCTACATCTTTCCTCTCTGAGCATTATTAAAGTGAGGAAAAAAATTAGTATATTGAGTAAGTTTTGTAGATTATTCTGCAAATCTTCTGGTATAGTATTCAGCAGAGTAGATGTGAAAATAAAAGAATGTGCAGCAGCTATGGAGCAGGCCTAGCAGTGACTTTGTCTTTTATATGTAAAGACTTAACCTAACAGGGAAGAATTACTATATTTGCCATATTCTCCTGTACCACAGATTGCTAGGAATATCTTCATGTCTTGTTTCTAGAATTAGACTGTTATGCAGTTTTTATCTTGGTGTTGAAAATGAGAATTACACCTTTTGACCACCATAGCTCTGGCCCTATGTTGAGTGTAGAAGCACAATTTTATAAGAAAATTTACATATCCTGGAGCCCATTACTCATGCTGCATGCATTAATCCCTCTGTTTCTCATAGCATGCCTTCATTAAACTTACATTATTTGAATTAAGTATTTCATGCTCGTTATACAGCTTATTCAGTCTCTTATTTCAATTTTCATCTAGTGCAGCCTTGTTCAAACTATATTTGTATAGAAAATAACCAATTTTCAAATGTGATAAAGGACACACTTTCTTTCACTAAAGAGTCTAAACTTTCTTTTTATGTAGACATGAAATCCTACTATGTAAAGGTAAGGGCTAACAAACATCCACAGAAATAGTAACTCTCAGTAGGTGGGAGAAGAATCAGATGTTCACAGAAAATTACTGCAGCAGCTAAAAAATAAATTTAATGTGTCATCTAAATGCCTGCTTAGTCTTTCTGAAAAAAACCCCAGGTATTAGTTTAAAAAAAAAAAAAGGATTTAAACTTCTTGTCTCCAGCATAATTAAATGGCTCATAATTAAATGTTTAAAAGACTACAAACTCTGGAAAATACTGGTTTATTAAAATAATAGAAAATCCATTCCTTGAAATATCAGTCTTCCTGAAGTATGATATTCCAAAACAGAGACAGGTAATGTATCAGTCAATGTAGGTGCTTCTATACTGTTTTGTTCAGACATGGAAGAGGACTGTACCAATGAAGGTACCCAAGACTGGAATACTTCATTAGTGATCAGGCTATCATAGAAATCTATCTAGAAACCTCTAGATTGCCTGTGGCACACATCTACACTGATATACTTGAGATTTTCCCAATCCCTCTAGAAAACGTCTGACACATTATGTACATTTTTGCCACAGCTATCTGTCACTAGACAAATGCTTTCTGTCTGCAGAAGCAGTTCAGAAAGTATTAAAGGTAAGGGAAGAGTGTGGACATGAACAGGACTGATAACACCTGTGTTGGACTTTGTGATAAAAGCCATCTGAACACTCATGAAGGAGCCCAGGGAGACAAAGGCCCATCACAGGAGTCATCAGCCCAACAGCCTATCCCCACTAGCCCCGGGGGAGCAGAGGGGCACAATGGCGCAATGGAACCCAGATTAAGCACTCCCAAGGAGTAAACAATTTCTCTGGGCCCCTTCCAGGGCTGTTGAGATACAGCCACAGGCCCATTGTCCTGGGACACACTATGGGATGCAGGGGAACAGTGTTTTGGGATTGCACAAGAGTTTTGCAGGATGTTCAGTGTAAGAAGGTGGAGAAAAGGGAGGGATTTAGAGAGGAACAAGTGTGTAAAAAAAGGCTGGTCATGTGTGAAGAGATCAGTGCAGACTTATGTATTATTAAATTTTTTCTCAGTCTTTCTTGGGTGGGAAATTATACATTCTATCTGCATTGGAAACTGGGAAATCTTGGCTAGCTAGTCTGTGAGAGTCTGTATCCACAACTATGAAAGTCCATAGAAAAACATAATCTTCTTTCCTCCAAAGGGGTTTGGTTGAAGCTGGAAATAAAGCTCTGAACCACTTCTAACAATGGAATTTAAACAAATACTGTGTATTTGTGTACTGAATGTTATTTGGACTTTTCTCTTTTTTTAGGAAAACTAGCATTTCTCTGTAATTAAAATCTGTGTCATAACTTATGTGCAGCTCCACTGAAGTTGCACAAGGACCCTAAATATTAATCTTAAAATCCCTGGCTTTGCAACAGTGACATTTCCACTGCAAAGTTTTTCAAACACTCAGATTAACTCCTGCCCTTTTCCATCCCCAGTAATTATTTAACTCTATTGTTCCCCAGATGGATTCCACATCAGGACTTTTTACTCTACCTTACATGCTTTTTTCCCCCTAGGGGCCAAGTACACAAAGAATGTAATGATTAAGACGGTTGGAAAAGATGTCACGAAACAGTTCATCTGTCATTGTACAAGCACTGTTCATATACTCAAAGTAGGGCTCTGAGCAGACATTTTCTCTTGAAAGAATACATCAAAAATGATCAAATACAAACCAACATTAACAATAAAACTTTATATCCGAGATTTCGTCTAATCATATTGCCCTGCTTTCACTCTATCTCCCTCAAGAATTCAGGTTTTGACCTAGTGTCAGAGAACAAATCCTTCCATGTCAACTAATTCTTATGCGCCTATGAAACACAGTGCAATAGAGGGTATTTGTTTTTTGCAACCATAGTGATGAAATGTGTTTATTGGCTAAGGTCATAGGAATTTGAAACAACTATTTGCCTTCACTTAATTTCCGAAAATGTGAATGGTCCTCCAACACCAAATAACAGGGATTTGGGGAATAGCAGTGCAAAACAAGTTTTGCAACATTTTTGCCAGATACTAGTCTACCAATCTGACTTTTTGATTAACTGAAGAAAATGATGAAATACTGAAAGACAACATAAAAATTACTATTTTGCATGGTTCTTTATTTCATGCTGCATTAGTGATGAGTTTTCATTGTGTCTTGGGGTGACACTGAAATGCCTCCAATTCTTATTCTTGAAGACATATTTTATTTCTGCTAGGAGCTAAGTTTCTACATCTACAATTTTCAGATCAGTCTTAAAAGAAATTAACAGAAATCACCAGATAAAAATTTCTGGCTGTTAATGTTGTAAGCCATCAAATTTTAAAACCTAAATGTGTCAGTGAGTGTTTGTTCCTATTTGACAATACAAAACCCATGATCCATCAAAGTCAGTAAGACTCTGTTAGACATTTGGTCAGTCTCGTAATGAATGGCAGATGCTGTAGATAAAATCAACATAGAAAAACTGGTAACAGTCAAGAAAGACTGTCAAAGATTCTCAGCATCTTTGCATAGAACTATATAGAAGAATATGCAAGTATTGTGAATTTTAAGGATGGTAAAAAAAGTAAAATGCAAGAAAACTGTACTGAAAAAAAATAAAATCAAACCAATCCATGCCTGGTGGCAAAGTTACTAAAACACAGACTTCATTCACTGTCAAAAATATTTTCACTTTAGTGAAAATGGAAAACAAACAAACAAAAGAACATCATCTTCCCAGTCTAGTGTCATTTAAAATGTTTGGGGGTACAGGAACTGCAATAATGTTATCAACTACAATCTTAATTTGATTTTAGTGATTCCTTAAATTTAATAATTTACATTTTGGTAATCTGTGTGATTTTCTTTCCTGAAAAATGCTAAGTGTTACCTCATCTTGCAAGGTTCTGGAAATATTTTCTACAGTACATTGGGTAATCTAGCTTTCATGTCAATATGCCACAAAGCAGAACTCTAAATGGATACATTTATATTCTAGCTTATTCGTTCCACACTTTTTTTACAAAATGTCTGATAGACATGAAAGCACATGAAACAACACTTTATGGTTCAGAAGAAATTAAAAATACATTTAATGTAGTCTTCTCATTGGACTAAATCCCATTGACTGAAACAATGGAATAGCTCTTGACTCAGAAAAATGTGACTGAAAATAGAAAATACTTCTTGTATTATTAAAATAATTATCTCGTCCAAAAAAGGAAATGAAAAAAACAATCCCCCTGTTCTCTCAATTGCTACATGGAATCCACCAAAATTCTTTTCATAAAACTTTTAAACTGAATTGGTAGATAAAAATGTTTAAGTGTGTTGGTTATCCCTGATTTGACATGGTTTTAGTGCCAGAGTTAGAGGTAAAGATCTAGGGGAGGAACACCAGATGACAGAAACTGTAAAGGCAAAATTAAAATATAAAGGACTACATGAATCTGTGGATTCCAGAAACTGTTTCTTCAGGGATCAAAACCAAAACATGAATGAATTATACTATCTGGATGATACTTCTCACATTTTAAAGCAATGTCAAATCTCAAACAAGGAAAGAACTGAAAGTATGATCAACTAATTTTTCAATTTAACACATGACAAGTGATAAGCTATGTAGCATACAAAGTATGTGACACACAAAACATTTCTAGGACATCTAGAAACAGCATATTGAAGTTTGAAAGTAACAATAACTACTGTCAGTGGAGAAAAAAACCTCCTTTTTACAGGCACCAGATCCATTCCCAATTACTTTAAACATTCTGCCTCATGTTCTGGTTTCACACTTTTTTGCGGACAAGAGTCTTCTCTTTGTTGAGAGACAAAAAGAGTACATGGCTGTGTAAATATTCTCCTCTACTTTCTTTTTCAATGAGAAGGCCAAGTGTATTCATAGCTAGATTATTGCTAATGGCTTGTCCCTGTCAGTATGAATTCCCAGTAGAATTTCTTGATAAAACAATGCTCTTTTGTCTGTCTGGAATAATGACACTTTAAAATATTTTAAATAGACAAGCTTCTTCTGGCTCAATAAGCTAAACTGGCATCACAGAAGACCAATGACATCAGACAAGATAGCAAATATTATTTTTGAAAGTTATAATAACATCCTTTTGTCTAACTTCTGGTTTGACTACAGAAACAGTGTCACAAATCACACATCACCAAAATCAAAGAAAACCAAATTTTCAGAGAAATAAAGCAACTGACCTTGACAGCCAGTGATAGCTTCAAATGAAACTGTCCTGATCAGTTACTCTCTTCAATAGTGTCCCTTTAGGACACCAGTTAAACATACATATATGATCTGATTTAGTACTTTATCCTTCATATTTTTAAACAATTTTGATTTGCTGCATAACTCTGGTGCAGTCACGGAAGTGCCCTGTGACTCAGCGACTGAACTGGGCTTGACTATCAGTTTTCTGCTCAACATTTGATTTTTCTTATACTCAAAAAATGCATGACCTGTTAGATTTGGCTGTAAGACATGAACACAAGCTCACGACATTTAAACCCATTGTGTTACAAATTTTTGAAAGGACTCCTTAAAAGGCAGTAGGGACAAAATGTTTTATCTATTTTTAAGCAGTATCTTTATTATTTTCTAGGATGATTCAGTTTTCTTTTACTGAAGTGAAGCCGTAACAGTTTTGTACTCTGTGCATGGTCATTTTTGCTAAGAATAAAATGGGAAGCATGGAATTGTGTAACTTGCTGATTTGTTTAATTTATCCACTGAAAACAACAGCTTTGATTCCCAAGTCTTTTTCCCCATGCTGATTTTTGTTCTGTTTACTTTAAGTATTCTGAGACAGATTTGTCTTTTCACTTCTCACTGTAGAGATTTAAAGAAGTTTCATAATTTTATTACAAATCTCTCTATAACCAGTAATAAGAAAAATAATAAAATTTCTCTTTTAAAAATTAAATGGTATTTTGAACTCTCATAGTTATTATTATATTGCTAAATCATGATTTTAAAAAGTTAAAAATCATCAGCTATAAAAAGCATATCAAAGATGCTTTTTAGATGAGTTCATAATTTTGAAAGTCTAAACTTTTAACATTCTCAAAGATGGCAATTATGAGTGAAGAGTGTGCTATACTAATTAATCAACTGCAAATCAAAAAACTGCATACTTGGTTTGTGACTGTTAATTATCATAAAATTACATTTCAACTTACAGTATTTCTTAGCTAGAAAATATTTAAATGTTAATTTTAAAGACCTGAGAATTTTGTTCATGGAAATTCCAATGCAATAAAGAATGTCTCTTAACGTAGCCTTCATTTATTTTGTCTTCTAAAAACTTACTGTGAATTCACTACCTTGACATAAAATTATGAAAACTCTGTATCAGAAA
The DNA here is from genome assembly GCA_013397975.1 of Machaerirhynchus nigripectus. Taxonomy (NCBI): domain Eukaryota; kingdom Metazoa; phylum Chordata; class Aves; order Passeriformes; family Dicruridae; genus Machaerirhynchus; species Machaerirhynchus nigripectus. The sequence continues at coordinate 163,827 of VZRQ01011079.1, forward strand.
GTACAAAATTCAGTGAAGGTTTTGATTTGAATAATTTTTAACTATTATACTCCCTTTATGCATTTGAAGCACTTTTTGGTTATATTAGATTAATTAATGTAATTCCCTTCATGTAATACATAGCTTGACTTTTTTTTACCAGTTTTCAAAAACACTAAGTTGCCCAAATAACAGCTTAGGTGACTCCAAGCTGATTAGTAGCTGCATTTAAAACAGCTGTTCCAAAATGGCCTTATAAATTTATAAAATGTTTTACTAAGTCTAATCTACCAACATCAGAGATATACGAGAGCTTGTATTTAGCTTGTCTTCAGTTTACGGCTCTCAAACTTCAAAGTGATTTTCTTCCGGTTAATAAGTGACTGGAATATGCATGTAATCCCTCCAAGAGTTTTCTTAATTCGGACAGTCTTTGTGATATTTAGTTGACCCTACATAGAGCTATACTGTAAGGCAAATTAATAATCAATTTTCTCTGACATTTCCTGAGTTTATAGGGCCACTGTGTTAAATAAATAGCGTGAATTACACTAAAATCAACAGACTGTCTTTGCATAAGGCTCCCAGCACCAGTTAAATGGTATTTTAAGTGATAAATAGCTTATACTTCGGGAAGAAAGCAAGCTTCATAATAAGTAATAGCCAATTCCTATGAAGCATTTTTTAATCAAGTTACAATAAAGCAATACATTAGGTAGAAATAGTTAGCCATAGAGTAAACTCAAGTCACCCAAATATCCACTGAGTGCTCAGAGGCATCTAGGCAAAATATTTGCAATACTATTACAATTTCCCAGAGCTGACAGGGTAGATTAGTGAGATGCATACTGTAGTAGTGCCTGCTGTAATCATAATTGCAGAAACCAACTGCAGGTATTTGTCTTAGGTCCTTTATAAGGTATCTGTGTGAAGCCACCTCCTAGTGAAAATACTAGGATCCTAGTATACTGTACTTGGTGCATAAACTGACACTGGAACAACTGTTGACACGACAGAAGTTGCTTTTAATTCAGAAAGCACAGTTAAACTATTTTAACTTTTTTTTACAACAGAATGTATTTGTTAAAGAAGATTTCCACTTTTTCATGCCTCTTTAGAAAAGAATGAATGAAAAACCCTATCAACCCAACCATGGGGAGCCTTCATCTGTACAGCATTAGATTAACAGCAAATGCACACTTACGAAGATGGAGGATATTTTCTTTCAAAGACATAGAAGTTGTTTCAATTGAGCACAGTGCATTTTTACCATAAAGATTATTGTGTATCTGTTAAATAGTTTTCTATTACTACCAAGATGTAATCTAGTGTTACCTGAGATGCCTTTTATGGTAGTTGAATATGAAAACATAGGTAATTGAATCTAGGGTATGGAAGACACAGGTACAAGGTTTAATGGGAACGTGTGGAGTTTAAATTCTGAACACTGAACTAGAATTTGAGCTCCTCATGTAATGCATAGTATGAATTAAAAACATAGGAAAAAATCATAGGACGATGATAAATATTTGGGAGTGAAAGGTAGCAAAGAGTAAGGCAACCTTCAGTTGTGGTTTTTGTCAAAAAACATTCTGAATCTTGTTTTCTAATGGTGGTCATCTGTTTAGGATGGTCTCTTTTTCCAAAGTAGGAAGTATAAGGGACTCCCCAAACCATACAACTAGAAAACTCATCTGCATGGGAACAACAGGTTCAAGCCTGCGTTCTGTATAATGCCAAGCAGTACCCTAGCGGAGAAGCCTGGCTACACATTTACTGAAGGCAAAAAGGTTCTTAGGGTCTCCTGCTGCTGATGTCAAAAATTATAAGTAATTAAATTGTCATCAGGATATAGGGTGAATGTATGACTAATCATAAATCCCAGTTCATACAGGATACTGAAAACAAAATGCATCATCTAGTTAATATTTTAATATATAGTAATTATTTTTACTTATATTTCTATTTCTTCTGACAAAAGTATCTGTATCCTCAGTTCAAAGAGCAGATTTTTTGGGAAACCTCCTTTGTACTAAGTCCATGAAGGTATCATGTTCTTATAAGTTAGTGTTTTACAGTCAACAGGAATAAACTTAATTATAAAAGAGTTTAACAATTATTTACATTATGCTTTTCCTCAGGCACGTAGACTCTGGCTCTAATGAAACAGAATATGCATTTAGTCTTTTATTCTACTGGGCTGATTTTTTTTAATGCCTTTTGAATAGTTTACTGCATTCTGAGACTTTTTTCATAGTTCTTATACTTGCTTTCTAATTGAATAATTAGAATACCTTTTGTAGGGAATTATAAACCATCAACCTAACATTACGATACTCTATACATAGATAAGAATATCAATATATGTGTTTGCCTACTTATATATTTTGATTATTAAAAAGATTACCTTATTGAAGTGACAACTCAACCTGAAAAATAATATATAGAATGTGTCTTTATAGTCTATTTCTTAATTTGATGAAAACCTGCTAAGGATCAGGGAAATTTTGACAATTTCAAAATGCTGTAAAGATATTAATTATTGACTACTCATAGTTAAAAGATATCTATATTGTTAGCCCCACTTTACCACTAGAGAAAGATAGACAAGATGTGCTGTCAGTCTTCCAGTGAGAGTTTTGCACTGTTTGTTTTCTGACCTATGGTAAAGCACCATGTGTCAAGGTGAAACAGAGTAGTAGTGGGAACATAGTAATTTACTTTTCCAATTTGTTGAAAAATGTTTTCTTATGCTATAAGAACAGACAAACTTATGTTCAATGCGTCACATATAACTAGAATAACAGAACACATCTGGGTAGTCAAAAAGTCACACACATACAGGCAAAAGCACACATTATAGATGGGAGTCTATACACATCTTCCTATTACATGGCCCTGGCCACCTTGTTTTGTTTGCTTTCTTTTCTTTTTGATTTGTTTGTCTTCTTTTCTTTTTGTCTCTCTTTGTTTTTCTAGGGGACAATTGAGATGTGGTACATTAATAAACTATTTAATTTCAAGCAAAAATTTTTGAGCTTGAGATATGTTATCTCAAGAATTAGTAAGCTGGCTTTACCCAGAGAGAACACAAAAAATTGCTTTACGGGAAATGAAGCTGTAAGTATTATGACAATTCTCTCTGAGAGACCATTAAAATTTTATCCAAAGCCAGACACAGAGCTATTAGTTAAAAGTTAAATTTCTCTTTAAAGTGCATAGTTCCCAAACCTTATTTTTCATTGGGCAGCACTGCCTACCAACACTGATTTATATAAAAATTTGACATGGTTAGTATACCAGAAAAATATACTTTTGTTACCCTGAAAAGAACCCCGAATGACTACAGTCAAAAGTATTACAGATGTCAAATAAACATAATATGTTTTTAAAAGACTGTGTCTGAATCATACTCTACAAGCACAGATCAATGTTGCTGATGGAATCAGAGAAAGCAGACAAAGCAGTAGAAAACAGTATTTTATTGTCAAACAGCTGAATGTGGCTGAGAAGATTATCTGATTTGAGCATATCTTTGGGCAAACATTCTGATTTTGTACAGATGGCTTGCACAAACAAATTGTACGGATCTTTCAATATCCCATTACAGGTCACAAAATGTCTGGACTTTAACTGACTGCTTTACTAGCTAAAGCTCAGATTTTTAGAAACTGTGCATATTCCATGTGTCTAAAACATTAGTAGGTTAGAGGGCTGGATGTAAAGAGATCTCTCAAGTAAATAAATAAAAATAAAACTAATTGTAAGCTAAAACAAAAATAATTGTAATTACAATAATAATACAATGTATTTATTATAGTTTACCAAATGAGGTTATAAAGTCAGGTATTGACATTTTATATTAAATCCTAAACCTACAGGAAAATCTGTATTTTTCACTTCTAAAATACGCTGCAAATGAAAATAAAAAGTTTTCTTCCATGATAAAATCTCTATCCAAATGTCACATATTTGTCTGGCATCAGTCTGTATCTCTTCACAAATAGCGCCTAGACCAGACATAACTTTGTTTACAGAAAAAAGATATACAGCCAGAATTAAAGAGGGGAGCTAGTAAAGGACCATAGAACATGTTCTCTTTACCTTGTACTTTTGCGTTAAAGTTTGCAACTAGTGTATTGTAGCACATTTGAAAGAATATTTCTAATTGCTGGTATGTTAGTGGAAGCTTCACTTGGTAGTAAGCAACTTGATTTACATTTCGAGATCTGTAATATTCATTAGTGCTCTAAAAGTTATTACCAATCATACATTAAACCCTTAGAATATTGGTATCTAAAGTCTTCCTTCAGAACTAATGTTTCATTTCTCACAAGACTTAAACATTATTATGTTAATGCACAGACTAAGCCAATGTGCTCATATCTCCCTCTAGTGCCTTTATCTGTCCTGTATATTTTTATCTGGATTTTAGAGGTTCTAGTCAGTGTAGAAACTGAAGTTTGGTAAGGAAATCCACCAAAGAATTCAAGGAAGGAGAACTAGGTTTGAAGTGAGCTCTTTTCTATATGCCTATAAATCCTATAAATAGGTAGTAGTTTGAGGATTAGGTTGTGGCATTTTTGTTTGTTTGTTCATTTGTTTGGTTTTTTGTTAGTTTTTTTTTTAATGGAGGGTTGGATAAAGTAAGAGAGGAGCAAAGCATATGTAAACCTAATTCTCAAGTGGGCTCTTTTGTCTTGACTATTCTTTTGGTCTCTCCTGGCTTTTTTTTAGTTTTACTAACTTCTTTCTTCAATACAAAAAATCCTATGAAGCTCTTTTATATAAATCTTTTCAGTGTGCAAAAATGTGTCACCATAAAAAGTAGAGGTTACTTGAGAAATTTACATTTGGATTTAACTGAATCACAAAAACTTGGTTTTGGTGGACTTTCCAAACAAGTGGCCTCCTGCGAAGTGACACATGCAAGGATGTGAGAAATTTACAAGGAAACAGCTTTTTCCCTATTTCCTTTCATTACTATTTAAGAGATGAAAATAAATAACCATGTTTGCAGTACATCATATCAGTCATATTTAATGTCTGCTGTTATCAGATATTACAGGTTCTAGTTATTGCTGTTTAATGTTAAGATGATGAGACATGGACAAATAAATTCCTTTGAATTTGACTTTAAAAAAAAATCTTTCAATATTTACCATCATCCAGTAAAATGCATTTTCAAATTTAACTGAATGCAGGTTCACAACCATTTTGTGCTCACAGATTGAAACAGAAAGGGTCCATGATTCACAGAGCCAGCATGGAATCACTACCATCTTCTGTATTGAAAATGCTAGTATGCAAATCACAGTTCTAATAGGTATTACTTCTGAATGTACTAATATTAATTTTCTTATATTGTTTATCTCACCTAAGAAAAGACACGTCTTTTGTGCCAGTTTTGAATTCTGCAAGACATTCTCTCTTAGTTTTCATGCACAGAAAAACACCCTGTTTAGCAGAATTATTCAGCGTATTTTATATAATAGAGAAACTAAGTTAAAAACTGGTTCTTATGAGTCAGATATGAAGCAATACTTTTTAACCGTATTTTCCTAGGTATCTGAATCTCAAAAAGGCAGGGTGTACTTCTGCCAGTTAATGCTTATCCCATTACTCCCTTCTTAGTCTGAATAACTGAACACTCTATACTCAGACTATTTACTTTATATCTCATGAAGTAACATGACCAGGCAGTATATTAGAGCCTTCAGTATAAGTCTGCCATGTAAACAAAGGGACCGTCTAGGAATTCAAAATCCCATCAAGCTTACACTTAGTGACTTTGGTGAAGCTATTTTATTTGGAAAATATTTCTGCTGTAATCTTCTGATTACTTGGTTTTTCATCAGCGGCTTGTCTGTCGAATGAATTTTGGTCAGCCACAATAATTTACTTTTTTATGTTCACTTTCAATGAAGATTTGAATAAACAATCTCTTAGGTAGAATGCAATTAAATGAATATGCACAGAATCAATCATGAGAATACACAAGCATTATTCAAATACGGAAACCAAGCCAGATCCAATAGTGTGTAAATAATATTCAATGTTTGTAGAACTTCATGATTTTTAACAAAATGGACTAAAAAAAAAAAAATACCATAAGTTATATTTCAATACAGTATGGTAAATAAGAATTTACATTTCCATACATTTCATTATACTTACATAGATATAGAATTACTATCTTGGTTCTGAAAAAAAGCTTCTCTATTTTTTAAATAAAGGTATATTTCTGTCTTGGGGTGATTCCCCAAGACAATTTTAAATGGAAATGCAGATCTATATGAATACAAGCAACAAAAATAACTTTATTGGAGACATTTTTCAAAGCCTCTGTTTGCTAGGAAATGGGCAAGAAAACCTGAAGATTTATTACTCTATTGTCTAAATAAAGGTGCTTATGCACAATTAATAATCTCTGTGCCGTTCAGTCTCCAAACAGTTTCAGGACCTACGTTTTCATGCCTGGAATGCCAAAAGTATGAGAACTTAGTCCAGAATTTGTTATGTTGAATAAGTGAACATACAAAGCTATTTCTGGCTAAAATTAGTCTATCATGATAATAAAGACACACTCCTACAAAATTTCTTTTTTATGATGTTTCAGAATAGCATACTTTGCTGAGAAAATGTATGCAATAGCAAAACGTTTTTTTATCATACTTTCTAAAATGGAAATATAAATAGGTTTTATATTACTACCATCTCTTTCTCTTCAGACATTCTTTTGCCCTTGTCTCCCCTTTTAGATTAATTTTTCTTTCTATCACCAATTTGAATCAGTCTTAGAAATAATCCACAGGTATCCTCTGATGGAAAATTTTGCCTCAGATCACATAACCATTCAGTATGTGTATACAAATGTGTCTCAGACATGAAAGCTAAGGAGAGAGCTTTTACATTATTCATTTAATTTCTCAACCACGAAGATGATGCTTTGAAGAAAACTCTGCGGATGCTGAGAATGTGCAAACTACTCTGCACAGTTACATGGCCTCATGAGTATAACAAAACAGTATTAGGCAAGTTAAAGTGGACTGTTAGTTTAAGTGCTTTTTATATTGTGAAATCTATTTTTTTCCACAATATAAAAAGGCTTTTCAGATTAAAGCCTCAAGAAGCAAGGGTCTTTTAACATCAGAATATTTCCATCAGTAGTATGAATACTGTCAAAGAGAAATAGTGAGATGGAAGCCTCCGGGCTGGGAGCCTTGTGTGTCTATGGGCTCTCTGAAGGGCTGGAACAGAATTTGTAAAGACAAAATCTTCTGAGAGCCTCTCCCCAAAAGAAGAACGCAAATAAAAATCAGAACTTTAATCCTTTCTGTGGGAGTAGCTGCTCAGATGTCCAGTTATGCTTTCATGACCTACAAAAATCAAACTGACAAGAATATTGGCAACCAGATACTTCTCTCTATTTAATATGGGCCTCCCTTTGTTCAGTTAATTCAGTTCTGTTCTTCCATCTGAGCTTCAAACAAAGGTTTGGGAAACAAGAGCAAAAACCAAAACCAAACTGAATCCAAAGAGATAATAATTGTTCTTTCTTCATGTTAACTCTGATGGATGTGACAAAGTTCCTTTCTCAGCCTTTGCAAGGTCAGTAAAAGATTCTACTGACTAGAACTAATCAAGCTTTATTAAAAATCGGCAATTAAATCTTGCGTTTTTCTTCTAGTTCAGACTGGTTTTGCATTTTATTACAAAGAAATCAGAAGTTATGAGTACAATAGTGCTTAATCACTAAAAGAAAGAAGAGACTGATTATCATCTTGTGTCAATATTTATTTGGGTGATTAAAACCCCCAGAATATGGTATTGTGGCACTTGCTGCTCAGTTTACCAACTGTCACACATGCAGTGGGTAATCAGGTCTTAATTAGTACTTCCTTGGCATTTTCAAAAATTTATCTTAAAGTATCTTCATATTTGCATGTGCGCATACTGCATAGAAAGTGATCTTGTTCTCGCTAACTCTGATATTGATTTGGGGTGATACTAGTCATATAAACCAGAGCTTTCTGTAAAAGGAAAAGAATTGCATTTTCCTCCGACAGAAATCAATCTGCTTGCTTTCTGTTGCAAAGTAGTACATGTAGGTCTGGATCTGAAAAAAGATAAACAAACATGTTTAGATCTATGCTTGGAGTTCTAAAGCATGCATGTTACTTCCTATAGGAATAATTATATTTATGTAGAAGAGAAAATCTTACTATTGACCTTCTATTTTATATTGTAATGTGTTTAGAAAGGCCCAATTGTGCCTATAAAATCATGTAATTCACACAGACCTCAGCTGTAGTTGCAGCATACTTATTAGCAGAATGGGAAGTTTTCCTCCTGTGCCAATGTATGTTTTGCTAAATCTTTATTGGTTACCTTTAAGGTAAGCTTTTAATAAAGTACAGCAGCTGAAAATGAACTATTTTCTTTTAATGTGTTTCTTTTTCTACATCAATCATAATTTTCACATCCAGCACAACGTGACAGGCACCGAGGCAGGTATGTTTCTGAAGGCATTCACATTGGCTTAATGATTGTCAGCATGCAACAAAGCAAATAAAAGGACTATCTAATATCACTTCATTTCTAAATATGGTCTTTTGTCGCCCTGAGTTTTGCAGTCTATGTTTTCATTCTTGTAGTAGAATTTCCCAGGCACTTTACTGTAAGCATCAGGCATGTTTACCTACCAATATCTATTATTATCATTCTTTTTGTTAGGCGGAGAATTATGATAGATTTTTGATCTGACCAGTGTCATGGAGAGATGGTAACCCCATCCTCCAATCCATGGTTGTCTCTAAAAAGATATATAACTGACTAAATAAAGGGCCGGGCCGGTCTTCTTCCTCCTTCTTCCTTCTTCTTGCCCTACCTTGGCCCTTCTTGCTCTCTCTCTTTTGGCCCAGGCCGTATCCTGACAGAACGGTGTCTGCGTGGTCCTTTCGTGTCTGAGTACGACAGTCTTTCAATACAGACACTAATCTGGGATAGTTTTAAACCTGGTGCTCAGCTTGGGTTGGCAGCAAAAAGCTGTCAAAAATATAAAGGTTGTCTTCTATAGAATGTACCCTTTTGCTACTTTAGTTCTGCAATGGTTTCTTTTCCTTGTACTATTGGAGAAACAATACATTGTTATGACTTTTTATTGACTGTGCTTATAGAGATAAGGAGCATTTTAAGATAAGGAGATATGGAAATAGGAGAATGCTTAAGGAGATGTAAGGAAGTGTTAGTTCACATATTCAAGTTAATTACATAGAAAGTAATGTTTTGTTCAGAACCAGAATTGACATGACATGGTAGATCATAAGATACCATATTCAATACGTTTAGCTCATAGGCATGTAAAAGTAATTTCAAGAGAAAGGGTTTTCATGTTTGGGCTGTGTTCTTTGTTTTCCAAAGAATACGTTGACTGAATCACTGGACTAACAGTTAAAAGGCAGGTTCTGCTGCTATTTGTAAGGAACCATACTTTAAAGATGATTTTTTAGCCTTCACAAGTAGAGTATTACTTCTCATGAATAAGCTTCTTAGTAATATGTCCAATAAATTTAATAATGATTATTTTTTCCTCTCTCCCCCCATAGACATGCTTGGGGAGCTTTTGATACTTGCTAGCCAAAGTACATGGCCATCTAAACAACAGCAAGTAGTCTGCTCCATATGGACTAGTGGAGTAGTCCCACAGTCCCACACAACAGGAAGGGAAAACAGAAGAGAAATTGTGGTTCTGAGTCATAATTAATTTCCTGGTGTCCTCATAGACTGTATAGATTCTCATTATCCCCTTGCACAGGGTGGATCAGAGAAATACAATTTAGATAAAAATATCAGATCTTTAAATGTGATTAAATGAGTACAATGGGAGTCAGCACTTAATTGAGACAAATACAGCCTTCTGCATTCAAGTTTGAAGTCCATTCTTTGAACTCAAGAGAAGAAAATTCTGCAAATACTTGCTTTAGATTTTTTAAATAATCAAATTAAAAACACTTGGTGGAAGAATCTGACAGACTTATGACAGTCTCATGCTTCTCCAGAACATCTGGAAAAGCTATACAAATTGCTCTCCATTAGCACTCAGCATAAAAATCCCTGGGTTTTGTAGGTCTATTTTTTCAGAGAAGCCCATTTGTGGGCCACCTGGGAGGAAAAAATTGAAATTCTGAAGAACTTTCAGGACCACACAATTTGAAATAAATATGAGAGTATTTGGGCTTCTGGGTCACCTATTTCTTAAGCATGACTCCAGAAACTCTAAAATTTTTGTCACCCAGGAGGCGTCAGGGTTTTTTACTAATGATTTAGATAGTTTCCTTTGGGACTAGATGTTTATCAAATTTTTTAACCTCAGACAAATGGAATTACCTTTCTCTATACAAGAAAGGTATAGTCTTTCTGTTAATTGGCAGAGAGTAGTTATGAAATTGCAAACTCTGCTGACTTGTTTGTAATAAAAGATTATGTTTTCAGTTCACAGTAGATAATTTCTTGATTGAAGGTGTTTTACATGGATGAGACATATTAGTCAGTATTCACTTTATTCCAAACAATTATTTTAACTTTTTTAAAAGGAAAATGTTTAGTGAGTAGTAACAAAGGCTTCAACTTTAGCGTTACCTAAGAAAGAAAAAGTGTTAAAAGCATCTTTATATCTGGATCAGATCTGGCTGTGGTTGAACAACGAAAGATAAAGACAAAATTATTGCAAAATACCCACTTAAAAAAATTATAATAATTATGTTATCAATGTTACTTTCATTTTACTTACTGCTCTGCTGGAAGGTATTATGACCTAATAATTTGCGAATGAGACTTTACTATAAAGTTTTGAGCAAATAGGAATACAGGCGTTAATTAAAGAGAACCAGCATGTAGGTTTCCTTACAATTATTAAGTGAAAGTCAAGTTAAAATAGTTTGCTTTGTAAGACAGTGGTACATAAGATACCATAATCACAACAGAATTCCATTGAAAATTCAGCATTATTTGGATATAATAAAAATTAACTTACTGGTGTTTTTTATGTCATCATTGTAGCCTCATGTAGAAAGGATCCCAGAAGAAAGTTTTAAACTATCACAGTAAACTAGTATACATGAGAAGGCAAGAACAGGTCAGACAAGAAAATCTGTCAAGCAAGGAAAGGTGTAAAATCATGTTGGACATGGTGCATTTCTAACTCTACAACTTCCAGGAAACTGCAATGGGATTCCAGACTGTAGAGGCCAGACTGCCAGTCTTTGCAAAGGACATAGGGTATCCTACTTCCATACTGAGTGAGATCCAAAAAAACCTCTTAGTGTTAAATGCAAGCTATCATATTCTAATGCAGGATCGGGCAAAAAAAGAGAGAAGACTTGTAGTATATTTTTACATGGGATTGTTGTCAGGTACATAAAGGATCTTGAACACTCCAACTCCATCTTTGGATTACCTCCATGTGTGTTGCATCCATTCTGCATGTCAGTTGATGCTGTAGTTCCTTGCCAAATATTGTCACATGAAGTATATGACAAACTAAGCTTGGATTAAAAATTTTTCTCATCACACAAAAGTGACATGCAATCTTGTGGCAGATTTTTCTATATTCACCTCTCATCTATAGATGTATAAATTTGAGGATTAACTGGCTTGTAAGGCCAGGTTACTCTTTGACTAGCACCTTGACTTAATAAGAACCGCTGCTGAGTAAAATCCAGTTCTTTGTAAACTAGCACTAGCAGTTCCCTTTCAGTACTGAACGTCTGCACAATGCACATACTATTTATACTCCAAAAAGAGAAGTCTCAAAACAAAAGAATGCTGACAGATGGAAGATTAATGATTTTTTTTTTTCCTGGAAACAGAAATCTACATTTTTCAAATATATTTTGAATTATTACTGTACTTTTTTCATAGCCATATAAATTTCTATAGAGAAAAAAGAAATATCAATGAAAAGGAATTAGACATACTGAATGAATATGTCAAAAAAACAAGTCAGATATCAAATTTATATATATATATGCATGTGATCCAGATCAGTCCACAAAAGGTATTTGCAAAGACATTAGTCTTAGATCTCATATAATAAGTCAGTTAAAAGGCTGCTTTTGAAATAAGAACAAAAAAAAAAAAAAAAAGCCAGCATTTTTCATTTTTAAATAAAAATTGTAGGAAGCATTTGAAAGAGAAACAGAAAAAGTAACTTCGAAAAAAATTAAATGTCCAAAGAAAAAATTATTCTCATATGACAAAATAATAGGTTTTGCTTTCAGTTAGAATCACTAGAGGAATAATGAATTTCCTGAGCTATGAATGATATGGCACTCAGGATCAAACTTGTTAAGCTCAGTAACAAGCCAGGTTTTGCCTTACATATGGTTTTGGGGAAAAGATTTACATGTTCTTATTATCTCTCAATACTCATGAGAAAGCAGAGAGCAAGCAGACTCTCCCCACAGTTTACATGAGGAAAAGGTTTCCGTTTATCATAATGATCTCTTGAATCTTTTTAATCCTCTGGTAAAAGGAGCAAGACAGCTGCATTTGAAGCCCTTCTTCCAGCTGTATATTACTTAGCTGTTGATTCTTCACAGAATTTGGGAATTGGTGTAATTAGACTGAAGGGAATTGGGTCATGCTTATCAATTAACTCTGCTAATATAGCTGTTGTGTCTAAATGCTCCTTTTGGGCATCTGTGTAAACATTTTCTCTTGGTAAATCTCTGCTCTCCACTTCTTACAATAATGGATTGGCAGCTCCTTCCACTATCTATAGCCCACACTTATCAAACTTTAAGTTAGATATATGAGAATAACATTTCTTTATTAATAAACTGAGTAAATAACAATATGAAAAGAGATGGTTAAGGTGATCTCAGAAAGCAGATTACAAATTTACATTAGTGCAGACTGACAGCAACACTTGAAAGACTAGGAATTCTACACTACTAATTACTTTTATAATTGTAACTGGATTCACTTGTGAATGAAATATAATTCAACCACTGTAATACAGTCTTTAATTCTGATCATTTATATTGCAGTTAGACAAGGTTTGATCATGGAAGGAGCTAAGACTTGATTTAGTGGAGTTAACAGAACTCAGTACTTTACACAGTCTGGCCAGAGAAAGCAAACTTTTTAGTCGTTGTCAATGAGGGCAGCACAAGAAGGGCCAGAAGTTGTTAGAAGAATCTGGTATATTTGAAAACAAATAGGCTACTCTGCAAATAATTATAAATAAATAGTTCTATTAGAAGAAGCAACATGGAGTCATGTGCCATAAGACTAATAAGAAAACATTCTTTTTGATCTACTACAGAAACAAGATATTCACTTTTTCTTCTACCTGATACGTTCTTTATAGCTCTGTCCCTCAGTATATTTCATATTAAGTATGGTGCTTAATAGGACAACTCCTTAATCCTAAATAAATAACCAACAGTTCTGAATTCTATTTTTCTCAAGAAAGAGATATAAGCACACAGAAATAACCAAAATTAAGTCACAATAAAAATCTGTTGCTGCCAAAGACTGAAGTGCCTGATTCCCTGAGCACTGCAGTGCTTGAGCCGGGCTCACAGCATTTATATGACAGGCTCTTGTTCAAATCCAGAGCTGATGTGCTGATATGCTAGAGATTAACTCCTAATTTCTGGTATCATTCAGAAAACAAGCAACGTGCAAATCCAGGGTCCAGATCTAGCAGGCCTTTTAAGATCACACCAAGCACACACTGACAGGAGTAACCTACTTCCAAGCTCATTTGTGACTGCTTGATGTCTGTGGAGAGAAACAAGTAATAAAATCACAGCCCTTATCTGAGGTGAGGAAATCAGAGCCTGAACTTCATTTGTCCAACTCTTGATATGCAGATCTCTGCCTCCCACCTGACCCCTACTTTGGACTTTCACCTGTCTCTGTAATACCACCAAGCTGTTCTTCATAGGGCATATCTGCATTCAGGTTTTAGTTCAGACCCATAGTACATTGTTCATGTGAACCTCCTCGTCAGCCCTACTTATTGTGCCTTGGATCAGACAACAGAATTTCCTTCCTTTCAGAGGATGCCCAACTGGAAAATACAGTCCAATTGTCATCAAATGTGCTTTGTGGTAGTTTCTTAAGGGAAGCAACTACCACTTGCAAGAGAACCACTCCTTATTCCCTCCCTGTTACTTTCGTTTTGTTCTGTAAATTTTAATTTGGCCTAGAGAAAATCAAAGCACACAACAAAAGTCACAGCAAAATTGATAATAGTTATTTAAATATTCAGTAAACATTATTCTATAACATACCAACCAATCAGAGTGCATCATTTGTGTCTATTTAGCATACAACCAATCATTGCTGATGGCATCAGAAACAAGAACAGCTAGTAGAGAGTTAGAGCAGATCTTCACAAAAATTATGTAGCACTAAAGAAACAGCATGGTGTAAAACTGTCTTCATCATCATCTTCGTCCTTCATCATCACTGCCTGACGCACAGTTTCTCTACTGAATGAGCTTCCCCGATTAGAGGTGATGTGTGCCTTAAGCTACGGATCTCAGTAAGGAACCTTTATGCCTGCAAGTCCATGTAAGTCTGGCTTAACATCTGTGCAACAGTGGGTTGTCTCCTCCTGGGAGCCCTACCTTTCACATTGCTTTCTGCTGCTTTCTTTCTACCTACTAATATACATCAGTGCTCTGGTTTTAGAAAAAAAATAACAAGACAAAAGAAAGATGAGACACAAGAGAATTCCTCTCACTCAGCTAAAGCAAAATCCCACAATCCATCTCCATCAATGAATGCAGTTTTATATTTTGATTAAAGACAAAAAAATCTTTTCCTGCTATTTTCTCATTGTGAAGAAGGTCTTTCCCACCCACAGTGTTCCTATAGTGCACGGGATTTTCTTCAACTCTTGAATCCTTCTAGACATGCTTTGAATAGCTCTTTCTCTTCATTAACTTGAGGACAGAATGGTGACATGGAAGAGGAAGATAAGGCTCCTCTGGAATAGCTCAGATTCTGTCTGCCTGGCCCATAAAAGTCTAGGAACTTTTGTATTTCCTTTCCCATGGTCATAAACTCTGGAGAGAATGTGGAACTTGTGTCAAAGCGGGAGACTACTTATTTAATGAGTTATGTTGCTTATCCTTATCCTTATTTAAGAATTTGTCTGAATCAGACAATTGCTATCAGAAACATCCTCCTCTGCTAAGAACCTTGGGGATGTTTTTGTCTGGTGGACCTTGTTTGAGATGGGGAAAATCCTAATTTAAGACTTCCTGGACTCTTATTCTTCTTTGTCTCCTCTATCCTATCCTGGCTCTTGGACAGTTATGGCAAGGGCTTACATTTTAGTGCTCAAAAGGACCACTTCAAAGTGAGCTGTGTAATGATATACCAAGTATGCTGACAAAGAGTTGTAAGTCACAGAAAAATCAAAAGGACAAGAAGAAACTCTCTGCTGGACAGAAAAGACAATATAAAAGCCAACTAGAAAGTAAGGTAGCACAACAGATGAGTAGAGGATTAACACTTTCTCTGACTGATTCTTCTGCCTGTCTCTGAAACCACAATTAGCGAGACAGTCCTTTCTCTGGGTCCATTGATTGCCACTAAACTACAGCAAAATAAGAAGAAAAAGCAGTTCAACTTACCAAAGTTGGCTGTACAAACATTCTCTTCCCCTCTTTTCCTGGGAAAGAAGCTATTATGGATGGCAATGTATGGGTCACTATTCCCTTAGGGACACTGAATACTTGCAAGAGAGACTAGTTTTATACTGGCAGTATACTGGCAGTATTTAGCATTTGTCTGCATTTGGATAGATTCCAGTCATTGTTCAGTTTTGAATAAGTGTTAGGGCACTGGGCATGTAACAGATTATTTTTATATGTTTTTTGAATATAAGCCTATTTTTTGGGGATTTATATATATATATTTAAACTTTTTACTGACTATAAAATTAGGGTACATAAATGAAAATTGAATTCAGCATATAAACCAAAATTACTACAATAAAGTTTACTAAATCTCAACATAGGGTCAATATTTTTG
Organism: Machaerirhynchus nigripectus; assembly: GCA_013397975.1. Classification (NCBI taxonomy): domain Eukaryota; kingdom Metazoa; phylum Chordata; class Aves; order Passeriformes; family Dicruridae; genus Machaerirhynchus; species Machaerirhynchus nigripectus. The sequence goes on from VZRQ01011079.1 coordinate 179,865, forward strand.
TGTGACTCTGTTAAATAGTAATCATTAATTACATAAAAGTAGCTCAAATTATCACTCTTATCTGCAACAAGTTTGAATGACATAATTCATTGGCTATTCTGAACAAAGGTAATAAGAAATGCTTGCTTCGTGCCAAGAATTCTTGTCAAAGTGTGATTTGTGATCTTTTCAAGACGCAGAGTTGCAACGCAACTTGATAAACAGTGATTAAAAATTATGCATCAAAACTGACATTTTTCTTGGATGAACCTATCCTTTTCTAGACCCGGGAGTTTTCTTATTTCACTTGCCACTTCCAGTGCAAATTGCTGTTTCAAATCTTTTGGGTTTTGCATAAGGAGGACCATATATGCACCAAGTAAAAGCATTCACCCAGATAGTCTGTGTAAATTACTGCAATTTTATACAAAAGGAAAGCTAGACGTTGGGATAATCAGAAATATCTCAGTTCAGCATTTTGTGTTTTATTCTTTACACAAACTAGCAAATTCTAGATAAAATATTCAAAAGCTGGAACAAAATTTAAGTCCAGTCAGGGTTGACTTGACACACACAAATAACTCAATGGCTAATGTAATCACCTCAAAAACAGGCACTGTAAACATAAGCATTTAAATGTTTACACTGATAATGCAGAAACACTGTAACACATATAAATCTGTATGCATAAATCCAAGACACAATTATCAGTAAGTGTATGTAGAAAAATAAGAGATTTCTTTCATCTGGGATCAAACACTGCGGATTGCATGATTATAAAAGGTTATTACTATAGGACAGAGTCCAGTCAGCTTTTTGATTGCTTACCCAGGCAAACCAGTGACAATTGGCTAAGGCATATGATCTCTTAGATCTTCAAGTTCAAGAAAATATACGTTTTGTTCCCTCCAGGAACAATGTTCTTATTACTAGCACTATTCTCTACAAACTATTATTTCTTTATGGCAATACATAAAATCTTCACACAGGGAAATTCGATTTACAGTAAACACTAGCAAAAAATAAAGAACAGACTATAAGATTACTATATAGAACCAAATCGAAAGACGAACTTGGATTTTTTTCCCAAAGCAAAAGAATTTTACTACTGGCATTGTAGAAATGTATACATGTTAACAAGTATCTATACACATCAGAGACAGCCTAGAAAATACACTGACTAGAGTTCTTTAATTTTAATTGTAGGGGTATTTTGATAAAGGTTGGTTTTTTGTGGTTATTGGGTTTTCTTGACAGATCACTCGGCCCATGATAACACAAAAGTTTACGGCAAATTCCTCACAGAATGTAAAATACAAACCCTCTGCATTTGGAGAACAGCATGGTTGGACTCACCTAAACCCAGACATTTTGCATCATTGGTTGAAATATTGCTAAACTTTTTACCAACTAGAAATGTCAGGATGACAAAAAAAGACAAAAATTGAAAGAAACTTTGATTTTGTATTGTTCTCTTTGTCTTCAACTTTTTCAATTTGCTATAAAAAAATTCCATATTCTTCCAAGGGTACCATTTAACACGTTGCTTTTCTCACCATATTTTCCAGGGTAAAATGATGTATAGAGAATGAATTAAAATTGGATCTCTGGTATTTTTCCTTTTAGTTGTTGATAAAGACTACATCCATACCATTCCTGTGGGCTCTTCTAGTATAAGTATCCTTGTAAGACCTCTCCATAAAGCATCCTTTCTGCATTCACACAGCAGACCTTCTCGGATTTGTTCCAGTTCCAACTTTCCTGTAGCACAGCTATTCCACAACCTTATAGTACAGTGCAACATAACCAGCTGTACCTTGCCCCACCTGTGTGTCATAACAAAAGTGGTGAAAGTCTTGGGCCAGGGCACTACCTCTGCTTAAGCAGCCATCTATACAGTCCTCCCAGGGCCCCTTTACATCTTGGAGATAATAGCCTTCAGGAGGTAGAGTGCACTGTGTCTGTCTTCACAGGGCTGGCCTGATGGAATATTTCCATCACACACACCAGTGTTTCCTGTCCCCATCCCAGGCTGACCCCTGTCCTGCAGAGGCAGGGCATGCCAGATGTCTCATGTGCAGGCTTTCTTCATCACCTGACAGATTGTACCAGTCTGTGCCTTAAAGCCAATCTAAAACCCTAACCTGGACTCTACAGAGCTTAAGAACACAGTGGTGTAGAGCAGGCCACCTTCAAGGACCAAGTAGGAAAAAAATCCTTCTTTAACTTATGTAAGAGGGTAAGAGTAGCAGAACTTGGAAACTGAATCAGGAGACAAATTTTACTCACACAAAAAGCCAGGGATATGCTCTACCATTTTCCAGACCAAAACACCCTTCCTCAGAGCTTAAGAACAGAACCTTATAACCTCCAAAGAAATGTTTTCCAAGGGCCACAATTTACTGCATTTCTTAAAAAAAAACCTAACAAAAACAACCCCAAACCAAAACAATAAAAAACCCCCCAAAACTAAACAAGGAACTAGATGAAGTGACCTTGTCTCCTTATGCTGGGATAATCTGAAATTAGATGGTTTAGGAGTATTGGGCTCTTGTTCCCTAAAAATGAAGACACTTTTTCAGACAAGCACCATCGAAACGAGTCTTGTCAACTATTGCAAATCAGTGAACAGTATTTGACCTTCAACTACTCTGATTTTACTACCACTCATTCTGTTTTACTGATGCTGGTGGATCAGTTAAAGTTTCAGATTGTGTCTAGTAGGGTAAACATCAACTTGAAAACCCATAAAATACTTTAAAGATGGAAGTGTGCACATACCCCTATTTTAAACTAAAGGAAACATGTAAAGTGGTGGCTTTACTTCCTAGGAATTTAAAAAACATTAACTTGACAAAAAATCTATTTTCTAAAGTATTTCAAAACAATTTGGAACACTTTCACCTCTATAAACAAGAGCTTCACTGACTTTTCTGAATTATCCCAGTTTATTCTAGATGTGCGTTAAATTCTTCACGACTTACAGATTTACTGGAGTAACTCACGGAGAATGATGATGTGAGAGCAACTGCACCTCAAAACACAGCTAACAGGATTACTACAGCATCTAGTCTGAGCAGCCAGGTTATTTAGTCCTTCAGGACTGACAGTCTGCTGGCTCATATAAGTATTCTAGCTTATTGAGCAAAAAACCTAGCACACTGAATAGTAAAGAATGTCAAAGCTTGTAGATACTATACCATATCATTTCACAAGTTCTGCTGTATTTGACAAGTGTAATTTTCTTTAAAAACTGCTTTGCAACTAACAGTTTTTAAAAATACCTCTTTGTCTCACTTGTGGACTGTAAACAACTATAAAATGAATACAATACCATGTAGAAAATAGGTACGTAAGTCAGCCACTTTTAGAATATCACACCCATAGGAGTATTTATTTTATCAGATTATGCAGCATGAGATTCTGGTTCAAGTTTCTATTTTCCTTGCACAGAACTCTATTTGCCACCCGAAGGGTCTATGAAGCATGTACTCTCTGACTCCCTAAGAGAAAATAAGAAAAAAAATGCTTTCCATATAAGTAACAGGGAAGGAAACCTTATTCTTTCTAGTGTTTGTTTAGCAGCTGAACTTCAAACATTCTCTGAAAAGCAAACAACTCCAGGAAAAGGAAAATTGAAACACAACAAGAACATTGAACACATGAAAGGTTTTGAACTGCAACTGCAGATTAAATAACAGGTTAACAATGATGGGAACCAAATACATAGTTACAAATCCAAGATAAAGGGAGGAACCAAACTACACAAGGTTTCACGACAAGTATTAATTCTTCTACTGATAATTTTGTAGGGTTCCTGTTCATATTTTATACATCCTAGAATGAGAAATTTCTTCTTTGAGCAATGGGGGATCATGAAGCATCAATTTCACACAGACTTTATTCTTTTATTATCTTTATATGAAACAAATAGCAGGTGAAAACTTCTGCATTTAAAAGAAAATTACATATTCTAGGTAAGACATATAAAAGTCAGAAAATGACACAATTACTTGAGTTCTGCTACTTTAGCCTATAACAAATAACAAAAATGTCTCATTGCCCAGAAATATTGCATTACTATATTGGAAAAACAAAGCAAGAGCTCCCTCTATGTAACTCTGGATACATTACTTTGTTACACTGAGTTATATTTTACAATATATTGCAAATGTGAATTATGCATATTACAAATCGACAAAATTATTCAAAACAATCAAGAGTTCTGAGCAGTAGACTGAACTATTTTTTTTTCCCCAATAGAAACGGACAAGAATCACTGGCTAAAACATGTAAAGTTTTTTACTACATGAGTTGTTAGGAAGGTACAACACTAGAATTTCAGATGAAGCACAAGAACACTTCTGCCTGAAAGTAAGTAAAACCACACTAACAAGAAACATCCAAGGAAGCCTATTATTATCACTACAGTCAGATAACAGTAGAATTTACCATTCTCAGCTGTTTTCCATACCTCTCTGTTGAAAGCTTATGCTCCCACAGCAGGAACAACTCTTGAGCTATCACAGATGGTTCACTATCTCATCCAGATCACCATAACAAATTATATTGATGCTGCTTAGGGTTACTTTAATATCCTGTGTAGCAAACGGCAGTTGTTCAGAACTTGTTTCATGTGCAGTTGCTCCTGCTACAGAGGCAATAATCTCCAAGAGAATTAATACCAGGCAAACAATAATTGCTTCAGCCAAATGAACTGTAATACTTTGTGTTTTCAAATTAAAATTCTGAACACCAAGGTGATTCTTTAGTGATGTAATATAGAAATGGAAATTGTTGCAACATTTCCGCCTATCTTTGCAAGTATTCCTCTGCCCTATATAAACAATTCTTAGAGCTATTTGTAATTTTTCACAGAACTTTGGCAGACAACCCTGCAACCAAGGGGGAAAAAATGCCTTTCTTCCTGGAGAAGAATCAATAATGCATGATGGTAGTAAGCACTGTTAACATATAGTTCCTGTAGATATTACTTACTGCCTTGAAGCTGTATAAAATTACTCCGAATGTCATTGCACTTTCTATAAGAAAAAGCCATCCCTTGCTCATACTTTCCTTTCAGAAACAAAATATTTGCCATCATATTTCAAATTTAAGTTAGAGAATTACTTTCTGTCTTGAAGTTTGTGTCAGCTCTATTTTAAATTTAATGTGCTCTGGGATAGATACGATTAATGTAAAAAGTAACTAAGATGTTAACAGCATGAAAGTCTTATTGTTCATTTTGAGGTTTTCTCCTCCTCAGTGGCAAGGCTGACAAGTATTTTGCACAGAGAAAGGAGAACAATGAGTACTGGAAGCATACTGACTTCACAAATTCTTTTCTCATACCCTGAGGAAAGAACAAATTTTCTTTAACTTCAGAATCACTTGTTATCTGGCAGAAATACTTATTGCCTGTCTGTCAAAACTTCCATCAGAATGTGTCACTTTGACCATAGCACTCTTTTCTTCTCAAACTATGCTGTTGAGACAATTGCAACCTAATTGCTGAAGATATCAACCAAGACTACTCTAAGAATCTTCAGACACAGGCCAACCTAAGAAAGCTACTTTAGGAGTCTTACAATTTATTCATAAGAATGACGGTAACCAGCCAGAATAATATGATTAGAGATTTCTGCCATGGTTGCATTTTGTACAGTACAATGCTCTCCCAAAGAATACATTGTGAGAGGCTTGGTGCTTCTAGAATTAACAAACAGCTTATTCAGATCTTCACGGCAGAAGTTTACTGCTAGAGTATTAATGAGCCTCTCATTTACACTCTGGCTTTGTGGAACTCTTTATGGTGACATGTCCCCAGCACTGGATGTTGGTACTCCCCATCTGAACAACCTACTGTAAAATACCAATGGAGTGGGGTTTCCGGACAATTAGAAATGTGTCATAAGAATTCAGACTTTATGGGATGGAAGATACTTCTCTAGACATAACTAATGAGTCCTGAGTTTTAATACCAATAAATTAGATTTCAAATATATATGTAAGGATCTGGTTATGATTACAGGGCAGGCAGGCATACGTTTGATAGCTATAATCTGCCCAGCATTACTTATTTGCTGGAAATCACAGTATCAGACCTCTGGCAATTCTTTGCATGTTTTCTGGCTTCCTCAGCCTGTGCAGTAGTAACTTGACTGCCTTTGTGAGATTAATTACACTAAATTTACTTGTGATGTGATCACACAGTTATTTGGGCAGACAGGCCTAGCAAAATAATATCAATCTTCCCAACCAATGGCAGAAACAGCATGAGGAGGGACAGCCAACATAGTTGAATCTTCCTTGGCTGCCAGAATGGTGGGAGGTAGACCACTGGCACCTGCTGCCTGTTAGAGGGAAGTAGCTTTTAATTTTGAGTAAAAGAATAACAATTTACTCCAGGATCGAGAAGTGTATACTGAGATATTCTATTCAATAATGAAACTTCTGGAAGAAGTCTATTGTGTTGATTTATCTCTTCAGATAAAGGACATCTTAATACTGAATTGTATCTTTTGTTAATATTTAATGTGAGTCAGGCAACACCAGTGTGAATATGCATTCATAATTCCTTTCTGAAAAGATAATTTGACATGCCCTCCTTTTTCCCTTTGCTATGTATTCAGCTTTAGTTGCAAAGATCATTTACTGTGCTAATGCCTTTCCCCTTCAAAACTGTCTGTGCTTGCCATGTCTCATGATGAATACCCATTTGTAAACAAAGTAGTGATTCATTATTATAGCTGAAGGGCATTGTTTTACCTGGATGTAAATTCATCATTTTTTAATGCATCACAGCTTGATGCTTGATATCTCATCAAGCACTCTGAAAGCTTTGTTGACACAGATTGATGATCCAAACAATTAACTTAATAATGGCATCAGCAACTAGAGGTTAGTATTAACCAGAGAACGAGAGGACCAAGCTCTTCCCTAGTGTATGCCTAATAAAGTCAAAGGAGGTATGTTTGGGAGTTATTTATTGCAAACAATTTATTTGTTATTTATAACAAATAAATTTGTTGTTTATAGTTATTTTATAATAACTTTTTTTTTCATTTTCTGAGCTAATTTTAAGAGTCTAGCAATACTGCGGTAAGTACTCTGTGGACAACAAACGGAAACATTTTTTTTTAAACAGGCTAGGTACTGTTACACATTATAAATAACTCAGAGTAGTTTCAGAAAAGCTAATAATTCGTGAATATTCTGTTAGAGCTCAGCTGGAGATAGCCACTTCCCAGCTGTTAACTACTACACCTCACCTGAGACATGGTGTATGTATGGAGATGTGGTAACTACCGTGTATGTACTTCTGGTTTGCTCTAATGTATAGTAAAATGACATTCAGTAAAACCTTTGTTCTTTGTTGGTTTTAGAACCTGTCTAACTAGAAAAGCTTTCCTGTTTTGTTCTAGCACTATTTATGTCAACGTGTATCTATATGACCTGGGAATTCATTGATGAGTGTATGGTATCATTTAAATTCAGACTGAACAAGTAATAATTGTCTTAAGGAAGATCTTCTGCAATGGATCTGATGGATTCTAGAAGACTGCAACCTCAGTATTATATCCTTTGTTATCAATCTTTCTCATAACAACCTATCAGAAAACTCAGCATCTAACAGAATTCAAAGTAATAACTCCTAAAACTAGGGAACTTAGTTCTGTGATGGTTTAACAGGGAGTCTAATGTCTTGTGCCAACTGATGTAATTGTACCTGGCAAACAGTGCACGGGAACTGCCAGTTTCAAGCTGGAGACTGACAGATGAGTAGCTTTTCTTTCTGAAGTGAGCCAGGTGCTTGGAGTTAGATGTAAAGGGCTTAGGTATTGCCTTGAAGCTAAGCTTTTTCATCCTCTCTTTGATAGTAATAAATGAGAGAAATTCATGAGTCAGATGACTATAAAAGCACCCTGGATCCAAAGATGACACCTGTCACCATCTGCCTACCTCTTTTTTTTTTTTACTTTTTTGAAGTTTTTGTCATTTTTTATAACATAGATAATTTCTACATCCTCATCACTCCCTTCCTCTACCAGAGTTTTTTAACTCAGATTTGGAACAAATTCTTGAGATATTTCACAGCAGTTGATATGTCTCTAATGGTACAGTTAGTGTTCCCATGTTAACACAAACCCCTTTCCACTTGTACATCTGGCATCACAAAAAAAGTGTGAGTGCTTAGCTAAGTAATCTCCTACCTGTAAGAATCCAGGCATGACTACACATAGACAACTACTTGTATTTACCAGGCCTGTTGCACACCTCAATGATCTTGCAGTTGTAATTTACTTGAAGGAGCAACAATACCTTATATGTTAGATGTGAAGGTACTTTTCACTGCCTTAAAAATACTGATTTTAGTACAGTTATTAACAAAGTAAAACAAACACTGATAACTGTTTCTTGTATTAAGATGCTGGGTATGCTCAATATAGGCTTGTTTCTGAGAGAGGTAAAAATCAGATTAAAGTAATTCTAAAGAAACAGCCTGCTAGAGATGATACAAAATGCAAATAAAGATAAGGATACTCCATATAGTATGTATTTGTTTGCTTAAGTCTAATGCATTTAAAAAAACAAAAATAGCTGAAAAATGGAGGATGGTGACCGGTAGAGATCAGGGATACAAGAAGAAGAACTACCAGAGAGCTACATATAGCCAGGTAAACTGAAGGTCTAGTAGTGCTCCTCAAGTACGATAAGCTGCAGGGAAAAGAAGAATGCATACACAAGCTTGTATTTTAAATTCATTTTTCTGAAATCTCTCAGTTCTATATTAAATTCTTTTCTACTGCTCATAACTTCTAAAAAGCAGTGAATCTAAGTTGAATCTGAAGAGGTAAATGGGAACACATCTTTATCCTCTTTTATAATCTAAGAGTAAGAATTCATTCAGGAAGACAGGCTTGAAGTGCAAAGAGAATATTTTTATGAAGAACATAATTAATGTGTTGAACTCCCCACCACAAGATAACAATGATGTGATAGCAGCAGACAGGAAAAGCATGTATTTAATGAATGTTGTTACACTAGACAGAATATTAAAATGTATTTTCATAGATGTAAAGCAATTAGAGAATTGCTAGTCATATCTGATGTTTTGACAAAGCAAAAAAAGCAAGGAAATGAAAGTGAAATAATACTATATCCTCTTATTCAAACATCACTCTTATTACAACTGTTATGCAAAACAGATCATGCATCACAGCTCAGATTCTGAGAACCTGAATTTTTATTGTGCATCTCTTAGTTAAGATCTCTCCCCCCCCTTCAGCCCTATTCCTTTTCTAAGAAAAATGTGTACATCTTGGATTTTTTCCAATCAGTTCTACTGTGTATTGTAGTCTGGTGAAGATTTGTAAATAGTGAATGGATAAGATAAAGTGGTGTCTTTGACAGGCAAAATTAATGCGATGCATGGTCTGGAATACACAATTGTTCTAAACATCAAAAAAGTATTTTCTTCAAACATGGCTCAAATTGGATTAAACAGAAGTAGAACATCTAAATATTTTGTCCACTAGCTAAATATTTTTTCCACTAGCATATGCACATGAACCTTTTCCTTTAGTTTGATGAAAATGTATAGTCCCTTTTAAAGAAGGTTAGGTGTGTACATAGGTATGTGCCCAGCCCTCATCCAGCAGATTGGTACAGCCCAAGTACTGCCAGCTGGGAGGATATGTTTTACAGCCTGTGCCGTAAAGAATCTCCTTTATCCATGAGCTTTGTGTAGAAAACTGTAGATCGTCTTAAAATGTCCTAAAGGTATAGTGATGTCAAAGTCACCACACACAAAAAAAGAAATTATCAATGCGCTAAAGTTCTTCAGTCTGAGTATTCTTGCACTGACACTTGTAAAGAGATATCAGGCAATCTGAAAAGTTAGTTTCAGCCTCAGCCTAACTGAAAAATCTTTCTTTTGATTTTTTTAAATGGATGTGCAATTCGTTTCAACTTTGCTGGAGTATTTGATGTTGGCCACCATCAGCTCCTTTAAAATAACAGAAAAATAGAATACTTATTTGGTTTGGCATACCAATTCCTACAACAGACTAGCCTATTTTACTTCTGTAGCTTGGTCTTCTAAGATTAGTGTAGCTGTGATCATGAACTTCTCAGTAGATGCTCATTAGGAAACCTGTCTTTTCTGTGTACAGAATCAAGAAAAGGAAGTACATGTAATGGTACACCTACTTTTAGGCTAACACAGTTAAGGACAAAGTTACTTCTTCACTTTATAAGTAACTGGGTCTAAACAGAACTAGATGTGTCACTCGCAGATTACATATAGGTTATTTTCATACTCAGTGATTTCTATTAGCACAGAAATTGAAATTTTGAATATAGGACAATGCAGATGGAAAGAACTTTATTATTTTATGCAATATGTTGTGACAACTTTTAACAAGAAGTTGGAATTAAAATGTCTGCTAGTAGTTTACACTGAGAAGACAGAGAAGACCACTAGTACATATTATGCCATTTTATAGACAGAGCTATAATGAAAACATTGCTAAAGCAATGAGACTTGCCAACTACTGATGAGACTCAGGAGAAATTCTTTAACAGATGTTTCCCAGATCAAACAGATACTTATCCCTCTCTGATTACCATGATCTTGAGAATTCATTATTTGATTCAATGATCAACACCTCTTCATCAGTCCCATAAAAAAGAAAAAAAAAATTCTTGCAATAGGTTTTTCCTTCCACACAGCAGCTGATAAAATATATTATGGCCTTAAGTCCCTTATGGTGAAGTTGTATTACAGCATTCTTGTGTTCATGATATAATCAGGATCCTGTCAGCACATCAGTCATACACTGATGAACACACATCTCATTTCCTTTGCCATTTTAAAACCTACTATCCTCACAGTGACTAGTGACTACTGTGCTACAAGCTGACATGACCACGTGTACTGCTTTAAAATTTCAACTGCTGCCCTCCAGGATTATTTATTATTATTTACTGCAAACTTAGTTCAACAAGCTTCCTTTGACAGCTATTATTTATTATTTTTACATGTTCCTAACATACAACACACTGAATAATATTCCATCTGGATAGCCTCTTTCTTTAGCTGGAAGTTTCATCATTAAACAATGTTTAGACACCTATCAAGTACAGATATCAAACTCTTTCTAGAGAAGGAAGTCATCACCTAAAGAAAAAGCTTTAGCAGCTTATACCCTGACTGCAATTAGCAAGAAAACAAGCCTGGAAATATGGAGGGTCAAATGAACACTGTTTGAACACAATAACCAGTTCTATTTGTTTCATCTTCTTTAATTTATAGAAATCTTCAAACCTAGGTCACACTAATAATATTTTTATATCTATAACATACACTTAATTCCTAAAATAACTTTTTCAGCTCACAAAACATACTTTGCACATATAACACCGGTGTACAGTGAACTATACTCATTTTTGCACACAAAACACCTTGAAATGAGCTGTAGCAAACAGACACTGAAAAGAAATTATTGCCAAGGAAATGTGAGAAGTCCCTTGATTTTTTACATTATTAGAAATTTTTAGAATTATGTTGTAGCTTTTTGTCAAATTTTATACCTCTTCAGTTTTCACTGATTTTCATAAGGAAAGTAACACAACTCAGTTTAAGTGTTCTACTGCTTTTCATTTCCTTCAATATTTATCCTGTTAGTACAAGTAATAACTCAGGTACCTGGAAAGGTGTGATTTATTTTTACTATACAGCCCATGCTATAGTTTCTTATAAGTGGGATGAAAGTAACAGGCATCTTGAGCCAAGACAAATGACTTCTTAAATAGAAATAAAATCTTTGTAATACATATTCTTAATTAAATTAAAGTTTTTTGTTACTTTTCATAGGTGAGTCAGGAGTAATAATTTAATTGAAATCGAATTTTTCAGCATAGATGTGGCACAAAAAACCCAAACCCCTTGATTATCAATAAACGTTTCTTTATAGTAAATAATCTCGTTTAGTCTGGAACATAAGAGACAGCAAATCACTGAATAACCAGATAATTCCAGCAAAACTGTTTTTTATAATTATATACTGGGCAACAATGAAATTGAACATCTGAACTTAGCCTAGCAGCTTAAAACATACACTTCAAAAAAAATATCACCTTGCCTACCTCTTGCACATAAATCATAGAGTGCCACCTTACCTGTGCAGCCCTTACTTTCTCAGCTGCTAAAAATTGCTGGCATCATTAACTCACTCCATATTATGCTATTTCTCTTTCTGCCGAACCTGTCACCACCTCATTTTCTCCTGCATCCCCCGGTTTGACAGATGCACTTGCAGTAATACTTTTCTAGTTTGTGACTTATTCAGATTCTGCTATATTGCCAGCTTCCTCCTGAGAGCGCTGCTGGATCAGGAGCCTGCTTTCCTGTGCTTGCACATAGAACTGAAGCAGAGTTCCAAGCACCACAAGAACTGCAATATTGTGTCCTAGCATTAGGCTGCTTATTTCCAATTTGACACATGCTGTGCAGATTTATCCATGATTTACAGAAACAACTGGCTTTTCGAAGCGAAGTGCATACAGCCCACATTACTGTGGTCTAGACATCTCTGTCTCATTGACAGGGATAGAGAACATGCCTTACTTATCCACAGTCCACACAGAACATTACACATGAAGTACATTCATACTTTCCAAAAAATCAAGCAGATTTTTATTCAGTGTTTTTTGCATGTGCCTGATTTTTAGAGCTGGTTATTATAGCTAGTCTTTTGTGTACTTTCCAAGACTGTGTATAAAATTGGCATATAAAAAATAATGGGTTTCTTTTTTTTTTAAAAGTAACTTTTAAACAGGAAACTATAGTGGTGATTGTGGCACGGATAGATTGATATGGAACCCTATCAAAATCATGAAACTGCTGATACAACATTATTTCAGTAGGGAATTTAAGGAGAATTAATCAAAAAACCACCCCACTTTTCTAGAAAATCTTCTAATCAAATAAGTTTTGTGACATTGTTATACCATATGCCATTTTGTTTAAAAGCCACACATAAAAATGTGAAATAAATTAATTGACCTGAAAAATCTAAAAATGTAGTCACCAGTAGCAAGTTGGGGTGCCTGTAGAGGGGTCTGTCAAATGCTAGTCAGCTTTTTTCACTTCAGTACTTACTTTAATTACAATTACTATACTGATAAAAGTTATACTGATATTGACAGGTAAATGTGCATAGACTTTATGTCTGAAGAGTACTGTAGTTCACTCTTCTGCCCAAGTAAGAACCAAACCACACTGTTTCTACCACCTTACCCCTTACCCCGGCTAAAAAGGAAACCCTGTATCTTATGTAGCTGTTACTTCTCTCAAGCTGCTAAGTGTTTAATTGCAATATAAACGGTGTTTCAATGTGTGGCTCATACAAAGTATGTGCAATCACAACCTGTAAAATAACCCAAACGTGGCTGCAGACAAGGAGAAACCGTTTTCAAAAATTCTCTTATCTTCTTAATACTTGTCTTTGTTTTTAGTCTACTTTTATTTCTAGTCTAGCTAGGATCCTAGAGTTATTTCTGTGTAATATCTGCCAATTCAATTACTGGTCTGTTTACTCCCTCTTCCAGATCATTAATGAAGATGTTAAATAAAACCAGTTCTAATACTAATCCCAGGGTGCCTTGGCAGACATTTCTCGTCGCAACATAATTCATCATACTCTTTGTTTGGAGACTGCTTGGATGACACAGCTGATGTAAAAGAATGCTGCCCACCTGCTTGGCTATGTTATCCACAGGGAACATATTACACCAATTACGGGAAAACTTCACAGACTTTATTTGCTTCTTGCTGCAAGCCAGAAAATGAAGAGTGTTGACAAGGTTCTAGAGAAGAGCTCTAAGCTTTCTGGTTCCTTATACCTGAGAGATAGTTCAGCAACCAGATCATTGGGAATGCTCTTCATAGAAGCACATTTCTACTTTTTGAAAAGGAGACCTACTAAATTAACAGAGGTAGAGAGATGCAAACTCTCAGGTTAAAGAAAAAAAAATGAAGAAGACTCAAAACCACCAGCTCCTAAAAGAAAGCAACCTATTTGATGAAAGTGCTCCCAAACCAGAGCATATTAAGCTGAAAATCAGCTTCCTCTGAATCTTTGATAGCAAAATCTATTTACCTGAAGCTGAACTGTATTTAAATTATTTTGTACAGAGACTTCTACAGATGGAGAATTCTCTGGATAATTTTCCACCCCAGATAATGATCTATGTAATGTTGTTACTTACATGGTATCACCAACTTACTGGTGGTTCTTTTAGTGTTTGAATCTCCTGGTGTAATCTCCTTACTCCTTAATGGCAAATCAGCATACAGATGGTCAAAGCAAGGTCTCTCCCCCTTTGAAAAAATAAATAAAAAATAAGACATTTAGTGGTCATTGTGAGTTTCAACAGTTTTTATTCTATTTGTATAACGAGTTTATATAATCTCTATAGTGGAAGCTTCCCACTATTACAAAAAGAGTCCAGGGGCCCTACATTTTAAAACAGCAGTCTGCTTAAACCCAAGATTACTGCAGCTGATATTCCTAATGGGTAATTTTGTGATTCAGATATTATTCATACTATTTGTGGATATAAATGACTTTATTTTATGAAGTTCTTTCAGTTTTCCTCATCAGATTCTATTTAGTATTAGCCAGCGTTAATCTTTCCCTAGTTACTCCAGTGTCTAAAACCTGTTACAGTGACACCACTTTTATCCACTGATTTATACAGCCTCTTTTTTTTTCATCAGATCTGACTTAAGATGGGTAATAGAACAGTCCACAACTACTTATCAACAACCCTCCTTTGTCTGTGATGGGCCACACTCTAAATAAAAAAATCTCGCCATTATCACCATAAATCTGCACGATGAAACTAAAGCCAAAGGTTGAAATACAGTAGAGAGAGTTCAAAATACCTGAAGCCAAAAGGAATAAATCATTCACAGTATTGTGTGTTCCCAAACCTTACACTGAAAAAGTGCATCCTAAAGCAAGGTTTTGTCATTTTTTTTAACTTTCCGGTACTCCTGTCAAACCTCTTCCTCCTCACTTTCTATCAGGTTATACTCTGCCAAATAACCTTGTTGCCAATGCAACCTTCTCTCCACAAATCAGAGCAAAGGTTTTTGCACAGAAGCCCACCTCTTACTGCTGTAGCACTTTAATCAGCAACTGTTTTTGACAGCCCTCTGACAACATCTCTTAGATACACTATTTCATTATCAGGACGGGGGGAAGGGCGGGAGGAAGGGGGGAGAAAAAGTCTGAGTTGGCAGCATGGGCACAATACAATTTGGAATTTGTTTGTGTAACAAAGAATTTCACATGGAATTCAAAACCACAGCACGAGCAATCTGGCTGATGAAGAGTATAGATCTTAGACTCACGGGAAACAAGTAGATTGGAAGAAACCTCTGCTTGGCTAGTCCCACTCAAAGCAAGGCAATATTCAAAATGAGATCAGGTGCCATAGGGTTTTACCCCAAGAGTACTCTCTTAGGGTGGAGATTTCACATGCACTCTGGACAACCTACTCCTCTTCTTAACCTCTTTTCATGAATTTATCTTTTTTTTTTTTTTTTAATATAGGAAAAGATTTCCGTTCCTGAATGTGTTGCATTGCCTCTTGTGCTTTTGCTGTGGGCCTCTAAGAAGAGCCTCTGCATCCTTAATAAATTTCCTTTTTCTTAAGCAGGTGAAGACAGAAATCAGAGAAGCATAAAAAGCCTTGCCATTCTCTTCTGCTAAGCAAACACTGCTTTCTCAGCTTCTTGCCATCCAGCTTGTTCTCCAGCCTCCTAAACATGTTGGTGGAGCTCGGCTGGACTCACTTCAGTTGGTCAATATCTTCCTGTGCTGAGAAATCCAAAGCTACACATCGGAGTGCACGTGTGGCTTCCTGTGATACAACTAAGGAGAACCCCGGGCTTCCTGTGGTATAACTTAGCAGAACCCAAGGCTTCCTGAGGTATAACTTAGCAGAACTCATGGTTCCCCGTGACATGACTAAGCAGAACCCACGGCTCCCGGTGCGCTGCCGGCCGTGTCGCACCCGCGGCAGCCCCGGGTGCCGTTCTCCCGCATGGCCACACGGGCGCGCTGCCGGCTCGCGTTTCCCGTGTCCGCGGGCCGCCTGCAGACCCGTCCTGCCGCGCTGCTTCGCCGCAGCCCAAACCCCCGGCCAGCACTTGTTGCTTGGGGTTATTCTACCCCAATAGCTGCACTTTGAAAAAGAGACATCCTCTCGCTTCTGTACAAGCCCAGGCTTCTTTGTTTCTGACTTTTCTTACGTCTACAAAATACACCACATCTATTCACTCTGAAACCCAGAAAGTCATTTACCAATTCTCCTATTTGAGGCCCACATTTGTTTTCTTCTTTTTCCTTCCTTCTAACCCTTTGAGAAAAAAAGAGAAAAATCTTGGCTGGTCCTTCTCTGCTTTCCTGGCTTGAAAGCCAGGAATAAAATGAAAACCTCAGCTGCAGTAATGATATGCTGCTTCCTTCCAGCCAGGAGAAAAAAATCTTTCTCAAATCTCCACAAGGACAGGCAGAAATTCATACAGAGCTAAAGCTTTTTATCCTACATCAAAACTCTCTCTAGCCTTTACCAAACTCAGCAAGATCTATCCTTTCCTTCCAAATTGTTACCCTTGACTAAGGCTCAAGAATAAAGTAGTGATTGTAAGCTCTTTGGGACAGTCAGGAAGATGGACATCACTTTTGGGTAAAGTGAGTACTTTGGAAGACAAAAATAGAAATAAAGTTCATAAAATGGGACATTCACATTATTTTCATTAGCCAGTTTGAGTTCTGTTTTGCATTCTTTCCTGCTGATAGGGTTGCAAGTAATAAATACATGTATGGAAGGCATCCAGTTTTGTTTAATTCACTGGCATTGTCTGAGGAGCAATGAATCATGTCAGAGATTTAAAGGGATTACTGATAGAGAAGAGTGTAACCTTTCTTCCAATACAACAGCTGTTCTGAAAAATTTCCATAATAACAGTTGCTTTTAATTATATAAAGAATTGCAAAGCCTTTTTAGCTTCATATCAATAATGCAGCTTTGATTCAAAAGTTGCTAAAGAGATAATCCTCAGCCTTTTTTGTCAGGGCCAGTTTGTGAATAGCAATGATTTAAATCCCAATGTCATCTCTTTTTTTTCAAAGAAAGGAAAGAACAGTCTTTATTTCCTTGGAACTTGGACTGAAAAATTACAAACAATGCTTGGAAAACACTATTCTCATAAGAGTCCTTCAAGAAATGCTACTGATGCCTAAACAGACACGTATAAAAGAAAAGTATCAGAAGTATACTACAGATATGAGGAGAAAAAAATATTCTAAAATATCTAGTCAAACATTACTAGTAAGAATAAATCATAAATCTCTATATCTAGAATTGGTGTGTTTTACTAAAGAAGGATTATTTTTAGTAATTTTCAGGGCCCTGCCAAGTCAGAAAAAATTGCATTTCTTTATCTTCCACTCTTGCTGCTTGTTTCTGTGATTAAGTACTGGCCTCTGACTGCTTAATGCTAATTCATTCCTCATTTTCTGGGCAGATCAGTAGTTTGTGAAGATAATTAGAGACCCCTGCTATTCCTTCTAAGTATTGAATCTTCAGGCTGATTAAAATGGAGTGCTGCATATATACATGCAGCTGATAAAGGCTTATAGCAAGGTACTAGGAATCATACTATTTGTGTCACAAAAAAAGTAAAAACTCATTGCAGCTGCTAGGACGGAGCAACATTTCTGCTATGGTCCTCTCGTGGTTTAAGAATGGTATCCTCCAATTTAGTACACTTACTGAGACACTCAAAACCATGTACTACTCCCTTGCTTCCCCTTTTCCTCCCCTCCCACTCTGCCGAGGGCTGGAGAGGAGAACTGGAGGCACAAAAGGTGAAGATCATGCATGGATTGAGATAACAATTTACTGGAAACAGCAATGTGATAAGAAAACAATCAATAAGAGCAGCAATATTAAAAGCAAAAGTGTACAAGAGAGACAGTGATTCATATGCAAAAATGCTCACCACGGCGCTCAACCCGACCGACCGCAGCCATGTCAGCCTGACCACTCTCCCTGGCTTGGGACCCGCGCCACCCAACTGCTCCCTCTGGCTCGGGACTGGCACCACGTTTATGCAAGCATTAGGAGCCCTTCTCCCTGGAAGAGTCCTTTTCCCCCACCCCTGGCAATGACCTGAGGTGGTAGTGGGTCCTAGCCATGCTCCCTCCCAGCTACTGCAAAAACTAACCCTGTCCTGTCCAGAATAAGGACACCCTCATTGTATTTTACCAAGCAAATATTATTTATTTTGTTCTTAGAGCTTTGTAAATCTCCTAATACTATCTATGCTTTTGAATGAATATTATCCTAATATTTTCCAGTACAGCATTAAAGTATAGCATTTAAAGTTGAAGAAAATATGGAAAATATGGTAAATTCTTCATCAAGATCATATTCCCCTAATTCCTCTTATTTTTCCTTGAGCTGTTAATCTTTAATGCAAAACATCCAGCATAAGTGAATATACCTCAGAGCAGTGCACATATAAATGCAATATAGGCAAGAAGGCTACAAAGAATTTTTCTGCCTCTCTCCAGGTACCATATTTCTCTTTTCATCTGTTTTAGCATGTAGATAGCCTAGAGGCACTGTTGGACACTTTATTTAACTTCAAGACTTTACCGTTTGAATAAACTACTGCAAGTTTTAAATGTTTTAATTTCTCCTCCAGACAAGTGTAGCAACTTTTACTTAATTTGGGAGGAGACAATATCCATCAACAAAACAAGGAAAACTACTGGCCCTGAACTGTCTCAAGATGCAGTGAAGTTATGAGCAGTGTTCATAAATTGCCAAGAAGGTTTTCTGTACTTACCCCATGAATATCCAGCTTCAGTAAGATCTGCTGTCCCACCCTGAGGCAGTTGCACAATGCTGTCATACTGTTTCATCAAATGAAGTTAAACTATGACTGTAAATTAGATTATGCCATTCTGAATGGGTACAAGCACCTCTGCTGACAGATTCGAGTTTCTAAAAGCAGTGTATCTGGGAAGGGAATAAGAACCTTTAAGGAGTTACAGTTTTCAGTAAAACTTTTAAAGTAACTTTTTTTTTCAATTATTTTCCAAACATTTTACTTCTGAATTTAAAGAGGGTCTAAGGCAATTCTACTCCAATACTAATCTATAATTTAAGAATTGCAAAAGACCTTTTCTCCTTTGGGTATAACATTTTGAGAAGAAACATTCAGGAAAGAAATTTGACATGCATCATTTGCGTACTACAGTGAGCGTTTCTGAGCAAACGAATATAATTTTGGATCTTTCTCTTCCTCCAGTGTCACTTTCTAACACAAAAACCCTCACTTAACTAAGCTCCCAGCTTCACATCATCAGTGAACGTGCTGAGCAGACATTCTAATCCTTCTACCAAGTCTTTTCCTAGGAAGCTAAGTTTCTGCTGTAGCCAATTATCTCCACCTAGAATGTGCTCATAAATCAAGACTTAATATCAGTTTCTTTATACCTCATATGTAGATTGAATTGTTTAACTATCTCTATATATCTTGTTTTTGAAGTGTGCTCCAAAACATGTAGTTCCTTGTGACGTTTATATGGTCAACTGGAACAAAAACATGGTGAGGAGTGTAGTCTCACTTGGAGTGGTCTCCGCAATTCTTTCTCCCGCTGGCTTAAAATAGTCACACAGGCAGGAATATATCTAGGTTCAAAGCACTCCATATGATTTGAAGCAGCATATGGACTCTTGATCTCCGGTCACCAAAGGAACTGCCATTTTCACTGGGTTACTAGATAGTCCAGTGGAAAAAAGAAGAGGAATCTTTTAGTAAAACATTTCAATAATAATATTAAAAAAATGTATATGGATACTGAATACTTAAGAACATAACTTATTAACAGCTCCATTAAGACACAGATTCACTTCCAACAAGCCAAAATTAAATTCATAATCTCAAAAGCCCCTGTCACAATTAATGGCAAGATCACAGCCTCAGATCGGAATATCCTTCCAGAGGTAATTCTATTACAAAACATAAGGTTTGAGGTGGCTGTGTTCAGCACTCACATGTTGAAAATTATATTTGATAATTCCAAGCTAATCTAAATGACCTTGGTGATAGTCATAGCTCTAGTGAAAAACAAAGTATGTTATGCAAAGAAATACCATTCTGATAAGAGGAACAGCTCAGAACGGTGTCTTTTCTAGTCTACTGCATATTTTCTCAGGAAAGCTCTAGGATCAATTTTTTCCACTTCCCAGGGGAAGGATGCACCACTGATTGGATTGCTACAGCAGCTTAAAGAAGCTGCCACATTATCTTTTTTGAAAAAAAATAGCTTTGCTTGGATTTCTAACTAAAGGAGCTGTTTCACTGCTATGAGTCCAGACTGCAGAGAGGCATCTAGGAAAATCCATTGGCAATTCCAGACAGTACCTGGCTCAGCACACAACCGAATCATGTTCCCTGACATAACTCTCCCCTTACTCCGCACAAGGGAAATAGGTGACTGCTTGAAGGTTCACAGCAGGGTATCCAGTAGAAGGAACTATGATTGTTCCCTGTGTGGTTAATGGAGAGAGAGACGTAATGAGGCCCCTGCTCCAAATCACTGCCTGGTGATGTGCCTACCTATTGCCACTGATTACATAGAGAGTTCAGAGTTTCCATCACTTTAGCTATATACTATGGACCTCGATTATTACTGAATTTTAGGGAGTGTGAATAGCTTGCCTGTCTCTTTCTAATCCTGACTTGTTCTTGTGGATTTTACCCTTTGGTCTGAGCAGCAGAAAAATTCAAATTTAAGAGAGATTATTTCCGCTTGTCCCCCCTTCACCCCCACCCCAGCAAAGTCCAAGAAATTAACACAGTATGAATGTCTCTTCGGAAAGAAGTATGATCTTTAGTGTTTGAAAGCAATCCATATCTAATTCCTGACTGAAAATAGCAAAATTACTCTGCTGAAAACTAACATGTCAAACTAGCCAAGGTTTTCAAAGGTGTTGCATTTTTCATCCCTAGGGAAATCAAGGATTGTTACAGAGATAAAAAACTATCTTTTCTAAAAGAGTGGTGTCTTGTTTACACCTGACCAGTCACTGAGAGGTGAACCTGTCATACTCTTAATCATTACCAAGGGAAAACCTAGTAATACTGTGACAATATTGAAAATATAGTAATTTTAAAATATAATTGCACACATAATTAAGCAGTTTAGGGATTTTTGCATCCTCTATCTGTCTAATTCTAAAGCATGTCCTCTCTGGAAACTTAGAGTACAATATGTTGTTCTATAACTCTTTTTCTTTCTTCTTTAGTATGTGAGTTGGAACCCTAAGAATATGCTTAGCTATGACCAGTTTTCAATAGGTAGAAATTAGGACAGAACTATTAAGTCTCAACTATCCCTTTTACTTCCAAACCATGAATCCATTAATTACTCCATTTTGAATACATACTCCGTGTTCACTGAGAATGGTAAGTTGTAGCATTTTACTATGGCTGCAACAATGAAATAAATGCAAGAAACTATCATACTAAAGCTGTTATTCACAACTTGGTTAATAATTCTATATTGATACATCACTGCAGCTTCCAAAGAACCTCCTTGATCTCTGTCTTTACAACAACTGCAGCTGTAAAAACAAAGCTATAATAGTATGGGTTTTTTTGTAAAGGAAAGCAAGACCTCTCTACTAATAAAAGAATCCAAACACTCAAGACATTATTTATTTTCAGATAACTGTCAAAAAATAATTTAACTATGTGTCTGTATCAACTATGCATGACCCTCAAAAATCACTGGCAGACCAGGAATTTATAACCAGAACACATTCCCTGGACAGTGCAACTATTTGGAATAATTGCATTAAGAGACTTAATTTTGAGGGATTTGGGAATGTTTTTACAAGCTTTAGGAAGGATTTCATTGAGATTACATGATGAGCAATTTTGAGTGTGCTTAACTGTTCACATTAACTCTCTAGGCAACCATGAAACAGATCAGTCACCCACTGATTATTAATTCTTATCCAAGATTTTGTCACCATAAAGGGCGTATCTTTGTCGTTCAGTGTATACTTCAACCAGCCAGTAGAAAAAAACCCCCTACGCCTCAGCAAGGATCTCAGTGCTGATGTTCTTCAGACTGCTGGATTTGAACAGGGTGTGCTTGTACTCTGCACATTTCTGTTCTCTTGTGTTGCCTTCAGAAAAATGTAATTTTACTATTTGATCTAAAATGATGTTTAAGTTGGCCTATATTTAAACTGTTCTATATTTACTGTATGATAATATTCCTTGCCAACTCCATTTTCAAAGCTCTATTAATTCCAAATTTAACTTAGGTATTTAAACTGAGCACCAATGTCCTAAGATTAAGATATTAATTCAAGGGAGAAAATACGCACACACTAAAAAGTTTTAGCAGTTGGATGTCGGTAGCTCTACTTGCACAAATTAGGCACATCAATTTTATGCCAAATGTCCTGTTACATGAACTGGGACAACAAGGAATAGAGTCAGGGCTTCTATATAAATTCTGGAAAACTGAAATTAAAAAAGAATTGCATCCTTTTCATAATTCTGGGAAGCCTGAAGTTTTAGAAAGAAATGTATTTTTCTGGTTTAATTTTTTTTTCCTAATGAGATCACAACTGCAGTAATACACCAAAATGCACATGTCCAATTCTAAGCACACTGTTCTGTTTTATGTTGTTATCTGAAGATAAATATGCAAATGTGAAAC
Source organism: Machaerirhynchus nigripectus (assembly GCA_013397975.1). NCBI lineage: Eukaryota > Metazoa > Chordata > Aves > Passeriformes > Dicruridae > Machaerirhynchus > Machaerirhynchus nigripectus. Next base: position 202,676 of record VZRQ01011079.1, read on the forward strand.
AAATCAAGAAATTATGCCTGCAAACACCATTGGGAAAAATAGCAGAAGCAGCTGTGCACAGAGCTCCAAGAAAGGGGGACAATTTTATGAACATATGTAGATTTACTCCATTTTTATTTTAAAAATAGATTTTACCTTTCACTGCAGATAACTTGTCTGATTTGCTATATCAATTATTGTACAATAGAATAGTCTGATTTTGTTGATAAAAAGGCAGGAAGTAAAAAATGTTGAACTTAAACTTGAGTGAGATCTATTTGCCTGTTTGTTTTCTGAAATTTGCACTTTTAATTACCCATAGGAGAGATTCTTGTGGATATTGGATTTTTCAAAATCAAAATAACATGTGAAAAACTATTGATGGAATTACCTGACAAGTAATGTTAAATTCTAATACAGAACTCTGAAATAAATTAAATGAAGCTTTTATTTTTTTATATTTAAAACTTGCCTCGTATCCTGGGAACTTCAGTGTTGAAACTGAATGGCAGCCACTGAGATTTCTTGACTCAAGGAAATACTTTCACAAAAGCAGCTAAGACTATTCTATTTGGAATGCTGTAAAACACAAACAGTTATATATTTCTCCCTTGGCTACACTATTAGATCACTAAAAAACTGTATCAGCAATAATATTGCCCAACAACTGTTCTTCATTTGGCTGTTGTCATTTAGGTACTTTTACCTAAAATCCATCCTGACTTAGACTTCAGCGCTGGTCATTTGCTTCAGAATATAGAACTGTCAGACTGGTATCTTACAGTGTTATTATCTCTCTTCCCTTTGTTGCAAATGTATTATTAAATGTTTTTATTAAAGCAAAGAAATTTCAAAATGTTTGTCACCACCGAACACTTTAATATGAATCTCACCAACAGATTGTATGTACCTGAAATTCAACTTTTAGTGGAATAAAAGTGCATACAAAAGGTGAGTTAATGCAGAATCTCTGGTTAAAATGTGTGTACATAAGTGGAAAAATGATTAGAGAACCTAATTAATGGTTACTATTGGAACTTCTGATTCATCTGCAGAATTAGATGTGGAATTGAAAACCCAATCTGCTGTAACACAATGCACAATCCATCAACTGAAAAATACCCAGCAATGAAATCCCTCATTATGAAAAACATTATATTTGACTGCCAAGTAACGGGAAATATTGTCTGTACTTTTAAGGTACTCAGATATGAATATAGAAACCTGAGTTATGTATCAGTTTCTAGCTGCTTGAAAGAACAGTAAGGCAGAATTCTAGAAGAGCAGAAAAGTCACTTTCACATGCCATTTATTAACATATCTGATTTCTGACTGGTGAGCTTAAATCTCTGGCTAAAAATGGCTGTATTGATATTGTTATTAAAAGATTGCAGCAAAAACACCACGGAGAAAAAGAAAAAAGGCATTTGCAACAAGGGTAGCGCACCCTAGCTTCCATAGAAAACGTGAATTACATTTTATTTCAGCAAACATAATTTAGCCTGATTTACCCACTTCCCTTCAAGTAAAAAAATTTTATTCCTTTAGGAAAAACACATTCTGATTGGATGAAGATAGAAGAGTGGATATGGACTGTGTATGGAAGAAACAACATTGAGAGTTTTTGACAAGCGTGAGTATTGCCTCACGATCTGGGCATTAGGAAATGGTATCCAATGTTCTACCTTGCAATGCAAGTTCCCTCCATTTTCTTAGAGCTCGTGGAGTTTAATATGCCTGTTCGTACTTCAAATGTGGCGGGAAAAGGAGCATTTCACTTCTGTAAACCTGGACTGACTGCAAAAACCTATTCAATACCGACTTTTTAAAAGCTGAAACTAATTTCTGATTTTGGATTAAGTCTTGAAAGAAGATGCATTTGCGAGAGTTTCAGACAGTATCAGGGAGCCACCAGGAGCCAATGAGGTATCAGCGACGACCAGAAGCTGCCATTCAGAAGGAAATACACAGGAAATACCGTGAGGGCTGTGTGGGGAGGTGCCCGGCGCGGCAGCACCGCCCTCAGGCGAGCGGGAGATTCGAAGGGCGGGCGGAGGCGGCGCGGGGCGCTCGCGGCCATGGTGGAGGGCCCGGGCTGCGCGCTCTGCGCCGAGCG
>VZRQ01011079.1:204823-272913 GCA_013397975.1 Machaerirhynchus nigripectus
GTTTGGGTGAGAGCAAACGAGCGGGCAGGAGCCCCTGGGGTGTGAGGACACGGAGCTCAGAGGGGTGGTTGGTGCCTCCCGTGCCGCGGCTGCCGTCGTCCGTGGGTGGTGGTGGTGGGTGTCATCCGCCAATACTGTCTTTATTCTTCCTGTAAGTTATGAAAGATTCCTGTCATCAGTATAATAGGTCTCTGCAGGTCAGATGTGTAAAGGCGGTTCTGAAGCTGTAGAAACAGCAGCTTTGAGGAATAATGAGGGAAAGCTTTTAAAATCACTCGTGTTCACTTAGGATAAATTTCAAAATACCATGCTGCTTGATGAAACGTTAAGTACAAGGAAAATTATTACTAATTTTATTTGTTCATAATCTCCTCAGTCTTTGCATGTGCTAGATGATCTTTAAGGTCCCTTCCAAACCAAACCATGCTATGATTCTAATCTGTGTGAAGCATGACAAAGGTACACATTGACCTGCAGAAAGGGGGCTTTTACTGCTATAATTATTTTTTTAAGCAATTTTAATTAGACCAAGTATTTAAATAGTGTGCCATCTGCTTTCAGTGTACACACTATGTAAATTTCCTCCTATTCATTGACAAAAAATTCCTCCTATTTCATTGACAGCATAAAATAGTTCACTATTATACAGCTGCTGGGACTCATGAGACTTCGCAGCACACGTAGAAATCAGGCTGTCAGTAAGCAGGCCTTGGCTGATGAGCGCAGAGGTAGTCCTCTGGTTTTGAATACAGAGCTAGCTAAAGTATCTTTTTTTCCATGCCTGGTTTTGCACATCTGTAAGAGACTCTGTGTTGCTTGTGTCCCAAGTATGTATGTTGGATGCCTCCAGGCAGAAAGTTGGGGAATTTTTACCCACTTTCAGTATGTATAAAGCAGTGTAGGAGTTTGTGATTAAGGCACAGTAAGATAGTACTACAGTGAAACAATTTAGGAAAGAATGTGGTTGAAGATTTATCTCTCTAAGATATGTCTTAAGTTTAGTTTTTATAGGTTAATATCTTTTAGGACAGATTTTTGAAGGAGTTATGCTCCTAAGGCTTCAAAAAGAAATTTTCACTCCCTCAAATTGATAGGTGTTCATCACTTTGTGCAGTAAAAGTCACCTCAGGGCAGACTATTCATTAGAAAATGACCATCCTAAGGGTCTTGGGCTTTTTAGATTCCACAGGGGCTACTAACCATGGCCAAAGCCAAAGCCTTGGCCACTGCTGAAGATGACACTGTTCAGGACAGTTTGTACTATGATGACTGTAATAGTTAGCTTGATATCAAAGTGGTATGAATTGAACTTAAAATATTTGAAAAGACAAGTTTTCCATCTCAGTCATTCCTTGTTCTGGTTTATTTTAAACAAACCAGGGTGGCTTAGAGCTAAAATAAACTTTGTTGCACAGCAACAGACTCCAATTGGAAAGCATGAACTGTTTACATGGGAGCAAAATTTTGCTTTCTTCATATTTTGATAGCAGACAAAGTGATGTTATGCAAGAAATATTTTTATTTTCCTACATGACAGAATAATAACTATGAAATGCTCTAAATGTATATCATTTCAAGGTAATAATACAGTGAAAGATTGCGTAGAGTTGCTCTGAAATGTCACTAACTGGCCGAAGCCTTGCTGATTTGGTATGTTGCTTTCATACATATTTGCATTGAAATTGAGTGCTGTGATTGAAGCACTGATATGTGAATCTGCCTTTCAGTTAGGGCTATGCTGATAGTGAATCTGCTGCTCGTGGTTTTCAGCAGGGTCTGAATGGACCTTGGGGTGCTAGTCAGGGGGACCTTCCCAGGTTGAGAAAAATGGGCTGGTAGAAACTCAAGTTCAGCATTTGCAGGAGTTGCAGAATCCTGCACTTGGAACAGAAGAGTGTCATGGACAGAACAGTCCTGGCTGCTGCTCAGATGGAAAATGGCTCTGTGTCAAAAAAGGACCTAGGGTCCTGCAAAAGCTGAGTCACTAGCATTCCCTTCCAAGGAAGAGGGACAGCCCCATGCTGGGCTCTGCAGGTTGAGGAGAGTGAGTCTTACATCTGATGAGCACTTGCAAGGCTGCACCTGAGTTTCCAACTCCCCAGTAATAATGAGATAATAACATACTAGAGTGAGTCCTCTGGTATGATGAGCAGGCTGAAGCACATGGTGCACAAGGAGAAGCTGATAGAACTGGGATTTTATTGCTGTCCTCAACTACCTGTAAGGAGGATATGGAGGAGACAGAGACTCCTGTTGGAGGTGTGCAGTGGGTGAGAAGCAGCAGATGCAGGTGGCAATAGGAAAAATTCTCATTAGGTATTAGGAAAAATTTTCCACCTCAACAATAGTCAAGCCATAGAACAAGGGCCTAAAGAGACTGGAGTGTCCCTCCCTGGAGCTGCTCTGAATTTGACTGGACAAGGCCCTGGGCTCCCGTCCCAAGTGTATTCTGCTTTGACCAGGTGTTTGGACCAGATAATCTGTAGACATCCCTTATAAATTCAGTGTATTTTCATGTGCTAAGCAAAAAAATACCACTGCTTCAATCTCACAATTATCTTGTCCAGGAGTAGTGTCCCACCTGCTGCTCACCTGCTTCTGAGACTAGACTTTAAACTAGTAGGAGGAGAGACATATCTCTGTGGGCTCAGCAGAGGCTTTTCTGTAATACACAGTGCACCATGCAAAATACTGAAAGCCTATTATTAACATTTGGGGAAGGATATAGATCTGCAAATGGCAGAATTGACACTCTGACATGTTTTTAGTACTCAAACTGTACCTGTTTATTTTACACCAGTCTGAAACTCTTATTATAAATTCATGACTTGAAGGAAAAGGCATAAAATACCCTGATAAAAAAGATGTATGATTTCAATTAGGAAAAAAACTGAGCTACATTATGATAGCATTAGCAATAGTGACTGCTTCATGGGTTAATAGTCCTATTGTTTTTGGTAGAATGCTTAAGGAGGAAATCGTTAATGTTGTCCAGGTTGCAAAATTAGTTCATACAGCTGCTTGCTGCATGTGTACTGATGCTAGAATCAAAGCAGTATAAATTCTCTTTAATCTTTGTGTGTGTGTGTACTCATTTTTCAGACTGCTGCAAGTAAAGAGAGAATCTCTGGTCATGATTTCCTTGTTGGACATGTTTACAGGGGCGTGGAGACATTGGGAAAGGAACTTTTTATGTATTTTGATCAGAAAGCTTTGAGGTAAGAAGTGAGAAAAAGGCTTCAGAGTGAATGTATTTGGGGGGTCATTTGTTCTTGCTAATGGCACTTGCAGAGATTTGGAAGTGTTACAGAGAAACTTCTCATCAGCCTCTGCAGTACCAGAGTACTGGATATAGTCACATGTTCAGATAATTTACTGCTTTACTCCAAGATTCCATGTAAAGGTATCTGAAAAGGACAGTTACTTTTTGACATGCTTTGTTTCAAACAGGAAATTGCATTTTCTAGAGCCAAAACAGTTACAGTGCATGTAGATCCCTGTAATGTTGTGTAGCACTAAATAATTCCAAAGTCTCACCTTTTTACTTTAAAACAAGAAATCATCAACTCCTTACTACTAGTTCTCATTGAATAACAGATCTCAGGTTTAATTAGCATGCCTTTGCTATTTGTAATTAAAATGAGAAGATTTCTATTTTGCCCTATTTCAGGACATCAGAGGTAATGAAACACTTTAGAATGAAATTTTATAAATTTCTTAAGGCTTTTGAATGTAAATATGTGGTGATGATTCATTTTTTTTTTCTAGTCGTGAAGTGAGAAAGCACTAAGATAGCTAATAGTTGTGATTCTTTAAAGTTCCTTTTCAACAGTATACTGGAGCTTGGTAAATGAAACCATCATCTATTACATTGAATTAAAATAACTTTATGGAAGCATTTAGTGCATTACCATTTGTTATCAAGATGCAAGAGTTTGGTTTAAAAAGAAATTTGTCTAGGCTTAAAAATAAGTTCAGCTAGTTAAGCCTGTGCAGTACTACTCATGGCACTTCAGAACTGAAAATGGTTATTGAAGATAAGTGATTGAAACAACTACATCACCTGAACTGACTTGTAAGAAGAGTTTTGGAAAGACACAGGTTTTTACGTAACTCATAGCATCCATTTTTTTTCAAATTTTAAAGAGTTAGCTTTGAGAATATGCTTAATGACATGTCGTCTTAGCCCATCTGTAAATATTTAAAATGCCTGTCCTTCCTGAGATGTAAGAAAGCTGGGCTTAAAGGAAATACAGACCTGATACTGCATTTCTTTGGTCATTTATGTAGTTTAATCTGTTAAATCTTCTTGTAACTACAAAGTAATCCACTTTTTCTGATATACAGTGTATAGTAATAGGACATTCCCTGTATCTTATGGTTTTTAGGACTTGATTGTACCAGGTGAATTTGTAATAAATAAAATGTATGAGGTAATAATCAGATTTGCCCTTTGCTCAAGCAAAGCTCCTGGTAGAATATTTTATAAAACGTAAGACCTCTTAAAGCATTGCTAATCTGTAAAATGAGTGCTTGAAAGACTCTGTTCTTCTGCTTTGCCATCTGTGCATTTTCCAGTTTATTTCTTTTATTAATTTTTAATTGACCTGCAGGTTTTGCCTTGGTTGTAGGCAAAGAAAAGCCGAAAACAACATATGGCAAATACTAATTACTTTGTTTATGGCGTTACTGGATGTAGCTGCGATGTGATAACAGTGGTGGCAATATGGGGACTAAAGTCTTTTTTTTCATACCACGTGACTTCTGCCTGATTTAACAGAAAATTTTCTGGTCAAGTGGCCTCATTTCTTTCAGCCTGCCTGAAGGTTTAAGAATCTATGTTGGAAGATCACCATGTCAAGTGACAAAAATTCGAAGTGCACCAGAAAATGGTGCTTCTTAATGATCAGGTTTGACTTCTGTATAATGAATTATGAAGACTACTCAAAAACAGCTATGTTTTGGAGGGATTTTTACCTGGGGAGGGTTCTTTCTTCTCTGGCAATAGAGCACCGTGTAAGCAAATAGTTTGTTGCTGTGTTACTAGAATTAATGTGCATACATACTGACTTGTTTAGGTAAGGTGCACAACTTCCAAAAATAGGCTGGTGTAATGCTTGGAAACCACAGTGAAGTTAAAATGGCTATAAAAACTCTCTTTCTTTCCGAGGATTCACTTTGGTATGAATGGTTCCATGCGCATTAATCATGATGGAAGCAAAGACAGAAATGGAGCACAACCAATTTTGGAGATACAGCTTACAGAGGATACTGTTTGTTTTTGCGATGTGACAGTAGAGTATAGGTAAAGTAGAAACTAACAAAACAGTTTATTTCTTTTTGTAACATTTTTGTAAGGAAAATGAAAAATCATGTACAAATTGTTAAGTGCTTGGATGATATCAAGACAAAACTTTCTAAACATATAAAATTTATTGGTATGGTATTTTAAGCTTGTTTCTTTTGTATCAGAGCTTACATAAACTTAAAAGTAATTCTATGCCATAGTGTCATTAGGTAGTGTCAAGACTGGGAATGAAAGTTGGATTTAATACTACCCCTAGATCTGTATGCTGAAACCCATTGCTCTGGTAATTTCTATGCAAGCCTCACTTCTTAACAAGGGTTACAAAACAACCTCTCATGATTACTGGTTTCAAATTTTTATGCTCCCAAGGTTGGGTTTTACTTTTTTCTTTTTGGAAGCAAATTTTTATAATTGTTCTAATTTACATTAAGCAGATGTTTATGCCCATTAGCGTTGTACTTCACACTGCTAATAAAAATACCAGTGAGCTTGATTTTAAAGTGATTGAGGCTCTTGAGTGGAAAGGGGCATGTAAATTCATGTAACATATATAAGCATACTTAAAGTTACAAATAACAAAATCGGGTGTAAGCCTAAGACTTCTTGTACTGTATTATTTTCAATGATGATGCCTAACCTGATCAAATATATATCTTAAAATATTAATATGTATTTTTATTCTTTTATTTTTAACTATTATTAACTATTTATTTTTAATAATTCATTATTAATTGTTAACTATTTATTTTTATTTTTAACTACTATTAGTAATCTATTACTACATATACCTATAACATAAGTAAAATTAGCTCAGTTGGTTAGAGCACAGTGCTAATAATGCTAAGACTGTGGGTTTGATCCCCATATGGGCCACTCACTTAAGAACTGGACTTCATGATCCTTGGGGGATCCTTCCAACTCAGAATATTCTGTAATTCTTTGACATATAATATATGAATATATTTTACATGTATATATACACATACACACACATAAATGTCATGTTGTAACTAATGGACCATGTAACCATACAGTTAGTTATGTTTGAGGGTCCGAACACATGGGCTTTCCATCTTGGAAGTAGTTTTAAAGCAAGGAGCTGGCAAATATTTTTCGAGCTAATAGGAACAAAATGAGATGATTTCTTGTTGGCCTAGAGGCATGTTCCATGCATGTATCATTGGTTTAATGGAATTTCTGTGCCTCTTCCTTCACTGCTATTTTCATGGTTTCTGTTATCTGCATATAATGTTCTATTATAATTTGTTGTGTTGTTTTTAAAACCACACTGCTATATTAGAATTTATTTAAAATAAAAATAAATCAGTGCATTTTTCTCTTCCAGAAATGCAGCTGAGTGTGAGCAGAAAGTGAGGATGATGGAAAGTTTGGATGTCTGTTCTCCAAAGTTCAGCTTCTCAAGAGCAGAACATGAGATTAAGCAGCAGAACACCCGCATGTTGTGTGATGTGTTACTGGATCAAGCAGTATTACCCGGAGTGGGAAATATCATAAAAAATGAAGCACTGTTTGATAGTGGTCTTCATCCAGCTGTTAAGGTGGGTGAATGTCTCAAGATGCTTTTAAAGGACACCAAAGTATAAAGAACATAACTACATATTTATGTAGTAATTTGCTATCTTCTTACCTTTGTTTTATCATCTGTCATTTCTTAAATTATTCTTAGACACTAATTTAATGTTCTGTCATTATAACAGGAGGTTTTTGTCATGGCACTCCTTGGAGCTGATTAACTTTCAAATTCTGACTGTTTCTGGTATCCTGTTATGCTACCATTAAACTGACAATTCATAAATAAAGTGAAAAGTGCTCAGGTTTTCTTTGTTCAGTTACTACCCAAAATAGTTTATGTGGTAGAATTGATTATTTTTGTGCTCCTTCTTCCACTTCTTGTCCTGCTAGCTGGCATCAATTGTTTTTTCTACCATTGTTTATCATACTTTTTCTGTTTTAAGATCCTTAAGCATTTGTGTCCAAACTCTGGTTGAGAAGATATTTGCAAACCAGATAAAGATTACATAGAATGTAAATGGAAGCTGGTGAAGTTTAGTAACTGAAAAGTATTTTAAACATAGTATTTTGAAAATAGTTCATAGGATTAATCTGGATTTTAATTTTATCTGCGATATGGCAGAAAAAAAGAAAAATATGTCTTAAAATTTTGAGTTCTTAATAAATATTTGGTTGATACGTCTCTCTTATAGTGATCCCTTTGGCTCACAGATTCTTCCTGAATATCTCTCAGAGGAAAGAGCCTACCAGATGATAGGTCATATTATGATCCATGAGGAATTTAGGAGGGATGTGGGACTTGCTAACTGTGACTCATTTGATCATGAACTCTTTGGTCAATATAGGGGAAGGCAACTGAATTTTCTACCACCTGTTTTGCTTGGTTGAGGTGAAGCACATTGTTTGGTATGCAAGCAGTGAGTTTTTGTGGTATAGTATGTGAACATGTCATGTTTTACTGAGATGATACATAAAATATGAAGTCAGGGAATCATCACAACATGAAGAAAAGCAACTCCACATCAGTGTTCAAAGTGCATCTACCTCATAGGTCTTTTTCTGCCATCATCCCTTAGCATCATAATGTTCTAAAAATCATTCTTGTCTTTCTTACAGGTTTGCCAGCTGACAGATGAGCAAATACGTCACTTGGTGAAAATGACACGTGATTTTACCATGCTTTTTTATAAGGTATTGGCACATATTTATGGAAAACTTCCAAAATACTGCTCTGGCATGTTAGCTGCGTGTGATCATCTGGTGAAAACAGTATAAAGGTGCAAAAAACCAAGCATTTCCATGAATAGGAATGTTTGGTTGTGTGCTCTTTATTAATTGTGAGTTGTCAGATAATGGAAAGGTAAGGGGCATCAAGATTGTCAAAATATGCACAGCTTGGCCCAAAAGACTTCCATAGATGCTGCCTGAGGGTCAGTTCAGTTTTTCTGTGTGTGTGCTGTTATGCCACTCTGAACATGTTAGAATTTTATGTAGGTTAAGCACAAAGTTACATGTAAGATAACATAAAGGTTACTCTTCAAACTGCAAACTTGGGATTGTCCCAGGGAAGTATGAAGGTAGTTAATGCGGCTTCCTTTATAAAACTTGAAATAGCAATGATATTTATTTGACTAAATAGTTTGCAACTTCTACCAATTTTTTTTTCCTAGCTGAAATAATGGTTTTGTTTGCTAAAGTGAAATAAATGACAATTTCTCCCTACTGCTACAACTTGGGTATGACTTAATTTCTTCCCCTGTAAATTCCATAATTCCTGGTGCTCTTTAACTTTTGACAATAGAAAAAGAGAGAATTTGACCTAATTCTTCTATGTTTTGTTTCTTTAAGCTACATGCAAAGAAACGAACAGCAGTAGCGACATTTTTTGTCTGTTTCTCTTGATGTCCGTGAAAGGCAAGGAGTTGCACTGCTAAAAAGAATTTTTGTGGTAGGTGAGGGGGAGGGCACCTAACATTCCTAAAATCATAAAGGCTAAAACTGTAATTTGTTTAATAGTCTGCTTAAATGTCTACTTTCCCTCAACCCACTAAAGAGTACTTTAGTTTGTTGGCTAGGGAAATGGTTTTTTTCTCCAAACTTCATAGTGAAGTCTATCAGTAAAGAGACACCGTCTAGTTCTGCAACAACTTTAATACTCAGAAATTTAAAGCTTTTAGACTGATAATAAACAAGTTAAACTTTCTGTTTAGCCGTTTAGAAAACTTTTGTAATCCACACTTAGCAAGTATTCACCAGGCAAGTACTTTTAAGAGGGCTAGCCTCTCCTCCAGTCTTAAAGAGACATAACCAAAATATGTTAATGAGGGATAGTGCTTGAAATTTTTTTATAGACTGTTATAGATTGTTTGCAGTAATCATACTGTATCTTTACAGTTGCAAAGATGAAGAACCTTGTTTGTGTAAAAAGCTGTTGCTTTTGTTTGGTTTTTACATAACTGAATGGGAAAAAAAGTCTCATAAGGAACTGACTGAAAACATTGAGCAGCTGTGACTATTCATACAAATATGGATTAGTAATTCCTTCTGATTGAATTACTAGTTTGCACTGGCACAAGAATTCTCTTTCAGCAATGAATGAATAAGACCGCAGCAGAAGCAAATGTGCTGTGCTCAAAGACACCTGTGTTTTGGGAGAACTCCAAGGGTCCTCATACATTATGGAGCTAGAGCTATTGAACTCTGCCAGAGCTGTGCTGGTGTTGCTGGGCCAGCTGTGGTATCGTTTGAACTGGGCCCAAGGATTTGTGATTATAGTGCAGAAACTCGTGTAGCTCTGCAGAGTTGGCTGCATCTCTACTGGGCTCTTGTTTGGATTTTTTTTTCCTTGCAAATTCTTTTTTCTCGATGCCTGAAATGGTTTTAGCTGTAGTGTGTCTATGTTGACTTCATGGGTGTTTTGTGAATTGTCTCATGAAATGTGCCTGCATGTCAGCTGTCTGGAGGCTCTTTAGGTCACTGTGCCCTTGGGATTGTGCAGCACTTAATTTAATATGACTTTGTGCCAGGATTTGGGGAGCTCACTGTAGTGCCAAGTGGGTTTTCATAAGCCAGGTTGTCTGGCATGGTCAGGGCCAAGACAAAGCTGAGCAACTGTACTGGGCACTACCCAACATATACAGAATCTTGGGAATATATCTGGATTGCACAGTTCTTTAGGTTTTGGGAAGGCTTATTAACCCAGATGGTAGCATCAGGTCTGAGATGGTGCTGTGCTGGTTTTGGTTGTTTTGGGGATGAGAGAAGATGGCATTGTTTTTGTGCTTCACTTTCATTTTGTTTTCTATGCTACATTGATTGATGCTCATTAGCTCTTCAAGAAGACTCCTGCAGGTGCAAAATCAAAGACAACTGGTGCTGAATCAGACCTAGCTGGTCCAGCTGAACAGAGAATTCATAGCATGTATTCGCTTGCTCCTTGCTAGTAGGTCTTTTTTTTCTTCTGTCTTTTATTTCATTATGTGGAGAATTACAGGCACTGTTATACCTGATTTGTCAATTCTCTACATGAAATAATGTGAAATACAGCTATAGCCTTTATTAGTGTCTCTCTTAAATGTCTTCTAGTCATTGAGTTGACAGTTTGTGTAGGGTTTTTTATTTTCAGACTCACATAAAATTTATGCTGAGTCTCTTTGGATTTTAAACACTTCTGTTTTAGTGCCGCAAAACTGGGTCTCCGCTCTACAAACACTACAAAGTGTACAAGCGCCCAGCCTGCAGGGAGTGCAGTGGCAGCATCACCGTGTGTCGTCTGGGAGACAACAACAGGATGACTTACTTCTGCTCTCAGTGTCAAAAGGCGGATCCCCAGCTTGTCAGTCTTAGGTATGATGGTAACATGGTGACATTTTTAAGCACCTCCAAGTGCTGCTACAGTAAGAGGACACGCCCTTTGAAATAGAATGGATCTGTGTGCATTTTATAACATTTTATAAATTACCTATGCCAGACAAAACCAGAATATCTTGCAAAAAAAAAAGTTTTGGCTATTGGTATTTGAAAATGGTTAGAAGCTTTGATTCTTTGATACAATTCCTTTCAAAGGCATCATCTATTATGAAGTAGCTATTACTCTAATCAAATGTAGGAATTATAAAACAATTCAGAGTACTCAGATTTGTTCACTGAAACTAAGTCACTGGAGAAGTTGCCCTTTGTTCTTGGTGTTATCAGTATAAAGGGCTTGGATGTTCCCACGCAACTGAGTTGAATATCATGAAGCAGGAATTTGTGTCTCTTTTTTTGCAGGATAGCACCATCAGTCCTGGCATATCTAGATAGCTGTGCATCTATGCAATTTTCTTCTGGATACAGACTTACACTGAGGATAACTAAAACTTAGTAAATTCAGAGTGCAGCAAATATTTTAGGGGCTTAGTACTTATTTTTCCTCCTTATTGGATTTTAAAAGCTTTTGCTATAGGTGTGCCACAGAGACACTTTCACTTCCACATAAATTGTACTAGCAGCAGCTTTTCTCCTTTTATTTCAGGAAAGTAGAAAATGCATTTGATATCACAAAGGGTCAAAAGATAAAAGTTCCACAAGCCCCTTATTCAGACTTAGGCATCTGTTCTTGAAAATTTTCATCTGAGGCTTCAGAATTTTTCCTTTATACTCTCTGTCAGTCCAATATAAGACGCTGTTTCAGTTTGCGACTTTACCTTGTTAGTGTGTGTGGGTGTGTGTGTATATATATATATATATATTTTGGTTTTTTAGATAAGATATATAGAATGCACAAATCCCTCTCCTACCTCCAAGCTTCTTTCAAGACTCAGGTGGCTGAAGGGATTTTGGTTAAAGCTTAAAAATTGCCTTTGAGTACAGATCAAATATCAAAAGTTCCAGCATGGAAGATAAATATTTCATAAGCTGATAACCCCAATCTGCTGTATTTTCAGAAAGTAATAATGAGAAAGATTTTGCAGAAGTGTAAGAAAACAGCAGTGTTCTGTTGAGTCAGTTAACTAGAAAACAATATAAGGAAAAATTTTTCTGTGTTGTAGAACAAGTAGTGATTTGGGGTTTTGTTGTTGTACTTTTAAATAAATAGAGTGCTGTATTTAAGTGAAAAACATGGTAGTGGTAGCTATAAAATAAAAACGTGGTTTCTTGTCTTGTGCTTATCCTAATGGTCAGTTCTTTTTGTTGCACTGCTCTCTTTTCAATTATGCAATAACTGTTACCATGTAAAAGTATGTGTAGCTTAAGTAATTTATCTGCCATTCCAGGCTTTTCACATTTGAAGACTGGAAGGGGTCCATGTGTTGAAACTGACTTGCTACAGATCATAAACTGTAGAATTCAACCCAGTGGTTCTTGGGCCAAGTCAAGTAGCTTATGATTTTGCTCAACTGAAAAAAATAAGAAAATACCCATTATAAACTTAACCCATCAAATTCAAATGTACCATGAATTTAAAAAAAAAAACCTTTCCCCACATATTTCATAAAATGGGAAAGGGTGAGGGGGTAATGACAGGACAGATGAACCAGGGTAACAACATGGAATTAAACTCCCAAACATGACACACTGAATATATTCACTCTACTAATTCATTTTTGATAGCTGAGTAGAATAACTGATCTAATAATGTGAAAATACCCATTTTAACACTTACAGTTCAGCTGTGTTGGTGAATGTTACTGTAATATCTGTTCTACCTCTTAACAGCACAGGCTTTTTGGTACATCAGCAGTTCTCATTATCCTCATTAGTTTTCCTGTTGTGGAAGATGTGGTAGGTAGTGGATATCTCTACCATTATCCCAGAAGTCTAACGTGCTACGGAAAGTGATCATTATGGAAAAAGTAGGTTAAAGGACAACACTGTTGTCACAACAGTGCCCAACTACAGCATTTGCATTATTAATTGAAGTGCTTAAATTCCTAGGATTAATAAAAGTCTCCAAAAAGTGCACAATTCCACAAAAACTTTGAAGGAAATGCTTGACAGCTTATCAGCCATAAGTTGGTTGATACCATAGTACTTAAAAATATACATACATAACTTACTGAACAGGTAAGTTCCTGTTAAATTTAACATGCTGTCAGTGTTCGGATACTATGACAAGAGGAGTCCCTGGTAACAGGAAGTGACTGTAAAGAAGTAACTATGATTCTAAATCACTGTATCAACATAGGAGGTATTATAATTTACAGGAAAATAAATAAAACTAAATTTGTAGTGGTGTCTGGAGTATAGCTTTGGCTCACAAATCACAGCTAGGTTCCTTAATTCTGAACAGGTTCCTACATTTTAAAAGGTTTTCCAGCAAATGGTGACACACAAGAGACTTTATAACTTTTAAGGCTTTCAGTGCTTTTGGCTTTTATGATAACAAAGTAGACATACAGGTAGCATTAAAATGAGAACAAAAAAAAGTTATTTGCTAGACTGTGTGATTTTCTGCAGTTCATCTTTTAAATAGTTCTTTGTCCGGCAGTGCATTTGTTAGCAAGTGTTACGTACAAGGGATAGGGGAAAAGCCCTGAAACAGTCTTCCTTTCTCACCATGCTTTTTGCTGCAGTACTTGAAAATGGTAGGGAATCTGAGAGGCTGGGGCATTGTACTGGAGAGTACATCAGTTAATAATTAACTTTCTGTCAATTTCTTGTTTAGATATTTTTATTTGTTTTACTTCTGCAGCATCTGGAAAGATTTGCCCTTGAGGTAAAGAAAGGAAAAATCAAACTTGAACAGTGACATGCTGTCCAAGCTCTGATAGGAGGCATAGCACTGTGTGCTGCTTGTTCTCTAGCTCCATGCCTCCCTGCACAGAGTGGTGTAAGGCAATTTGTAGAGGGAACGTCACAAAACACTAACATCATTCTTTTATTTCACAGCAAACTGCCAGCTAGAAGTAGCCTAATTGGCTGGGCATATGGCAGGGGGTCATGTTCTAATGAACATGTAGCTCAGAAATCTGAAGAGGAGTGGACGTGTGTGCGCTGCACCCTAATAAACAAGCCTTCTGCTGAAATTTGTGATGCCTGTTTGACTTCGAGACCTGAAGGTACTGAAGGGTTGTCTGGCATCTGTATTGGGAAAGAGGGGAGGTCTATGATTTTGATGTAGTTTTTATGTAGAAGTGTCTCATTGTGAATCACATATATATATAACTAGCTAACATGAAGTCAGATTTTGAGGAAATCTTACACAGACAACATGGAAACTGTCTTGTCTTAAACCTTAGAAGTGTCGTCTTCCAACCAGGTGTGCAGGTGGAATTCTATAGATAAGTGTCTTCAGTGACCCTTTGTTTTTACTGGGGCAAGGAGTGAGAAAAATCTCCATTCTTTCAATGCTCCTTCAAATCATTCAACATTTGCAGCGCAAGTCTGAATTAGAAATCATCATGGGTCAGAAAATTAACTGTCATTCTTTCATGTGAACAAAAGCGGTATATTTTAGTGCCCTTTTCTAAAAGGATGTCAGGTTTCTCAGGGGCTACTTGTCTTCCCCTCCAAGTTCAGAGTAAAAATGATCCTGAACTTCTTACCTAAATTTGTTTTTTGTCTCTTGCTGGAGCTTTTAATGCTGCTATCTACATGAAATATTGCTTCATTGCTTAATCATTTTATGAATGGAGTAATGTGTGGAAAATCCTTATCTTGCTCTAGCTATAGTCCATTTTCTCAAGTCAGGAATCAGTAAAATTATGTCTTCTTGCCTTACATGACAGTTCTTGCCAACACAGGCTAATATTGCATAATTCTTCTGCCAAATCAGCACCAGAAACCTGAAAATTTTAATCTGTTCATAGACTAAGATTTACCAACTAACATTTATCCTGGAATTAATAATGTCAGCTGGACTTTATAAAATATTATGCCACGTGCACAAATGCTTCATTTTAAGCTTTGAAACAAAATCTTGTTCCTTCACCTGTACTTCTAAGTTTTACTTGTTTAGTTATATGCAATTACTGAAATCAGGCCTGGAATTTGAAGATGTGGTAGGCTTGATGGAATACTGTTAGGAAATCCGTTTTTTAAAAGATAAGACTATTTTTGCATAGGAGTGGTATTTGAGGGGGTTTTTTTTTAGAATGTGGGTTTGCTTACCTGTCTTTTTCAATCCTTAAGATTCCTTCCCTTCTCACTTGGTTCAGTATTTGGTTTTTATGTTGTTTCTAAAATTAACTACTGTCAGCAGAAATATTTGAATTTTTGAGGACAGAATACTTGGTATGTAAATTTAGCTGCTGGCCCTATAGCTGAAATAAGTCAGTCTGTAGATAGATAATTATTTACCATTACATTGCAATTTTCATGCTCCTTTGCTAAGTACAAGGCCAAACTACTGCTATTCTTTCTTGAAAAGTCTGAGTGCACTGAAACCAGTATGTTTCACTGTGCAGAAGTGGCAAAATGGAAGGAGACTGGAAACAAGTAATGTTCCGAGTCAACTGTAGAGATTCTTATTTTGTTTCTGAGTGAGAATACCTTTGGAGAGAGTGTGCACTTGTGTATGTCTCATCTACCCATTGTTCTTCTGCTTAATTTCCTCTTCGTTGTATGGAGGGAAGATAGGGGGAAACACTTGCTGGATATAGTAGAAAAAGAAGGACTCTGAACACTATGGCTTCACAGCTACCTAAAAAGCTTCACAGCTACTTAACAAGATTGCACATAGGGATGCCATAAAGTTCTTTTCATCCTTTTCTCAGAAAAGGACTGCTTACAGACTCCTTACGTATTAAATGGGCATTAATAAATTATGCCCATTCTTTTGAAATGCTTATTGCCCACTAGGAGGGCCTCTGATTCTGTGAAGAAACTGTTTATGCCACAAAGCATATGTGAACTGCTTTCTTCCGAAAAGCCTCTCACAGTGCGTAAGTTTGGATGAACACAAAGTTTGGAAAGGATGGGAACTGTGAAAACACTAGAAACCCCAAAATCTGAATATTCCTTTTTGTGTCAATAGTAAAGTAATACTTTAAATATGGATAATGCCTTGCTGCTTGGAGGTACCATACTCTGTGATCTCTCATTGGTGGGGTTATAAAAGGTTATTTTGAAAAATTCAAATACTTTAATCCTTGTGTTTGGGCCAAGTTCAATTTTTTATGGTTAATTGTCCAATAGCTTTCATTTACATAGTACTATTAACTGATCCTATTCAAGTGATTGTAATGTTATCTTGAAACACGTGTTACATGACTCCCAAAGTGCATGAGGTTTTTTTTGTTGTAAGAAAGTTTGTTCTCTATGTAATTTGTGACAGGTTTTGAGATGGTCCTGTAAATTTACTCTTTTGTTCTCCATATGATGACTTATGAATACAGATCAGAAATACAGTGTAGCATTCTATGTAGATTGATTGTTACTAATAAATTTTTTCCTTAGTTCCAAAGATGGAGAGTTTTGAAGATTCTGCAGCCTTTAACACAAACTTAATGAAGTACCCTTGTATTGAATTCAGAAAACCAAGCACAGAAATAAAGATCAATAGGAAAACTGCATTTGGAACTACAACTCTTGTCTTAACAGATCTTGGTAACAAAACTGTTTCGAGAAATGATACCCAGATATCTGATGGACACTCTCAGTGTGTTATTCCAAAAAGCAATTGTAAACAGATCCAAAGCAATGCCTGCCAGGCAGGGGGAGACACAGGCAAGGACTGCTCAACACATGTAACTGCTCTGGCTGTGTCCTCCTGTCAGCAATCTGTGTCTTTCAAACACATACAGAAGAAACAGAAAACTGATCATATACCTTTGGTTCACCCACATAATACAGTGATCAGGTATGTATTCTAAAAAGAAAATGAGTCTTTATAATCCCATAAACCAACTTTAATCCTTAAAGATTAATTGAATACTGTGCTGTTGGGCTCAGACAATGTTGTCTTTGAATTTCTGCCAGGGGTAACTTATTCTAGGCGAGTTATAATTTAATTCAGATTTCAAAAGCACTGAATGACCTAGGCTGTCACTAGAAAAGTCCTGATTTTGGCATCTGGCCAGTACTGCTGTATGCTAAATAGCTGTTCATAGTTCAGCTAGTCTAGCTTTAATAGGTCAAGCACAGGTTCTACCTAAGGAGTTGTCTAATCTTAGCACTGTGGTTGCTATCTGCTCAGATTTTGAAGTCAGTGTGAAAAATTACAAAGCTATCTGGATGAATATATTCTAATTAAATTTGTCAACTACCAGTTTTCAACATTCTTCTATGATAGGAAGCTCAGTACAGTTACCTTGATGAACTTCCCATCACTGCTTTTACCCTTAACTTCCCTCCACATTCTATATATAACCACCTCAATGCTCTACCCATCCTGAACTTTTATTTACAGGGCCCTCTTCAGACACATTCATTGCCTAGTTAAGAGAAATGTGAGAATCTATGAGGGTTGTCAAGGAAAGGTTGGGCAGATATTCACAACAGTAATGGGAGTACAAGGTAGATGTCATTTACAATGGTAAATTATGCAGGCTGAATGTGAAATATTGATGATATGCTACAAAATTCTTGGTCATGTGTCTGTTCTGAAATACAGAAATTACTTCTTGCATTGTTGAAGCACCAGTTTTGAAACCATCTGACTGACTAGCCAGGCTAGACTGTAGGAATACAATTTCTCCTCGCGCTCTCAATAGGGACTGAAGAACAGAGGCTGTAGGCAGGGTAATTGAGAATACAGAGAACTGCAAACAAGAAATGAGACAGTATCAGTCATGATAACAGGTGGTTGTAGCAAGTCATCAACTGAAATGCTTTTTTATAGTATTTTTTAAGCAACCAAAACCAACAAGAAATCTGTTGGGTTTTTTTATCTTGTGTTTTAATGAGGTGTTGGAATAAAACTTTGGTGTCTGCAGGACTGCAATCTTCCAGACATAGAAGAAACATAAAATTTCTAAGCTGAATATTTTGTGTTTTCAGTAAGGTTCCATTACTGCTTTTCTGCTTTATAAATATATTGGAAAGATATGTTTCGGAGCATTAATCTTTTTCATGTCACTATTTTTAAATGAAACCTTGTGTATTGCAGATAGTCAGAAATTATCTCAATCATGGGGGAAAAAAGAAACTTTATCCCATTCAGAGAATTCTATTCCATCCTATCAGCCTGATTACTTCTTGTCCAAATATGATTTGGAGCATTACTGTAACTTTTTAGTAAAGAGGGTGGGGGTCTTTTCTGTGAAGCATACACATGTCTTCAGCCTCAAGTAATTACTGGTATTGGTCTTTTTCTCACTGAGAGCAGAATTTGACATGGGCAGTATAGCAGCAGTGGTAATATTTTGTTTTGTAGATGAATTTGAGTACTCCAAAATAATTTAAAACATGGTAGAGAGAACTGGTATAATACCTCAAGAAGAGCACACAGTCTTGTCTATTCACTACTTGCAATCATTCAGCTTTAAAAGTGCGATAGGGTGCATTAGAGAAACAAGTCCTTTGTCACTGTGTGCAAAAGTACACTGGGTGAGCTATTGTAATGGTAGAAGAGAGTTCTTTGGCTGGTAATCCCTTTAAAATTACGCAAAAATCATTTTGTAACCTGTCATTACAGCGCACCTCAAACTAATGTGACAGATGATACTCGTATGTTAAGCATGGAGCATCCTCGCTGCAGTAAACACAGCCGTCTGTGCAGCCTCAGAGTTGTGAGAAAGGATGGAGAAAACAAGGGAAGGCAATTTTATTGCTGCCCTCTACCCAGGGAAACTCGGTGTGACTACTTTCAAGTATGTATAAGACTTCAGGACCCGTTTCATAATCAGCACTTGTTCCTGTAGCTTCCTTGGCCCAGTGATCTATCAGTTGTGGACAGATATAATACATTTGAAGTTTGACATAAATTTAAGTACTCTTGCACACTGAATTGAAACTAAGAGCATAATAATAGTTATGAACTTAGTTTTAGTTGCTTCTCTTACTGTTGAGAAGGCACCTGCTTGTGCAAATGCTCTTAATCTACTTCTGTGTGATGTAAAACAGATGCGTAAGAGAAATATTGGTTTGGGGGAATCTGTACAAGTTGTTCAGATCAGCTTCTTCCTGAAAGGACTATAGCAAACTAGATCTAACCATCAGCCATGTTTCTGGCTAGCCAAAATCCTGACAGCCTCTTAAGATGGAGATTCTGTAATCTGCCTGGGCAAACCCTCCCACTGCTGCACTAATACCTAACATGACCTTCCTAGCTGCAATTGGTGGCCTGTGCTCCTTGCTATGAATGTATGTGTCTGAGAAGAGTTTGACCTGAAAGGTAACCTGACAGTCATGACTATTAGGTAGTTAATAGATGAACTCAAAGACACTAATGACCATAGTGCCTAAATTTGAAAAAAGCTATGTGTTAACATCATTTCAAGTTACACCAGTCAAAGTGCATGCAGTTGCAGTTGATGTTGAAGAAAAAATCTAAAAAGTATTCATAAAAGAGATAAAACTATCGTAACTACTAGGAAGAATTTCTATGGCATCCCCTGTAGATGTGTTTCTGTTGTCAGTTGTAAAATAAGGAATTCATAGCTATCACATGTGCCTGAAAGCTGTTTCTTTGGCAGTGGGCTGACTTGGATTTTCCATTTTGTAACCATGGCAAGCGATGTGTTATGAAGACTGTGTTGAAGATCGGTCCCAATAATGGAAAGAAATTTTTTGTGTGCCCTTTTGGGAAGGAAAAACAGTGTGGCTTCTTCAAATGGGCTGAAAATGGGCCAGGCATGCAGATTCTTCCATGATGCTCATGTTACAGTTCTGTCTTCTTCCCTGTTCAGTTGTTAACTAGTAAAAGAGCTCCAATATAAAGAACAGATCTAGAAAGAGTAATTTTACATAGTCCTATAAAAATTAAACACTGCTTGCATGCTGCCTACAACTTTGAAACAAACATTTAGCTTGCAACATATTGTGACATACTGTTGTATTTCTAATAAAAAAATCACACTGTTCCCTTTTTTAATGTATTGTTTTAAATTGGTAAACTTTCTTAAGTGTAAACATGTATTTAGCAGAAGTGAATAAAAAGAATATACTTTATTGAATACCCCTTGGTGCTTTCTCAGAGCTTAAAATGAAACAGTTAATGGACTGTACAATTCAAATGTTACAATAGTTGATTGACCTTTGAAAAATGAAGACAAAAACCTGTCCTAAAACAAATAGCATGACTCTTCAGTTTTCTAAATTATATATTCTAAATCCACATCTTAATGTTTTCTAGTTGTTACTGAACATTTTTCCCCCAATCCATACGTAATGCATAATAAAATCATACTCTGAGGTGTAAAAAAAAATAAAAAACATAAAACTCAGTTTATGTTTGTTGGTCTTATCAGTATTTGCTGAAGCAAAGGATAAAGTAAGTAGAATATGCTAAGATACCAAATCAGAAACAGAATTCTTCAACTCTTTAGAGAGTGTACTATAGATAGCAAGGAAAATGAGGCTGATGAAGAAACGGCCATAGCTTCATACATCATTTAATCACAAATCAGTTTTTAATTGAAAATAACGGGAAATAGTGTTGCTTCCCACCAAAATATGTGGGATGAAGCAGGTTTAAAAGCACCTTGCAAATGGTTCTTTGGCCTATGCAAATGCTTGTTTCTTTTTTTAATGGGGAAGGACTACTTGATTTTCTTGAGGAAACTGTGCAACTTCAGTCCAATTTAAATCTTCCATTCCATGGTGCAAGTGAAAGTGTTAAATTCTTTTCCTAAGCAGCACAAATTCAGAGGCTTTTTTTCTTCCTCTTTTCAGTAGCTTGGATACCTTTGAAGTCTTTTAAAACTTTCCTTACATGTACAAAATCTTTTTAAATCAGATTGTAGAAACCATAATCGGTGTTGCTCAGTGGCCTCTTTCCAAATAATATATCTCTTTCATGAGATACAGAACTCCACCTGAGAACAAAACAAGCTACTTCACACGGTGAAGACTGATTTTTCCATTGCCATCTCTTTCCATGATGCTTCTTGTTACAATGATATGTTGCTGCTACCTTGTGCTTATACATCTAAATCTTTAAAATTGCTATCTAACAGGTTCCTCACTTGTATTTGTACAATTCATTATGATGATAAAATGTTTGATTATTTTTAAATTGTACATGCTTTTGGATGTCTGGCACAGGGATAAATCTTCAGTAGTTCAGTTAAACTTGAAAAATAAAAAAGAAATACAACCATTTTTGATTACTTGCCTTCTAAGAATGTTAAGATTTCTCTGAAGCTGGAAGTTAAATGACTTTTTCAAGCTTTAACACATGAAGAATAACAGGTGCCCTCTTACATCTTTTTTTAGCTTAATAGCCAGACAAGCAGTGAGTATCTGTTTAAATAAAATGCATACAAGTTTTAAAGGACTAACTTTTATTAGATACTGCAATCACTTTACTTTTTCTGTTCTTGTATTTCTTGAATATGTTATATGCTTGTTAAAACAAAATCTGTTTTGAAGGGGGTGGTATATTTGTATCAGCCTAACTTTGCTGGTTGTGTAATGTCATAAGGTGAGAAAAGGCAGACAGGGAAATCACAAAGCGCAAGGACACCCTGAGCTTATCACAGTGAACTAGCATGTGAAGGAATCTCACATGTTTACACGTAAAGTAGGAAACTAAACAAGAGACAGTGAATTCTAATTCACTAGATGCCTCTGCAAACCTTACTGCTTTTGCCAACACTGCTTTTTAATTTTTTTTTTTCTCTTTGAGAAGATAGCACTTTGTAGCTTGTTTAACAAGGTCTGGCTGATAGCTGGTTATAAAAAGTTTTGACCAAAAAAAGCTGGCAACAAAACTTATCTTGGAATAGATCCCCACTCAACCTTTCAAAAAGAAACTCCAACCAAGGGTGCAAAACCAGAAAAAGTCCTGATTTTCAGCTTTTGTTCTCATAGCTTACAAATGTGTTTTTATTTTTTTCACATTGATTCATCTATCACAGTGCAAGTGATGGAACACACTTCTTTCAGATTTGTATCTGGCTTACACATTTTAATGGCTTGTGCAGCACACAATCCACTGTGAAGGCTAAAAAGAATAACAAGACCTAAGTTAAAAGGGGGAACTGTTTTTCACAAAGATTTTCTGCAATTTATATTCCTAATGAAAGCAAATGTAAATCTTTTAGAAAAGAAATGTAAAGCTTTTAGAAGAATACAGCCCTTTTTAAAGGCCTTAGGGTTCTTACACAGTGTTGTTACTTTGGCCTTTTCCCAAACAGAACCAAGAGAAATGGGATTATTACCAGTGCCTACAGGAGGCTGTTAGGAATGACAGGCTCACGTAAGCTCCTTTGACTGGATGATTTCTGAAGGTGGTGATGACAGTTCTGTAATAAAAAGGAGACTTCCAGTAAAGTTGACTTCTAAGTACCCTTGTGTACAACTTTTAGAGAGCTTTTTTAGACGTTAACACTACAACCTGATAGCATGACTCATAATAGAAACCTCTCTTTCACCTTAAGCTGAAAACACGTTCTATATACCACAAAACTAACCTCAAAAAGCCCCTGAACTCAGCTGAGATGCCATACAGAACAGTTTTTAGAGGATCAAACCAAGGTCACACAAGTTGTGGAGCAAAAATTTTTAAACTCAGAAAATACTAATGCCATATGCCATCACCAGTTTCTGCTTTTTCGGTAGCACTTCAGTTACTATTACAGTTTAAGTAACTTTAGGCAGAGTATACCCTTCAGACTGAAATTAATGTTTATTTTCCAATTTGTGCCATTCAGTTTAGAATCAACAGATTTTATGCCTGGTTTCATGCCTTTATACCCTTATTTAAAATACTTTTTTAACCAGCTATTTGTTAAAGACAGACAGGTATTTTCCTTAGTCTATGCATGCTATTTGATGTCAATCCGAATTCAGCAAATAGATGAATAGAATACTTCTTACTAATTCAGTGAAGGACAACTACATTTACACTAAAAATATGCATTCAAGTTTTGGGACATGACTGTCACAGCTGTGACTACAGACTCTTACAATTACAGTTATTCTGTATCCACCTTCCTCTGTAAAAAGGTCTTAGTTCTCACTTGTTTTTTTGGAATGGAAAACATAAGTAAGAGTCTTTTAGCTTGATGGTGGAAAAGGACTTTCAAGGAAGCAGAAGATGCCTTAATATCTGTATGAATGCTGATCATTAGTGGCTAAGCATCTTGCACATGAAATCAAAAGGTATTGTAAAGTCTCTAACAGACTTCACAGCAACTTTGTACATCTCTAGATGCTTTAAAATTCTTTTCAATGTCTCATACCTTTCTGCACTTTCTGCAATTCAACTTGCTGATGACAGGCAGAGTTCAGCATCTAGTGTAACTTAGTATTCTGCATGTCTGTTTTTTATTTCTCTGATGCCCTGAAAGGTTGTTTATGTCCAATTTTTACTTGAATATTCAACACATACATTCAAAATTAATTAAGAAAAGTGTGGGAATGTACTATAATTTATCTGAGTGGAACAACAAAATAAAACCTAATCTAAGGAGAGAACCCAACTAATTATTTTCCATATGAAAGCGTATTAAAAATGCATCAAGCACACTTAGGGGTGAGCAGAATTCAGAGTGTACACAGTATTGTCTAAACATAGTTAGAGCTTTAGTTATTTAACTTGCTGAATTGCCACTGCTGTAGAAAGTGCAGGTCCCTGCAGAGTTCGTATGCTTTATAATTTTTTATTATAAAATAAACTGTCTTTCAGTGATTAGTCATGTGATATGATCATACTGTGAAAAGGTGCTAGCACTACTTATCTTTTAATATGAAGGTTTTAGGCGAGCCTTCTTAACTGAGAGATGGCAGAAGGCACGGAGCATCAGAGCCTGACTTAAAGGTGGGATGAAACTGTGTAGTTAGGAACACTTAAGGGAAAAGTGAAGCAAGAGTTCCTCTGTTTTGGCAGGAGAAGGCCCATTTGACTGGGTCAGCTACACATGGAGCTGAAATGTAAGTCAGACACCAAATGCCTGTGTGGTCTTTCACTCCAACCTGTATTACCTCATCTGCACTTCAGATCATCCAACAATTTAACTGCAATCCAACTGCTCTGTGCTCAGAGTAAATCCAACTGCAGATTTCACTGGACTATAAAATGACGTATGTATAAGTGCTGCTGACTGGTCTGTGCTTCAGGTGGATTCCAGACAGCTCCAAAGATACTGTACTCAAAGTGCCTTGCCGTAGAAGCTTGAGCATCACATATTCCTCAGAGGTATTTATTCACATACTCTTAAACCTAGAAAGGATTAAATAATCATCTACCCTACCCTTCTGTAGAAAACATGGATTCAGAATTTTTTTCTGGCTATTTTCTTTAAACATAATTTCTTTTATTCTATCACAGGAATCATGACAACAGTGACGGCAATGATTTGATGTGCAAAAAAATCTTTCATAATTTGTTAGAGATTAGGACACTGCAGTATGGAAAAGGAAAAGACCGAAATGGGGAAATCTGGGAAATGCATTTTAAGCTTTATTCAAAAAACAATTCAGCACAACACAGAGATCACCAGCTTTGTTACCCACCACCCCCCACCCCAGTTAAGTAGCATTTGCAAGGTGCTTTTGCTCCAGCTAGTTGACTTTTGAAAAGCACAATATTGGCTTAGGCTAACATTATTTCCAATGTAAGGCAATGTCCATTAAGAACAACTAGAGAAAAAAACAGTGCCTAACCTCTCATAAAAATAATTCAGATTACATTTCTCAAACCATAAATAATTCTATACCAGCAAAACCGCAAAGGTTTTAATAAAAAAGAAACAAATTATAATCCAAGCATTTATTAGTTTATTAAGTATGTTCTAGAACTTCAGGATAATCTTAAAAATGAAAATTTTGAAAGATCTTTAGAAAAACACTCACATTACAAGATATAAACAGAAGTGAAAATTAAATTTCAATTTTAAATCTAGACTACATTTGAAGAGCAACTATGCAATATAAAAGTTAAACTCATTATTACAGCAATACTGCTGTGCCTATGAAAGTGAAAAATACATTTAACCAAGGTCCCACTCAAGGCAAAGATGGTGGGCTGTTGAGAAATTTTTTAAGGATGGTACTTTCACATGAAGTGGTCTTGAATAGAACAGCGTTGTTCTGATTATAACTGGGAAATAACATTTAAGTCAATACTTGGCCTTGAGGAGGATAAAAGTAAAAAAAGCACTCAACACTAGAATGCACAAACAAGCTTAAAATCCAATGAACAAGACATCAGAAAAACAATGCACTTACTTTTTTCTCTTTACCTTGCGGTACACATAGAATATATAATTTATCCTTTGCTTCTCTTGCAGATCATGTTAGTTGCACTGTATTTGCCACTTCTCAGCTTCTTTCCAAAGTTCAATCATCACCCAGTATTTCAATGCCATACAGTTTCACCTAGAAATCCATGCAATGTCTCATGTCATACTTCACTAGAAAAATAGAATGTACTTATTTTTAATCAGTCTAAAGTCATCTAATAGAACAAGGCTTTACAATACAAAATAAAAACCCTTCTATAAAGCAGTCTTTCAGCAAATGCATTTCTTCAAAACATGAACTGACTTCAAGTAGACCAGAACAAATATATCTAACATTATCATATCCCATTCTTTTCCCATAAATTACTCTGGATTACTATAATTAATTTAAACCAGTGTCAGATGCTAGAAGTAGCAACAATGTTACACAAGAAGTTCACAACATGGACAGAAGGTTTCAGAAAGTTACCTTTGGAAGTTTTATATCTTTGTGAGGCATAGAAACACCGAAAAGGAATTAAAAGTCAAAAACCACTATGTAAACACACCAGAAAATATGTTTTCCTTGTGCAGGGGAAATGTACTAAACATGTAGTCTTGACACTGGCTCCTGAAGGTTCTTGGATTCTCACAGAGCCCAACACTGACAAAGATCAGGTGATCAGAGCAAAGCAAGGTGTAACCATACAAAGGATCACTCTATAGCCTGACTTGGCATGCTTGGACACAGCAATGCAGTGTAAGACATGAGCAAAGAAGAAACTTTTGCCATAAAACTATTCAGATATGCAGATATTACAGTACCTACCAAAGTTTCAACTGTTTAGTTTGCTAATTCTATAGCTATAATTGCTAATTATAACTTATTTTGATAAACCAGAATAGGAATTATTTAGCTATGGATTCAAATAGAAGGAGAAAAGCAGTTACAGGACAAAATAGAAGGTGGAATTCAGGTGGAGAATAAAACCCTGAAACTATAGTGCATCTAAGGAGGCCCCCCCAAAAAAGTGGCATGATTACTAACCTAAAATTTTATTTAGCAAAACTCAGGTGAATGTTTGAATGTAATACATTGAGTACTGCTGAGCTCAGTCCCTGATAACAATTATCAACCGCAATTCAAACAACTTTTTTTTCCTCCTCATTGCTCTACTCAATCTTTGGATGTTACCTAGAACACATTACTTTCAAATTCCGTTTAAAGCCTTCTTCATTGCACGTGATGAATTAACTTCATTTAATTTATTGTTACACCAACACATGAAGGACATGAAAAAGTTCAAGCACTTGAACTTTGTTCCTAACATCTCTAGAAGCCAGACAAAGCCTATTTTTCATATATTCATTTAGCTGTATTTGTTGTGAAGTCTTAAAAATTAGTATGGTATGCAGGACTGACAGCTTTAATGGTAATAAATATTGGAAAAGACCATTCCTAAGATAGCACTACTAATGAAGTTACATTCTTCTATTTTGTCAAACATACTAGTCATTGTGTTAATTGCAAGGTTTCAGGTGACAATCAGCTAGCAGGCTCTGCTGATTGAGACAAGTCTTTTAATGACAGTTTAGGTGATTATATTCAAGCTATATTTAGAGCTTGTTTGGGCTGCTTGATTGAAAAAAAATAACAGAAAAAACCCCTTGTAACTGAGGCTGGGATTGTTTCCTAGGAACAAGAATGACTGGGACACACACAACATCTGCAGCTCTTGGATTCTACTCCTTCAGTGGCAGAACTGCGGGCTCAGCCACCAACTGGCGACAGGCTGCTTCTGCCCACAATGAGTGAGTCAAGAACCAGCCATTTGCAGCGTTAAGTGCTAAAAAGTACAACCACATCAACTTTGAAAATGAAAGTATACCCAACTGAAATTATACCCAACTTAAACTAAGTATTTAAAATCAAGGGTATCTGTAATTACCTTGCTTTACTGAAAGTTGCTGTCAGAGAATAGTGTGCATATCCACTGAAAATACTGTTTCCTAGACGTTGCAAATAATAAAAGGATTTTGCATTGCAAACAGACAGTAAGGTCAAAAGAAATGACCTTCAATTCTCCTTTATGTCCGTTCATAAATAATTTTGCCACCATGATAAATACATTATAGTAATGGTAATTAATTTTATAATTCTGTAATTTCTTTGCAGGCCTGCCAGATGACCCTAACTCTCTTCTCTGGTACAAAAGCAAGTCCAGCACTTTGTTGGGTCAGCTACAACTATAATTTTTCCGGAAGTTTTGCAAGACTCTTCATAAAGGTGTGAGTTTAAGGCAGTCAAGATTCAGGAAAATATGTACTTAGATTGCAGAGGAAAACAAAACAATTCCCACTTATTTCCTGCAAGAATGAATGAGCATAGCTGTTTCAGTTATAAAATATCCTGAAACATAAATTTCATGTGCTTGGCCATACGATTAACACAGATGGCAATTAACAGTCTCTCACCTAAATCAGTGTGCAGGACATCCAGTTTTCTCTTCAGGCTTTAACACTGCCTTACCAGAGAGCTCACCCTGAAGCATCATTTCTGAACACATTTCTGTAACCCTATTAAGTAAGGCTAAAGTAAACATTCTTGGATGTAAGAAAGATTTACTGATCATTAATTAATTACTGAGATTACAATGATATCTGTTAAATTGTTCTCCTGTGGACAGGCTGCTAACATTGCCAGAACATCATTACAAATATTGAAATTTGTTAACAGTGTAAATTCCACACACAGGATGGCAGACCTGAAACTGCGACTGCATAAAGAAAAGGGTTGCGCCTAGGCTGGTAATCTCACATATTTGGTTTGAGAATAAAATTTACTCATTCCATAAGAAAAGAATGCCTAGCTTGTAATTCTGTGGCATGAGGTATGTATGCTGTTAGTCATTCACTATTAAGTCATAACACCATCAGGAACAGAGAGTTGTTAAAATGAAAATGTCATAAATGGGAAGTTAAAGAACCACACTGACAGAAAATTCTTGTTGTCAGAAATCTACATTTATTCTTTACTCACCAGAAAGTTGCAATATGAAAATATTAATGCCTTATTAGTGAACCACTCAGGAACTTGGTCTGTTTTCTGAGCTCTGCTGCTATTTAAGGAATGCTTACCAGATGCTTACCACATACTACCTGTTGGGAGAAAAGGGTTAAAACCACAAGATTTGGTGAGGAGGAGGGAACACTTTCACTCAAAATGACCTTGAATAAAAATGTAAGTGTGGGAAAAAATATGTCCATTTATTATGTCTAGTGTGGTTTATCCTCCACCTGCTTTAAGTGGAATTCCTGTGGAGATAAAACACACTCTCACAGACAAGCACAAAGCCTTTTGTAGCAGTGAGGCAGGCAGAGACCCTCCTGCTGCCCACTAGGATAAGCTAAGCCCATGTGTGTCTCTGCCGCCCTGCATTGTGAACAATGTAATTAAATAGATCTGCTCTTTGCATTTTACCTGTGGCTTGGTTGTTGCCTTGGTTACCCATATGTGTTGATTCACACATTACCTAACCAGCACTGACAGGAAGAGACATGGGTAAGGATGTGTGTCCTTGTGGAATCTTCAATCTTCCTAAAGAAGCAGATCTTCACATGCTATCTTCCTCATCATCTCATGTTTCTTACTGAAACTGTTCCACCTAGTATAAATGAATTGCTACTTATTAAAGGAAAACAAGGAGGAAAAGATTCTTTGGCCTCAGCATTCTAGGATAATTAGGCAGGTTATTATTTGAACATGGATTTTCATGTTCCACACATAACAGCACAGTCATTAGAAGAAATGCAACAAGCCACAGACGCAGAAACTCCCTGCCTGCTGGGCAGTACTTCAGTGTGCCAGCAGGTCCGTCCATCAAGGCCCTGGGGTTAGAAGAGACTGACTAGAGCTTGAGGGCCTCTTATCATACTGGCATGGGGAGCTACTGGTTTTATGCAACCTCACCAACAAAATCACATACAGATTTGAGATACCTAAAAAGATAGAAAGCAGCACCTCATACAAGCACTGAGGTCTTCATAAAGCCTAAAATGTTGGACTCTGGTATCAAGGTCTCTTTTGAAATTTCCCAAGAAAAGGCAACTTTTGCCTTTCTGGAGCACTCTAAACTAAAGGCTTCAGTAGCACTGTATTGTCCATGGATTTTGTTCTTTGCTGTGAGAAATACTTTAGAGGCACTTATGTGAGACGGTCTATTGGATAACTACATTGCCTCAACTTCCAGTGAAGTTGATGCATTTGAAGTTTTTCCCAAATGCCAAACCTGGAAAAATCACAGCTACAAAGCAGAACATAATGGTCAAGTTCAACACTGATTGGCATACTATGAATAGCTGCCTGACCAAAGTGCGAAAATGATAATTATAAATGACAGTTGCAATATTTACCTGGCATTAGCACTTAGATTTCTCATAGTGAGGCACTACATTATTGTTATAAAGGTACTCTTTATCCACGATCAAACTTCTATTCCCAAGTCTGAAAGAGTCTTGATTTTTCAAATTAAGTTACAATGTTACGGCTCTATTCTTGAGTATGCCTGCAGATGTTTTCTTAGCTCCACTGAGCATACTGGTGATTGCCTCTTCCCTAAAACCCTTTGTGATTCAGTAACCAGACATCCCTGTGACAGAACTCCCCAAGAATCCAATCTCATAGTCTGTCCAAACACAGCGGTGTTAACACAAAGCACATCTCACAGTGACTTTCAATTAAATAGCCAGTCAAGGAGACTGAATTCATAGTGCTCACATTTTCATAAGGCATTGTAGTAGCAGCGGCTGTTCTGAAATATAATATTAAGTTGTAAAGCCTCCTCAGTCAGCAGAAATTCAAACTCACATTTTAACAAAGAGAAGGTGATCTGAAAGTTATATGGGGACTCTGTACTTTCCCATCCTGAAAATGGGAAACCTATGGTAGATAATTAAGTATTTACATGGCAGAAAAGAGAATAAGGGAAACATGACAATAGCCTGTTGATAAAAAAGCTCTCTCAAATAGTTAGAATCCTGGATTCCAATCCCGATTTTTCATACCTTTTACTTAATTTTACTGGGGGAAAAACAGTAGTGGGCCTCTAGCCTGAGGGCTGAATCATGAAATCTGCAGAGAGACAGGCACCTTACTTCAGTCTGCAGGAAAATTTTGAAGAGTCTTCTTTTGCCAAACTAAGAATGTGCTGTCACAGGCTCGATAATTTCCCCTGCTCCTCAGTGCCCTACTGTGTATTCCTGCATTCTACCTTTCGCTGGTATTGGCAGCTGTGTGGCCCTAAAGTAAAACAGGACAGCTTGATTACATTCTGAAAAAGAAAAAATTTACTTTTTTTTAGACAGACAGCAAGCTGATTTATTTTGTGGAGCTAGCTGCACAATTACCAGATTCAACTGCATGACCAAAGAGAGAACACATACTGGATGATGTGGGTAGTACCACCACCCCTTCTGAGCAGCAGAATCTTTCTTCAGCTGAAACCATCCTTGAGAGATGGTTTGAAATCTTAAAATATAACCCTGTCTTCAGCCCTTCACTATTAACTGTTATTAATACTTTATTGTTCCTTGTCCAGTACAGTTGTTTTGGGTGGATTTTATTAGCACTGCTGTAACTATGATACTTGGAGCTCAAAGGCTTACAGGAATGATGATGGTATGATATACATACCTGATGCATGCTCCCCCAGAAAGCCCTGGAGCCTTTTGTGGCTGCTCTTGGACCAGAAGTTATGAACTCCACAGCAGAGCTGATGGAATGGGGTGTGGGCAACTGCAATTCTCAGTGCAAAGTGCAAATGGAGGTCAGAGAGGCTAAACTGTTGGGTCTGGCATGAAGCATGCACCAGTCTGCCAGTCCTGGTATAGGAACAGTAACCTCCAGCAAAAAGACACAGCAGGCAGGGACATGTAACACTGCAGAAACCAGCTAAAGGCCCGTAACACTCTCAAGCTTATGCAGCAAAGTGATGTTACCCCTAAAGACCCATTTTTGGGGCTAGCACTTTCACTAATCACTAACAAAAACTGTCATAACTCTAGCTGAGAAGTGAGATCACAGCTGAGAAGTGAGATCACTTTTCATGTTGGCAGATTTGTAAAAATGGATACAAATGGAATGTCAATAGCTACAGTTCATTAACACCGCAGCTACTTCAACGTAATTTATTTTCTACTCTACAACATACAAATTAGTCTTCAGTAACAACCAGGTTAGCAAAACACACTTGACTGCATATGAATTAAACTTGTTTATTATACTTTTTACATCCACCCTTTTAAACTGTAATATTTTTCCACATCTATTACTGTAAATCCTTCAGAAAAAACCCACATAGCTAAAGAAATGATTACCCTAGTAGGAAACTGTCAGTTCTACATTGCTACTCAATGCTCAGGACAAATGTTGCAGATAAAAATACTAATTTATGGGAAGTTTCAGTTCCTTTATACTTCTCTATGTATCAGCCAGCCAACCCAACCACAAATCTCACAGATGATCCATGATAATTTGTCTTGTAATTTTTCTTTTAACAATGTCTATCCAGGAGCAGCATTGAGCTAGCAGCATAACTGTTTTTATTTTCAAATAGTCTGTCACGCTGTATTTAATAAATAACCACATATACCATCAAGCGTCTACTTATGAACAATAAGCATTCATGATCTAAGTATAATTCTAAATCTGTACTACTGCAATATGTAATCCACTGCTTCAGTAATCATGCCACCTTTAAAAGGTCATAGCATATAAAACTGAATCCTCCCTGCCAAATACTACTTGACAAAATAATAATACAACACAGTCTACATCATGCATGAAGAACACTTCAAAAAGAAAATTAAGCAACAGTTGAACCTGGATGGGTATAGCCAGAATGTGTCAAGAAAGCTGTTATGACAGGTCTACTGACAGCAAAGAAAGCAAAATTATTATAAAGAAATAATTTATAAATTGACAAATTACACATTTGAAGAAAACATAAAGTACTATTAATGGTGGCAGAACAGGAAAAACACCACTGGGATTCTTCTGATTATAGAGGAAAAAGGCTCTCTCCTGTTTGGGAGGTCTATAGCAATCTCTCTATAATTGTATTGGAAAAATAAGAAGTTTAGGTTCTTCCCATCTGTACATAAGAATATTCATAAAAACCAAGGCCACTGGATTTCTTGCTAAATTGAATTTCTTATTTCTCTGGAACTTTAAATGATAAATGTTTACAAATACAAAATGCAACCCTACTTCCCAACTACATTCAAATGGCAAAGTCCACTGCTTTCTATATTAACACAACACCAGCAATCAAAATAATAACATAGCAACAAACAGAATTAGAGTCCAAATGTATTTCAGAGTCTGTCTGGCAAGTATGCAAACGATGAAAACATGAAACTTACTGTTCATCTAACACATGACAGTTTATTTTCTATGCAGAGCACCAAAATCCCCATTTCGAACCAGTAAAACCCTCTGACATTTACAATACAATTGCTTTTGTAAACCTCTACCTGGAAAAAGTATAATCAAAATTTTTTGTAAAGATTTTTCCCTGCCTTATTAGGAAAAAGAAAAAAAGGTCACCAGTAACTGGGATTCCCTGAACTGGCACGCTTTGAAGTTGCTATTGCCTTTATTTCACAGACCACCACCTGTCACTGTAAAGGTATGAGCTAATCACACCAAGACAAAACTGCACCAGCAGCTGTATTTAATGAAATTGATTCCAACTGTCAGAGGAAAAAAAGAAAACAAAAACACAACTAAGGCTGTTAAAAGCACAAACATAAATGTTTGCTCCTGACTTAGAAGCTTAAACAATAATAACAGTCACAAAATCTTGAGATTCAGTCACTTCTGCTCCAAGAACATTTCAGTTTTTGCTGTAAGTTTAACGGAATTTATGTGGAGGAAGGAACAGACCCCCCCCAGTGAAAACATTTGTACCTCAGTACTTAATAGACACCATAGCTGCTGTATATTAGAGCTGGAGTAAATTTAACTGTATAACTGATGTTTCTTCATGCACAGATACAGATAATGCACAGACTACAGATAATAGCACAGAAATTCTGCACAGTCTGTGTTTCGAAACAAGAACGAACAGCACTGTTAATAATTTACAACAGTCATGTGATAAACTAAACTCAAACAACAGATGCTGATAGATTCACTTCAGTTTAT
This sequence comes from Machaerirhynchus nigripectus, assembly GCA_013397975.1. NCBI lineage: Eukaryota > Metazoa > Chordata > Aves > Passeriformes > Dicruridae > Machaerirhynchus > Machaerirhynchus nigripectus. The sequence goes on from VZRQ01011079.1 coordinate 238,119, forward strand.
ACAGTATTACTTGTAGATTCCATCTAAAAATCAGTCTTGAATTCTCTAAAACTCTGAATTATTCCTGACTGAGGCAGTTACAAATGAAAGAATGTGTTTCAGTGGTAACCTACAAATGGTGAAATGAGAGGGAAGCTTTCTTCAGTAAGTGCATATGAAAGATTGCCAGGGTACACACTGATTGCTTTATTAAAGAACAATTTGATGCAATGCAAAAAACAGAGCATAGTTCACTTTTAGTCAGACCGTTGAGCTAAGGTTCTTTTTCTGTCTATATTACATGAAAAATTAATCTGGTAAGAAGTTTAAGAAACAGAAAAAACTCAGCTAAACTGAAGCTAATGAACTTAAAACAGCCCCACAGCTTTACAGACAGGATGCATTCAGTTGTACCACTAAAGCGCAAATACTTGTACTCTGTGTAGTAGAAGTTGGATAGTAAAAACTCAAATAGAAAACAGTAAGATAGTTTTTTGCAACCCTAGCCAAAATTGTCATAGTTTTTGCTTCCTTTTGACAGGATTTTGTACTTGATACTTATATTTCTTTAAAAAATTCATATGTCTGCACACCATTAACAACCTTTAAAGAAATATTTTAAGACAAAATATCAAGCACGTTATTTTTCTAATTCTGAATTCTGTCCATAACATCAGAATGGTACATTCTTAATATTATGATTTAATATATTGTCAAATTATTGATATATCAAAATAATTTACACAAAGTCTTTCATTTCTAACTAATTCATCATCACAAAGCAACCCACATTATCAAACCACAAGTATTAGTACCTATGTCTCACGGAGACAAGTAATTTTCATAGAATAATAGAATCAATAAGGTTGGAAAAGACCTCCAAGATCACCAAGTCTAACCTTTCACCAAACATCACCATGCCAACAAAACCGTATCACTAAGTGCCATGTCCAGTCTTTTATGGAACACTTCCAGACATAGTGACCCCAGCATCTGCCTATGCAGCCCATTCCAATGCTTGACCACACCTCCAGCGAAGAAACTCCTCCTGATGTCCAACCTGAACTTCCCTTGGCACAGCTTGATGCCATTTCCCCTTGTCCTGTCAGTGGTTGCCTGGGTAAAGAGGCTGCCCCCTACCTTGCTACAACCTCTTTTCAGGCAGTTGTAGAGAGAGATATGGCCCCCCCAAGCCTCCTTTTCTCCAGGCGAAACAACCCCAGCTCCCTCAGCCGCTCCTAGGATTTACTCTCTGGACCCTTCACCAGCTCTGCTGCTCTTCTCTGGACTCACTCCAGCCCCTCAATGTCTTTCTTGTAGTGAGGGGCCCAGAACTGGACACAGCACTCGAGGTGTGGCCTCACCAGTGCCGAGTACAGGGGAACAATCAATGTCCTAGTCCCACTGCCCACACTATTGCTGATACAGGCCAGGATGCCACTGGCCTTCTTGGCAACCTGGGCACAGCTGCCTCATGTCCAGCTGGCTGTCAACCAGCACAGATGAGCTCACTATGCAGGAAGTTAGCACTGTAACAGTGACTTCACGGTATGCTGTTATAGGGCACTCATAACCTTTACTGGCATACACTAGCTAGTACAGAGTGACTTAAGCACTCTAGAAAGCAAGCTATGGACGTTCCCAAACGTCTTCCAGAAATGAATCCTGGAGGATTCAGATGCAGCAATGTGAGGCATTACCACTCAGCTCCCAGGACTGAACCTTCTATGTTCATAATCCACAATGCAATCTTCAAAGTAACAATCACTAGGATTTTATTAATCTATGTGCACTCGACTGCCTGAGTTATCTGAAGATACAGCAGCCATGGCAGAAGGCTTACAGATAGGACAGGTAGAAAATCTACCTTAAGCCATTACAGATATATTCAGTAGGAGTTTCTGTGACAAAAGCTTGCTGTGGCCTGCAGTGAACACTGCTACAACATGCTCTGAGGATCCAGTGACAGAAGTGAATAAACCACTTTCTTGATCAAGTTCAATAGTAGGCCATTAAAGACAGCTATTCTAGTTTGAATGGTTTATTTCCATCTTTTAAAGATACCAACTTGAAACAGAAAGCAACAATCAATCTAAGGCACAGTACAACAGCATCTAAACAACTTTACTAATACATTAAGGTGTGCTTTTACTACCCAATGATTTTATTTAAGTAGACAGAGAATAATTAAAGTGACAAGACGCACTCTTTTTATTCCCTCCCCCCTTTTGCCATTTCCTAGCTCAAGTTTAGCAAAGATTCCACCAAATGATCAGCAAGCCACCAATTTAAGAGAACGATCAAACAGATCTTCAAATACCTGTAGAATAATCCTCATGATGCTGAAGTTCTATTACAAATGAATCCTGGTGTTTCTAGACACACAAAGTGACAAAAGCTGAAGCTGTAGGTAACTGTCACACTCTAGGCATTCAACTGCTCCTTTGCAGAGGTAAATGTGCTATAGGACAGGGTGAGTGCACAGCATATTAGTGACAAGGAAATCGCTGTGATTGTGATTCATAACTTATCTTCCACTACAAAAAAGGGGTGACAGGAAGATTTCCAATTGTCTTCACATCCAATCAGTCAACCAAAATTCCTTGAACATCTGTAATACCAGGGATACTTGCATGTACTCTCTATTCTCAGCTGTTGCGGAACAAGTTAGAATGGACCATAAGGACTTCTCACCTCTTCATTAAAGCTTTGAAATAGTCTCCACTACTCTTTAACCCCCCTTCCTTGCTTGTCAGCATTTTCATGCAATTTTCTTTTCAAGAGAAAAGAAAACCTGGACTAAATCTTAGAAAGACAAATATTCTCAACGTAAGTCTCGTGTAGAGTCATACTTTTGCTTCCAGCCCGTTTTTCCAGATGTCTGACAAATATGTTTTTAAATGGCAAAGAAAAGGGCCTGTTTAATGGTTACCATTCATCACTTCTGGCTACTCAGTTTTTAAGAAAACAAGCAGACCATAAGAGCCATTAGATGCTTGAAACAACCATTTTAAGAAGTGTGCCCTAAGGACAAATGTCCTCTTCTAGGTTGAGATGTTAATAGGACAAACTAAATTAAATGCAATCTACTACTTGCTCAGTTGGTCGACCTAGCAAAGGGCTTGAAACCATAAAGTGAAACTGAGTGAATCCTGGAATTTTATTACATGCAGCACCTAGGAAAGAAAGAAAAAAAATTTCTAATTTGTTACATTTGAGATTAGTGTCTCTGTCGTATTTTATCATCTAAAGATCCAGTTACTAATTCTACTACAGTGGTATAATTACTCTTTTACAATCTGTTTAACCCAAGACATCTTGAAAGTATTTAATTTTTAAGTTAAAATACAGTACTACTAGTAGACTGCTGTAGTGCAATTAATGCCCTTATACTACAATTCAAAACAGTAACACAAGTCAGGAAAATCTCTCTCTTTCAATCCTGATTAATTTAATGAGTTCCTTCAACACTAATCTCTTAAACACAGAACTATAGGAAGTAAGAGATCAAAGAATAAGCAAAGGAGTCTAACTAAATAATCCACATTGATTAGCAAATTGTACTTCCTACTGATCTAAGAGTTCACTAATGAGATGCCAGGCACAATGACTACTCTTCGATCGCTTTGAAGCTATGCTTAACATTCAAATACTCCCTCCCTTATGCCATATCTAGGGAAGGCAAAGCAGTCTTTTTTTAAAACCTTCAAATTAATCATATAGAGTCCAGGAAAACAAATGAAGGTTGTAAATATTTTTAGGTTTTGCTAAGACTTCCATAAATTTTGTGGAAGTCTAAGACATCAAAATGCAAAATTAAATTATCTCCAGTCTGCACGAGGACACAGTTGCACTGCTAACAAGCATTCCATACTATGAATGGCCAGTACTGCTGCAGTCTTCAAAGAATACTTAAAGACTTCTTTAAAATCCACCATCAGTTTTGTACTTCTGTGATCTAGTTAAGGTCAAGCACCTTTGTCTGCAAATCAAAATACATACCGTAACTTCCAGTTGTATTGGCACAAATGATGGCACCAAAGAACTTTGGAGCATACTTCTGGATTCTGGAAATAACTTTCTGACAGGCTACTGTTGGGTCTGTTCCCATCCTCATATATTCCACAGCCTGATAACTGAAAAAAAAAAAAAAAAACAACCCCATACCCAGAAAATTAGCCATACTCACGTTATATAATTTAAAATACTACAGAAGAGACCCTCGTTTCCCTGAATAATGGAAACACATGATAAATAATTTTTAGGCCAATTTCATATTGGCAATTATTACTCAAGTTCTACATAAAAAGCAATTAAAAACAGTACTAAAAGGGACTACAAGACATCACCTATACATTTTATCATCCTATGACAGGCCAAGCCAAGAGAGAACTCTGATCATTTGCAGTAAAAGAGACTAAGCAAAAGATCAGTTAAAGAACTGCAAGGAGTAGTGGCTTAGAAGACTTAGTGGCTTCTGTTTTTTATTACATGATTAAGTTTGACATTAGAAGTAATTCCTAGTTTTCAAAAACGGCTAATGTCAAGATAATTTTTTGAGGAAAACTCAATATTACATTACTGATAAATTACTGATTTCAGTAAGCATTAAAAATCTTTCAGAAAAAAATTAAGTTTCTGAAAATATCAAAATTGACACATTTTCTTTATTTTATGAATATGAAGGTACCTTATTTTGATCAAGACTTTGAGCCACTTTCAAACTTTTTGCAAAGTGATTAAAAAAATATCTTATTATAAGAGTAATCAAAATTAATTTCCTTTCTATCTAAAGGAATTGCTTGAGATGAACCAGTTGCATTTCCAAAATGTCCTCAGAGGTAAAAAATTAGTTATGTTACCATTTTCTTTCAGAACCTGAAGATTAAATGATAACTCATTACAGAACTTACAAGCAAACAACATTTGATTGCTTTGATGAAAGATGCATATACCAAAACCAACTCTTGTTACATGAAGACATTTACAGATTGCATTAATTACAGATGTTATCAAAGTACCACAGAAAAGAACATCTCTCGCATTTTGAGACTCCCTATTACCTTTGATTTATTCTAACAATCAAACAGGATCAATAGTTATATAAAGATAACTATCTGAATATGAAGCTATATTTCACAGGGGTCTCTTCACTAATCAAAACCTCAACAAGAAGTTACCACCTCAGAGAAGGCACACAGAAAATATTAGCAATTTTGCCCTTTCTTTGACACTTCCTTCCCTTCAGGGAGGTTAATTCTAGTCTTTTTTCATGTGGGAATATCTAAATATCATGGAATTAGTAAAAAATCTTTATCTATGAGGAACCAGTAATTAACTGCCTAGTCTGGTGGTTAATGCAATGGTGCCAACATGAAATGTTTTAAGCATTACAGACAAACACTTCAGGCTGCTTAAGTGCAATCTAAGCTTTATTAACTAATCTTAGAGTGGAGATCAACTTACTACTATCTTGGTATTTTATATGACAAGATAGATAATTAATGAAGCTGTCAACTACCTTATATTTGAAAGACTGGCTTGGAACAGCTTGAAATTCACTGACGATACCTGTAAATATGCAACAGCTAGCAGACTTTCTTGGCTGCCAGAGTTTCAGAAAAGTCACCTGAGCAATATGAAGGCCACTTCTATATTATCCTTCAAGCATCAGTGCCCATAATGTTCAGCATGGATTTCCATCATTCATTCCTGCTGAGATCAACCCACAAGGATGCTCATGAAGAGAGCCATGTCTTACAGAGTTTATGCAACCATGGTGACAACACTAAAACACCTCTTTCAGTTTCAAATTACATGCAATTACAAAGGATTGCTGCAGGGACACCTCCTGAGTGAGCCGAGACCCACACCTCATCCTTTCTAAAATTTTTGATACTTTCCCACACAACAAAACTCTTTGGAGAAGGAAGCTGACCAGCTCTGGTAAAAAGCATAGAGGCTGGAAATATTATCTGCTGCCAGTTTGCTCACAGCCTGGCAGTATTAAGGCATCTGTCATCAAGATATTTAACTCCCTTCTTTTAAGACAGATCGTAAGAATAACCTGATTCTGCTACTGTTCTTTCCCCTTCCACTCCTTCCACTCCCACTTCAGCAGCCACTAAGTCAGACCATATTTTTAATCAATTTCTTCATTTGCTGAGTCCACATTTTTCTGCAGAAATCTAGCCAAGTCTGCCCTAAGGACAAACCTGGGTAAGAAGCGCATCATGATGTCACCATCCCCAGTGGCTGCAGCTCCTCCGGCTGTACTATCCGCATAGGATCCCGCTCCAGCTATTGGAGAATCTCCAACACGTCTGTAGTGAACAATGGAAAATAAAAACCTAACTTTGTCAGCCTTACTGCCACCAGCTGGCTTAGCATTAAACCCACAGGAGAGCAGAACAGGTAAAGAGGTCAATCCATTGCAGACAAAAGTCTTGCCTTAAAACTACCAGTAAAAGTGATCTGTGATAACCCGACTGACCTGAGGCTTAATCCACCTCCAATGCACAGCTGCCTGTTATTATACTGACTATAGTTAAGCCAGTGAGGTTTAGCCTGTGGGCAACAGTAAGCAGCTGGGGACCTTAATATGTTCAATAACTTGTTGCTAAATCCAGAAGTTGTCTGACTTGGTTGACAGACAGTAATCCTAACTGTAGAAAAAGTATCTCAAAGACAAAACATAAACCTGGGGCTCTGATTTTATGTACATTTCTTAGGAGACCGTGAGCCTCTCCAAAATGCTTACTTGTCTCTGGTGCCCTGCCTAACAAGTTGTCTCACAACTGTGCCATCTGTTTGTGTGTCTGTATGGTGAATTAAGCAGCTGAAAAACAAGCATTCCATCAAATAAACACACATAGTCTTGCAACTGAATCAGTTTCTCAGCATTAGGATCTATGGCAAGTGCACAAAAACAAGCAAGGCCATTTTGTGATCTAAAGGTTAATGTTTTACACCCCAATGACAAGTTTAACATAGGAAACAAGGTGGGGAAAAGAGCTTTTTTGTAAAATCGGAGATACTAACCCTGGAATTTTGTGGATTGCACCATTAGTAGACGTCCCAGAAGCAACGGTTCCACTCACACCGATTACAACCATACCTAAGATTTTCAACAGGCACAACAGCTATTCAGAAATACTACTAACAAATTTATTTAATTGGCACTATGCTTATCAAACAGAACCACAATGCCCAGACTATTCAAATTACTGATATCCTGAAATGCAAGAGTGGTACTCTTTAGGAAAACAAGTTCTTTATAAAAGAGATTTGGAAACTTTTAGGATATGTTAAAAGAGCTCAAAAAGGAATGCTGAAGAGTGAGTGCCACACTGTTCAGGGCTATATGTTACTGCTGCCCAAGCAGCCACTGCCTCCTGATACACACCTTTGCTAACCAGTAGAGAACAAGTACCTGGTGTCACCACATCAAGCACCAATACCATCAGAACAACAAAGTTTGGAAACTATAAATGATGCTTGAAGGAAATAAAAAAGAAAGTCAGATGCATGAGCTTGTATTTGGTAGAAAATTACATATTGCCTACCAAAGTAAGTAGAATTACATGACGGGCAACCAAATGTATGTACCCCCTGCTAATTTTGTGTGATGAAAAAGCCACTGCCTCATACTAAAGAAGTTGAGATTGTCACTTGGAATCGGATTTGGGATCAGTTGCTTCTCCATAGAGCAACACTTTACCTCCACAGTGCAGGAGAGGGCATGAATTGCTGCTAGCATAAAACTCCAGTACAAACTGAGAGCCAAGAAGCAGAATTTGATGAGCTGAATTCTGTTTCTCTGACTTCACTAAGCAGTATGTTCTTCTCACAGGAAAGCTTCCTGACCAGTAGAAGCTAAAAACATAGAGGCACAGACCCAATGGCCTCTGTAAAAAGACTGGAAGGCATTAGTTTCTACCAATGTCCTAAATGCATGCTGGATGAAGACTCTTAAAATGTGCTACTCACAAAGATATTTCATATGTAAAACAGTGGGGTGGGAGAACTTGAAATACTAATACAAAATACCATTTTGTATTTTTCATTTACTATAAAAGAGCTTAGGACTACTTAATGATAGACCAGTTCTTGAATTATATTTAGCAGATTCCTCTCTCGTGACACTCCACATTTCTGAGTTTTCTTCCAGCACTTACTGAAGACTGTTTATCCCAGTAAGAAAGCTAGCTATCAGCCTAAGAACTTGGTAGGTCACCTGACTTCTGTAGACTATTAATTGATTATTAGTAGGATGAACTAGAAACGAAGAAGAAAGATTCACACTTGAAACAAGTTGTTAATTCTTGGTATTGTAAAGACCATCAGACAAAAAGTTCTGGATTGCTAAACTGAGAAAAATCCAAACTAAACCAAAAAGTGCAAGTTTCAAGACTACAAAGTGTAAAGCTTTGAAAGACATGAATCTGTAACTGCTCTAGTCCTTTGTCTGATCTGCTCATTAATCAACTTATAGGCTTAGCAATTTACAGTCCTCAATCAGTAAACTCTTAGAAGTTTTTGGGACTACTACTGCTAACCTGTTTTAAGCATATAAGTTTCTGCAGAAATTTACTGATTTAGAAAAAAGCTAGAATAGAAGAAAAATGAAAGCAAACTTTTTTTCATAAGCTTAAGGAGTGTGACAAACACTGCTTTTAGTTGGCAACAGGCCTAACGGTTTACTCATTTCTTCTAGCACTGCAAGGCCTTTTAAGTTGGTCTGACAGAGACACCATAATCAAGATAAACATAATTATTTTTAACTTAATCAGTTTTTTAAGCATCCACAGCTGCCCAAGCAATTAGGCCAAGGTATCTGTGGGAAAAGCAGTAGGGCAATGAACAAGAGCTAAGGGCAAAAATGAAGCAAGTGGCTATACAGTCAGTGAACTGCAAAAAAACCAAAACCAAATCCTACTTTTAGGCACTCCATCCTAACGTGTAAGTAACAGAATCTTGAAACCACTATAAAACAGGAAATAATTCCTATATGAAATACTTTTTTTTTAAATCAGTATGATTTAATTGATAGACGAGTGACAAAAAAAAAAGATCAGCATCTTAAACATCCAAAAGTTGTTACCGATAGTATCATGGTTATGAACACTCCTTTGTGAGCTGGTCTGGTCTTCTTTGAAAGTTACTTCTTCAGGCCGTTTATATGGTCCACAGGATTTTGAAGAGTCTGGCACCACATTCTGCAATTAGTTTGTGATTTGCATGAATAGTATAATTTATTCAATACAGACAAATTTAAAAATACTCCAATCAATACCTATGATCTAACATACAGGCATCAGATGCCCAGTACTTAAACACAGAGATGTACTGAAATCCCACAAATTGTTTTGCTTAATGCATAAAGACTGGCATCTAGTATTACACAGTAAAAAGATTTTCCTACTGGAAAAGTTACGTTGTTCAAATTAAAGACTCTCCTTTTCTCAACTGACTGGTCAAAAAAACCCCCAAACCAGTGTACAAACATGTAGAAATCTGTAACACCCAAAGCAAAAAAATCCCCATCCAAACAAGCCAAACAGGTAAGTTTAATGGACATCTGCACTAACCTGATGTATTCCCAGGTCTGCAAAAAGCCTTTCTATTATCTATTTAAGAACCTTAATTACTACTGTAAGATTTTCTTTCAGAAATTTATACATGCATCAAAAAATACATGCACTGCTTTTTTTATTTTGATAAGTCCTGTCCCAATTAAGAACTAAAAAATACCTCCCACACTGAAATACTACTGCAGCAAGGTCAAAACCAGCAGGATCTAAGAAGTAAGAACTAGACATATACACTCCCAAGTCTAGCAAGTGCTTAATAATACCAAGTTTTTCTGTTTAATATGCAAAACCTCTTTTTCTTCATATGTAAAGCGTAACTTCAATATAAGCTGAAAGGAAGAGGCAATACTGCATTACTGACTTTCTAAATCCCCCCTTCACTGCCACCACTGCACTGTACCTTCCAGTAGTTTGGCTGACAGCTTTGATTAAGCCACTCTGAATACAGTGAAAGGGATTTCTGCGTAGTTAAATCTTCATACGGAAACCCCATTCTTACAGCAAACAGGGAAGCTTGAAAAGCAAGAACAAAATAAAAAAGAAACATTGATTTATTCACAGTTTTATGTATTTTATGATAATGCATTCATGTTATTTTTTTTAGAAATCAAGAAATTCTACATGCTTTTTGGAGATGAGTAATACATCTTCAGGGAGCAGTATCAGCCGTTAGAGCGATGTAGAACTGCAGCAGCGAACTTTCACTTCACAGGCAGTAACATAAAAATTTTCCCATTTTAAGAGAAACAAATTAAACTCTGTTAATCAACTGGACGCAAGTAAGACTGTGGAGCAAGAATGGCCTAGGCTGTGTGGGTCACAGAAATAAGTAAGTCATACAAATATATTTTCCTAAAAAAGCTAGACTTTTTACCAAATATAAGTAACATAGGAGCACAAGGTTTGCCATTAAAACTCTGATACTTGAAAGCAATCCACCAGCTTACATCACATTTCACTTTTCCTTGCAGCTTTAAAAGTGACTGCATCCTTGTTTTGAAAATTAATGTAGTACGTGCCAAGAGAAACAGAAATACCAACACAAGCAATGAAAGAATGCTACACTTCTAAGAATGACTTTAATCATTAGGCAAAGGGAAAAGAAAAAAGATCAACTCTTCTTTCATCTTTTAGCTGTAGATACCTTTGATATTACCCAGTAACAGATACTGTTGCTAGGTTCAGATGATTGAATTTATAGATAATAATGTCACTATAATACACAGCTGAACAAATTTATCAAGTCCAAGAATTAAGAGAACCCTTCAAATATTTCTGGACTGCTTTTCTATGTTTTTCTTAAAAACTGACACAATTAAAGTACCTTAGCACTCAGAGAAAAGAAAACTGACAGCTTCAATTAAATAGATATTTATTTTCCCACTTTTCGAACCAACAGGCATGATTTGGGGGTTTTTTGTGTTTTTTTGTAAGATCAAATTGTGCTTGTGCATGTGTCAGGAATTCCTTCGTAATTTTTTAAACATTGTTTCTATTTCAGGAAGCAGAGTTCCTCATTTTTACACTCTGAACTGTTTACTTGGATTATTGGTCTAAGTATTATAAGAACAGAAAGAGAAAAAGGTCACTGTGATTATGAAGCTTTCCCATCTGTTAGAGACAAACAAGAAAATTTCTTGGCAATAACCAAAATAGGTTTTTTTCCTCACTTGTAATCATCCTGCACTGAATATTCCTCACCAGACTCTATATTGATGTATGTGTCCTTTATTTCTAGTTTTCTAAGACCTCCCCCAAAAAATGAAGGCAGCAAATGGAGAAAGCAGTTCTTTTAACAATGCAAGAACTGTTTAGTGTGGTTATCTGTATCTGTTCAACAACAGCTACACCACTCTCAAGAAGCAGACTCAGGGAGCTGCAGGCTGGTCAGCCTTATCTTGATCCCTGAGAAAATGGGACAAATAACCCTGGACATAATTTCTGAGCACATGAAGGACAAGCACGTGATTAGGAATAGACATCATGGCTTTGCAAAAGGGAAGTCCTGCTTGATCAGCCTCATAACCCTCTATGATGAAACAACTGGTTCAGTAGATGAGGGGAGAGCAGTGGCTATTGTCTACCTTGACTTCTGTAAGGCTCTTGACACTGGCTCCCCTAAGATGCTCAAAGAGAAGTTGATGAAGTATGGACTGGATGAGCAGAGAGTGAGGACTGAAAACTGGCTTAAGGGCTTAACTCAGACAGTAGTGATCAGTGTTAGGAAGTCCAGCTGGAGCCAGTAATCAGCATTGTCTCACTGGGGTCAATACAGTGTCCATAAAGCAACTTGGCAAGATAAGGTTTGGTTCTGAGGGTCAGCAAGGTGAATGACAGCCACCAACATGCCCTTGCATCAAAGGCAGGTAACAGTGCATGCTGGGCTCCCGCACTACGAGGAGTGCTGCCAGTCCAGTTCTGGGCTTCCAACCACAGGAGAGTCATGGACATGCTGGAGACAGCCCAGCAAAGGACCACAAAGATGACTAAGGGATTGTAATATCTCTCCTACAAGGAAAGGCTGAGAGAGCTGGGAGTGTTCGGCATGGAGGAAAGTAGGCTCGGGGGGATGTCATCAGTGTACATAAGTATCTCAAGGGAAGGTGCAAAGTGAACAGTCAGTCTGGTTTCAGTGCTGCTCAGTGAGAGGACCAAAGGCAATGGGCACAGACTGAAACATGAGGTTCCCTCTGAACAACGGGAAACACTTTTTCACTCCCAGTGTGATCGAACAGTGGCACAGGTTGTGCACAGAGAGGTTGTAGAGTCTCTGTCTCTGGAGATATTCAAAACCACCAGGACAGGGTCCTGGGCAACCTGATGTAGGTGGCCCTACTTGTGCAGGGGGGCTGAATCAGAAGACCTCAAGTCCTTACCAACATCAACCATTCTGTGGTTCTGTAATACACCCTCTTCCTAGAAGTTGTCTATGTACCAAAAGTTTTAAAATACCTAAATTTCAATTTTTTGAGTCAAAATAAACAGAACTGTGAAGGCTATTCAGGTGTAATTGCATCTAACAGGTTGCAACATTGTTTTTAACATCAGAAACAAAATTTCCCTTTTACTTTCACTAAAGTTTTACACGCAGGAATACTGTACAGGACATATGTTTTAAAATTATGAACTCATTGAAATTAATGCATACCACAGCTTGCCTTTTCTTCTCTAGTGTCAACCACTCATAAAAATGCAATTTTAGAAGACATGCAGACTTCCCTGGATTATATCTCTAAGTATATTCAAATAAAAGTGTAGTTTAGTTATTGGCAGAAAAATATGGAATAACCTCAGCAATTCTGCATCTTGAATAAAAAATGCCTGCAGAGATTACATGCATTTATATGAAAAGATTCTACTATTCTAGCTAGCTTTTCTGTAATGTAAGTATTTCTATTTAGAAAAAAACCCGTTTGTTCTCTCACATGCTGGTTTGATGGTTCAACTGTATGTTCTTTTTATTCATAGTTTCTTTTACCCAAATTCCAATTTCCACAAAAAATACATTTTCTTCAAAAGAAATAGTGTTTGTCAATTTCTCCACTGCTTTCATTAATTCATTAACATTAAACACCATCTCCAATTTTTATTCAGAAAAATCTTCAGCTTCCCTGTCTTTCTTTTGCCCTTACTGCTAGGCATCTTCTTCTAAGGAAGCTATCACTGACAGTAAGGACTCAGCATAACAACCCTGTCCATATGCCTCCATTAGGCAAAGAACTATCTTCTTAGGTTGGAAGATATATTTTAAATCAGCACTTTAATCCTTCTGTTTCTTTATTTTCCTTATCCTTCCTGCTCATTCTACTGATTAAAATTTAAAAATACTATGGTAACTAGCAAAGACAGGCAAATGAGTATAAGGAGTATTTCTCCCTCCACTATTTAACACCTGACCAATTTCTTTTTGTGCACTACCTGTGTAGTAGGTAGATTTTCTCTCTTAGCAAAGCCACTTATAATCATGGTCAACTGCCTTAAATTAAATAGAATCTGCAGGTTTCTCTGTTCAGACCTTTTGTCAAACTGTATCCTCACCTCCCAAAATTGTTCCCTTTTACTCCACCAAAAAATTGCTCTTGCACTTACTTCTCTACATGCTAATTCCTTCAAGAATCTTTTATCTTTTCTTATCAATTTCGAAGCACTTGAATCATCATTAATGCTCAGATGTCAATTTCCACACTTATCTCCACATTTCTTTCTGAGCAGGTACAGGCTCAGAGCACGCTTTTTAAAAGACAAGAAAACTGTTCACCACTCACATACCTCTGGGGAATGTACATCTCTTTTTGAAAATGGTATAATTCTACCAATAACAGCCCGTATTTAAAAAGCTCAAATAAGCCTCCAATTTGTTATTGCTCTTTTGTTGTGCCTGGGAGTACAGCCTTTAATGAGCTTTCTTACATTTAAGTTCTCATTAATACTTTCAAACTATGAAATACACTAATCATGTTCAATATATACTAAAATATTTAAATTTAGTGTCTATTAATTCTGCTAATCCTTCCAAAAGTTACTTCATAGTTTTAAATGCTACATTTACATCTAACAGTTTCTATAGTGTCTTTTAATAAATCATCTTTGATAACTTTGATATCGGTAATATTAGCAAAGCTTGGGGATTACAAGTCAATATTTGCGGTTAAGCTGGTGGAAAAAACAAAACTATTTTTTTTCCATCTAAAAATAAACTTATTTCATACACACAGAATGACAGAATAAACACTTTTGAACTATTTGATTGATTTGATTGTCAAGGAATTCTTCCACCTATATTACCAAGATTAAAACATGGTAACTTTAACAGGAAATGTTTTAAAATGAGGGTTTGACTTGGAAATAGTTAAAGGAATAATTACCTGACTCTCCCACTAGTAAGGTATGCTTAGTGTATTCAATGACCTTTCGTGCTACACCAATTGCATTTTTCACACGCCTGAGATCCGCAACAGCCCCGACTTCCATAGTATTGCTGGAAACAAGGAATATTTAAAACTTATTAAAATGATGAGAATAACTGCACATTTTTTACTAGAGGAAATCTGTTCTCATCTAAATCGAAAAGCTTGCTCCATCAACATAATGCTTTAATTGTTCTATACCACAGACAGATAGCACCACATTAGTAGGAAAGACCTCCTACATATATTATTTTCTTTCACAGGCATGGAGATATTGCTCAAGAAACAATACCTCCATTCACAGTAATATTTTCAGTAGAGTAACTATTTTGTTACATAACCTCATAACATGAGCCACACACTTGCAATTACTTTTTAATCAGGACAGCTTTAAACAGCAAATAAATTATTGAAGACAATTGCTCCAAAAGTGAAATATTTATGGACTGAATGTAAAGGGAAAGCTAACAATGCTGCAAACCATCTGTTTTGCAACTGCTATAGCTAGAACTGGATTACTGCACTACAAGTGAAGAGTTGTTTCCTACTTTTCCACCAATGAGGTATGTTATCTTTCCTAGTTCTTCAAGTTAGCTTGTCCCATAGTCAGCCCCAAAGCAACAAGGTCTTGTAACAGCCCTTAAGTGTGCTAAAAATGACAGGGATCATTCTTTTCTCCATGCAGTTTCCTTACCCATCCATAATCATTGCATCCAGAGTTGTTTCTCCACTTTCATCTGGGCTTCCGCCGTATCCCACACTCCCATCGCACTGATCGATCTCACACTGACCACAGCCTCTCTCGACTGCGTCCATCTCTGAACCTCCCAACTCTAATACTCTCCAAGCTGTAATCAAGACAAATAGTTAAAATGTCACTAGGGAAAACAGTTTTCTCTACTGCTTTAAAGATCGACATGATGCAGGTGCACTACGTAAGTGGACAAAAACCAGCAAACTATAATTTACAGATTATAAAACCAAAATATAAATATAACCAAAAGAATGTAAAGCATTACTTTTCTAAATATTCTTTTTCTTGCGTATCTGATTAGTGTTTCTGACTGAGAAACAGAGCTTTTCTTCTGACTGAGATATTATTTACTAACAATCATCACAAGTTCTCGATATCAAATAACCTTCTCTGCCCAGAACCAATCATTACTTTATAACTGCTTGTTTAAAGCCTTCTGGGAGAAGAAAGAGGGAAAACCAAATCTTTCGTCTCAAAAAAAGAAAAAAAAACCCCCCAAAAAAAAAGCTGCCCTCAAAAGCTTCATATGAGAATACTACGTCCAACTGCAGAATAAAAAGGTCTAAACCTACATCAGTAACTAAGTAAGCACAAAACCAACGTGAAAATCATAGGTAAGAAATTAAGTCTCCATGTTCCCCTCTTCAACTCTTAGTCTTCTACTCTTCAGGATCTAGATCATGGTGCAGTTTCATAAGCCATTACAGACATGTCAAACAACATACCTTGCATACCCTGAGCCCGAAGGCATTGCACATACGAGATTTCACAATGTCGGACCTCAGGCAAGATCTTCTAAGGTGCCTGAGCTTGCTGACAGTCTTAGTCCTGCTTATTCCTATTTGTGCTGCCTCTGGCACTCCGTCATCTGACAGACCCAGCACAGGAGAGGCAGCAGATGCACACAGGCCAGCTCTTTCTGCCTGAAGTAAACCAGCTCAAGAAGTAAACCACTGTCTCAACCACCTCAAGAAGTCTCATCATCACAGATGCTGCGTGCAACTGCATGAAGTTGCTTGCACTAGGGAAAAAGTAAGACTTAGTACCGTGCATCCAACTCGACACGTGCTTGCCTCTATTACAAACTTCAGTGTGAGGAATACTGCTCTAACTCCTTTTACATTTATTACCGTGAGGAGTCTTAGCACAAGCTTTCAGACGCTGCAAAGCAAGAGCCTTGCAATTTTCATGAGTGTATTTCACTTCTGACCATTACAAGGCTTTACTGGTAGCTCATTTCACAAGCAAGAATTCTGTAGTAAGGGATTATTTACAATTCGGCTGCAGTAAAATAATCTGCAAATCTTTTAAAATTACTATTCACAGCTAATTTATGTTGCCATAGGAAAACCTGCTTTGACTGCCAATAACACATCACAAAACAAGACTTTCCAAAAAATAATTTAACTACCTAAATCTTGAGGGGGCAAGAAGGAATCTCAAAAAAACCACCTTAAAAAAACACTGCAAACAGCCACAAGAATGCAAACCACATTATTAGCAAAACTGTGTCTTTAATCTAGCTTTCCCGCAGTTCATAACTCCACTCTTTAAGTTTTTGTGGGTTTTGATTGGGTTTTTTTTAACGTTATCTCCCAGCGTGGAAAGTTAAACCATTTGCTTGCAGGCTCTCAGCAGCAGAGAGAAGGAAGGGCAAGCGCCGGGGCTTGGCCCTTCCCACAGGAAGGGTAACTCTTTCCAAGCAGGCCGAGGCACCTCTTGCCGCCTCCCCGCTGGCAGCGGGGCTGGCTCTGAGCAGGCAGCAGCAGCCAGGGCCCTCCGCAGCCAGCGCCGCTTGGCAGCCGGGTCACAGCCCGCTCCTTCTGCCCACACATCAGCCCGGTCACGCCTGAGAAACTCATTTTTCCTTACGCAGCACCAACACCCAGATCCGCCCGGCCCCTCAGCAGGAGGGCGGTGCCGGAGGGCACCGAGCGGCGTGGCACGGCACAGCCCCGCCCCACCCGCCCCGCTCCAGCCCGGGCCCCGCCGGGACACCTGTCTCTGCGGCCGTCCTAAACGCCCAGGTGTTGATGACTACAGGCAGGGCGGCGGCTGAGGCGNGACCGCGCTGCCCGCGGGCGGTGCGAACACCCGGGCGGCCGCTGAGAGCGGTCAGGCACCGGGGTGTGCCGCCCCCGGAAACGGTGTCGCGGCAAGGAAAAGCCTAACCCCCCCGGCAAAGGCTGAGGGCCACGCCCACGCATACAATTTGTATTTCAGAGAATAATAGAATGGTTTGGGCTGGAAGGGACCTTAAAGATCACCTAGTTCCAACTCCCCTGCCATAGGCAGCGACACCTTCTAGTAAACCACATTGTTCAGAGACCCATCCGGCCTGGTCTTGAACACTTCCAGGAATGAGGCATCTGCAGCTTCCCTGAGCAGCCTGTTCCAGTGCCTCACCACCCTTCCAGTAATGAATTATTTCCTAGTATGTAATCCAAACCTTCTCTCAGTTTGAATGCATTCCCCTTGTCCTGTCACTACATGCATTTCTAAATAGTCTTGCCTTATTTTTCCAGTAAGTTTCCTTCAGGTACTGGAAAGCTGCAATAAGGTCACCCTGACGCCTTCACTTTTCTAGGCTGAACAACCCCAATTATCTCAACTTTTCCTCACAGGGGAGGTGCTCCATCCCTCTGATCAACTTGGTGAGGCCTTGCTCCTACAGGTCGATGTCCTTCCTCTGTTGGGGTCCCAGACAGCTGGATGCAGTACTTGAGGTGGGATCTCACCAGAGCAGAGTAGAGGGGCAGAATCACCTCCCTCCATCCGCTGGCCATGCTGCTTTTGATGCAGCTTTTTTATTGAGTCTGGGTGTGTGTTACAGCCAGCCTGCTTGTGCGGGGCTCCCGCCTGCCTGTGAGATCGCCAGCAGTGCTGGAGTGCGGGAGCTGAGCTGTGGTGGTGTGGGGGGGGCTGTGCAGCAGCAGAGCTGTGGGCTGGGGGCAATCTCCACCTAAGCTCATGAGATGCACTTGCAGCATCTTCATGTGCTGCCTTGCTAACATGGATGTCTTTCTTAAAAGTGCCTTATGGCACAGAGACATTTCTGTGAAGGACATGTTTTGGGACCTACTACAGCCAAATAGTTTATGGGAAAAATTGTGAAAAGCCTTGCTTTACAGAAATAGTAAGATATGTAACAAGTAATTTCTTAATTCTGCCCCTGCCATTCAAGCTTTTCATTTTAAACAATTAGCAACAGATTAAAGCCATTTGAATGATCGTCATAGATATCTGGCAGTTTCCAGGTCCAAAGGCTCACCTGCTGAAAGCACAATTCACTGGCTTGTGTTCGGGGCTGATTATGTTCCAGTAGTCACTGATCCTCAACCACCTATTATACCTGAACAACATGAAAAAAAGGTGACTTTTGCTTCTATTTGGGTATAAAATCTACTCTTTTTTTTTTTTTTTTCCAAATACTCTTTTGGCTTGTCCTCATTACTCCTTTTCAATATATAATGGGCCAAACTGAATTACAGTTTAGCAGCAATGTTGTTGGTCTTCTATTTGTGCTTAGAGGGGATACTTGGACCTCACGTGTGACAATCTCAGGTTTGTAGGCATATATAAATTGTAAGTGCATAGAAGCTGATTTTAGAAGCCCAAAGCAATATTATTTTTATTACAACAAAATGTTCCACAGCCTTTAGAATTAAATGATTGCCACAAAAGCAATGTATTATCCTTCATTACAGAAGTCACAAAATAATAAAATACAGTATTGGGTTTGACTTCAGTAATAGCATGGCCTTGGTTTCAGCCATTTCACAAAAGTAAAACTACAAGTAGTCTAGAGAAACCTTTACTCGGGTAAATACTGTTAGCTGATTTATTTCTGCTATTACTGTTTTTATTTCTGTCATGTATTTCTGTGTAAAGATGTTAGGCAAGGGAGATGGGCCAAAAAACAGATCCAAATTAATGTTAGCTGAAGGGAAATAGAACAACATATTTTCAGGAAATAAATTTAGTTTTAAGTAAAAAGAAAAATATAATCCAACACCTTCATAAAGTGGATATATTAATGATATTTTTCAATACGTTTTTCTTTTAGCGAGATAAAATGGACTGTTGTGAAAGAAAACCACTTTAATATGGGTGTCATTCAAGTACAAGTATTGACTGTGATGGTTTCATCTGCAGGCTGAGCTTGCACAGCTGTGGAGAGAATGTTTTGTATGGCTTGAAACAGCATAACATTATGCTTTGAGGCTCATGCAGAAGTTCGGTCGGTTTGATTTGTGTGTCATGCTTTCTAACTGGCACTCAAATGTGAATGACTTCCTGCTAGAAATAAATGCAATCTTCAATCCATGCTTTACTGTATACAGTGCTTTTTAATGTATTTTTATACTGTGTGTGAACAAACCCACAAAGCAAACAGTACTTTCAGATACACTGTGTAAAACCAACAGCAAGGTCAATAAAACTCTCTTTCTGCATGCTGAAAGCTGAGGAGAATTTGAACAGTGTCTGTCCAAAACAACTCTGCAAGTCTGCTGTGCTACGTCCATGGGCTCTTGATTCATGTTCTGTCTCTCACATAAAGTATTTTAAAATTGGTCTTGAGATTTAAAACTTCTGTGTATTTTCTTAAAAATTACCTATTATTTTAAATCAGTCCTTCCTACTGATCAGCAGTGGAAATGCCCCTTCATCTGTTTGTCCCCCGTAGTTACTGTTATCTTAGAGACCGTAGCTAAGATAAATGGTGATACTAGTAAACTTTTGTCTCTGCTGCTAAAAAGCAAATTAGTGTTTCTACAAGGAGAATTTTTGTTCAAATGTATAATAATGAAAGAATATTCTAGAGAAAGTCTTGTATGGACAAGGGATTACTGAGGGGATCTGCAGCAGACAACACTGTGACTGGATGACACTGAGTAATTAATGAAAAACACAGGAGGAAATTCACCTCTTTCACTGAGAGGGTCTGTTCCTGCAGTGGCCAAATTCTAACCTCAATTATACCTGTGTGACCTAATCTAGTACCATCTGTTAAAAAATGCGTGCCTAGCTCCTTTTTGCTGTCTCAAATTTTCTGTAAGTGTGCTTTGAAATCTAATTAGGTATTGTAGTTATATAATTATATAATTTGTTTACATTTTAATCTTAATTTTACTTACATTTTCTAATATTAACATAAACACATGAAAAGCAAATATGAGAATAATTTCCTTAATAAAAGTAATCAAGTTTGATTAGCACTTGCTAATTAAAATGTATTTTTAAATACCTGTGTGTTGTGGTTTCCTATTTTGAGTAGATTTGTAGAAGCACTGTACTCTTGGGTCTTATAATTCTTTTTTTTTCCTCTTTCAATCCTTTTTTTTTTGGCTTCTTAAAATACATGTGTTCACTCCTTCACTGAACAACACTGGAAAGAATGAACAGATTTATTCATAGTGAGTGTCTCCATCAACTACCTCTCAAGTCTAGGAAAGACCCTTATGCCTTCTCTCATGCTTGAGAAGAGCTGTGTGTAAACATTTTCAAAGCTACTTAGTTATCCTCACCTGAATCCCCCATAAAACTCATCATCAGAGTGTGATCTGTTAAAGTGTATAAAATTTGAATCACACGATTACCCAGAGCTCTGCTTCCCATAGTGTTTCATGTCTTCCCCAACAATCTTTTTCCATGTGTTGCATGTTCTCCTTCACTTCTCCTGTCAGGTCGTTTGGGTATGGGTTTTCATTTCATTTAGGTTTGTACAGCGTATAGCCCCAATGTGATACCTTAGCACTCTCTGATCCTTGGCAATATGTTAATGAGCATTATTATCAATAATGAGAAAAAAATACAGATGCCAATTGTAAAAACCAAACAGCCATCAATAGTAACTAAAAACTAATTGCAAAGCTTCCATTGCCAAATTTCCTTTTGTTACTTCTTTTTTTAGAATCAGATTCTAAGTTATAGTAGCTTCCTTTCTTCCTTTGTAACCTCAAAATAATTATTGTCACATCATGTCACAGAATAATAAGTTCTTACAGTATTATTTTGCTCTCTTGATGCATTCTGTCTGAAAACAAGTTGTGGGTAATATATTACTTTTTGTAATTGCTATACTGGTCCACTGCTCTAATAAAGTTGTCATATGAAACATATAATTGACCACATTACGTTTCTGGAACTGCTTTTGTTTACTACAACTCTTTGTAACTTTCTATCTTCATAAATGTAATCCATGGCAATAATAAACTTGTTGGACAAATACAACCAGTTACTGTTTGCTTCACCCAAGTCTGAGAGTTACCTTGACATTGTTTAATAAGCATGTTTGAAGTTTACAGTGTTGGAAGGAGGCTAACCATAAACTTTTGTTATGCAAATATTAATATAGCAATATGGCAACTTATGATGTCTTTCAAATGGTTTGAATATGCCTACTAAGATTTTAAACAGGATTCTCACTGAATTAGGGCTATCTAACACTGCAGTGTGTATCAACACATGAAACTGTGATATTTTCATGGTTAGAACATGGAAAAGCAATAAATAGTTGCTTTAGGAGATAATTTACAACATGTAAGACCCACCTTTGAGAAGAAAACTGTGTTGTCTGTGCATAGTGCTTTCTCCAAAGTGTTTCTCTGTAGTCTTTGTTAGGACTACTAACACTGAGGACACTAATAATGTCATTCTGTGTGTTTTCCATGTATTCCACTGTACAAACCAATCCCCTTGTTTTATACTGGCTTCCATGTGTCCTACTTAAGTTCAGCCACATAAAGCTTGCTAAGGTATTACATCCCCGTAATGTTCAGCGTAAACTGAAACTTCAGTTCAACTGTTGTAAAACTTTGAAGACAGGTTTTAAGAATGCATCTAAGAAGAAGTAAAGAGCTAGTTCCTACTCCATGGTGTCTGAACTGGATATATCCACAGCACTGCAGTGTTTCCTAACCACTCAAGAAATGTATGAATCAGGTCAAAGTTGTTCGGAGAATCTGTTTCATCAATGTACCAGCCATTCAGTACAGTAACCAAAGTTACTGTCCTTTGCAGGTTCCACTGGAGTTTGATAGCAGTGACAGGGGTTATTAAGTGGGAAATGTGTCTTTTTTGGCTTCAGACTGACAAACTAGAATCTTGAACAAAAATCCTCATGGTAACATTTTACCAGCTATATTTTAAGATTAGATGGCTGAGATACAAAGCACAGAAATACAAAGTTATGACCTACCACTATATTTTTAAGTTCATTTTTGTGCCAGAAATTGATCTTCTCTACTGATTAAATCATAAGATAGAATGCCTAGAGACAAGAGGGCAAGCCAATGGTTAAGCAGCAGGTGTGAGTCTGAATTTACTTACTTTGTGAAGCTTTAGTCTGGTTATATGAGAATAATCTCAACCTTTCCTGGTCACACTAGTGCCTCACCGCAGAATGTAAGGAAGACTATGTAATTTGGAACAAGAGCAGAATTTTGCTTCAGATTTTGTGTTTTCATTCTATATAAATGTTTCTCAAATTCTAGAAGCTTTTACTTGAGAGAAAGGAGTTGTTTCGTACATTTTCTGTCATCTTTGATTTTTGGAATAATGTTATGACAGACTCATAACATATCCTACATAAATGTCAATAAAATATATATCTTCCTAGTTTTCTTCTCTGCTGGGTTGTGATTTTACAATTACTTTTTAGACTTGAAAAGAGAGGTTGCAGTGCTTTTGTAGCATAAATATGAATTCAGATATTAATAAGTAACAGTTAAACTGACCTTTCAGACCCTTACTGCTATGGGTGGCCCCATCGGCTTCATTGGAAAAGTATCTGGTAAATGACTAGTCTCTCATCAGCAGCAGCACTTGTTAAGCTACGAGGCACGTAGGGCACTTGCCTGGAGCTCTATGCTGTTCAGGGACATGGCCATTTGAGAAAAAAGGGATGCATATCTAACCTTCTGACCTGCAACTCCCTTAGTCTCTAATAACACATGTAACGGTGTGTGAGACACCATTTCTGAATTCATGAATTACAGTAGTCTGTGGTCATCGTTACATTGTCTTGACTTTCATGAAAACATTAGCATACGCCTTTACAGAAAGAAAAATCTTAAACCAAAATATCACAAACTAAAATTGCTAGAAGTGGTCAAGACCAGTGTCTTTATTGTCTGTCAATTTTCCCAATATTCTTTAGCTACTCTTTATTTAGAAGAAAATCTAGATTTTTGACAAAATTTGAAATTTAACAACCTTGTCAATCACAATAGCAATAATGCCACTTAGGCTTTACTTTGAGGAGCTGTAAGACTCGATTAAGAGCTGGATATGTTGTACTGAAACAATGGTGTTACCATAGACTTCCATTCAAACAGAACTTAATTTTCAGCTTCTTTGGTACCAAACACCTTTTTTTGTGACTTGGTAAAAATTATCAAGCTTTTAAATAGAATTAAAGCTGTTTGGATTTGGGGTGTAAAGAGAATTTGCCAGAATTTCCATTTAAAATATATATGTGCACAAACACTACACATTTCTTATTAAGGTGAACTTTGTTACCAGCTTTCCCTCTATTTATCTGAACATATTGTTGTATTGTGTGTTCTACCATGTGCTCTTTTCTTCATGAGTTTGAAGGACAGCTGTGTAGCTTGGGGGAATATCTGTTGAGCTGGCTCTAGCTGACTATTTCACCTGGAGATTCCAATTCATAATCACAAGCATTACAAATATAGGGGGGTCTAATATTCTGCTGGAATTACTCTGTGAGCTTGTTTACATAAAATCTGTGTTAAGACTAATAGATGTATTTTTGCTTGGATTAACCTTTGTACTGACAATTAACTCACCAGAAAATACCCAGGATTTGCATGCTTATGGTGCTTTACATAATAGAACTAATTTGTCATGTCTGATCCTCCTGTAAGCAGAATTACCAGAGATGTAGTATGAAAAGACATAGATTATATTTGCAAATACATATTTGTTCCATATGACATTTCAAATATATGACAGTTTGCAGTACAGTCATGGACTTAGCCTAGATCCACCAAATTATTTTAAGCCTCTGACTCATGCTTCCCAAACTACCAACCATGTGGAAAGTACAGACGCATTAGGAAGAAGAACCCAAATCCCTCTGTAAGTGTTGCCTGGCCTATGGCTAGTTTCTGAACAACTGACTTAAGTCAAAGATGTGTCTTTGAAATATTATCCCCTGAACAGACAGCAGTGGACTAACTGACATGGTTCTTAGGGACATGGTTTAGTGGTGGACTTGGCAGCGCTGCGTTAATGGCTGGACTTGGTCGTCTGAAGGGTTGTTTCCATCCTGAATAATTCGGTGATTCTCTTAGTCTAAACAGAACACGCTGAACTTTAAATAGAGGACAGGCTGACACACTGTCTCTAGATCTGCATCTTCGGCATTTGAGAGACGTGCAGAACAACCTGAGCCCATGTCTCTTTCACATCAGTAAGATCCACGGATAAGTACATTCGGAGGACTCTTACCTCCTGGCGTGCACCAGTGCCTTCACAGCTACAAAACCTCTCTAGGGAAGACAAATGAAAACTTGAGATTTAGTGTGGCTGTGAGATTCACTAAGGAAGAGCAGCACACATTAGAGAAGAGAGAGGATGAAAGAGCTATCTAGAATGAGGTATGAAAGACTCAAGTACCTCCATCCTGCTTCTTAAGAGCCTAGAATTCTTCATTTCTACCTACCAAAGTCACCTTAAATGAACTTCTTTGAAATATTTTCTCTTCGTTTGTGCCTTTCTTTTCTATGTCTATTTAAAAAATTGTATGTGCAAAAAATGCATCTAAAATCTTTTATACACCATTAAAGAATTGTATGCATGTAATAATAATAATAGTAATAATAATTGAAACACATAACTAACAGATAAATCATACTTTCTTCAGAAAAAAGCCACATGACAGCTAAAATGTTTTTGAAAATGTACCCATTTAATGTATTTTCATCAAACCACAAGTTACTGCGTGTATGACAGCAGGGAGGACAAGTGTGGAATCCTGAAGTGTTGCCCTTGCCCTGTGTTATAACAAATTGAACAAAATGTGGCTGATTTTTCCATATAATTAATTTTGTTAATTTAAATTTTGATTTAATCCATAGGTGACGCATTATTTAATTAAATTTTGTCCAGAAGGCTTATACCAGCAAATATTACTTCAGATGAAACTACTTAGAGACTTTGAGAGAAAATTTATTTAACAATCTCTTCTAACATTTGCCAATTTCAGTAATCCTTGTATTGGAATCATGATCATGGCTAAATGTTGTACTACCTGGTTTCTACTTAAATCAGTAAAACCACTCTGGGGACAAAGATGGTTGGTGTCATTTGAGTGCCATCCCTTTTCTAACTCAATTTCTAAAACTGTGTATTATGTTTTATTCATTGTTATTATCAGAGTTTGCTCTGATCAAATATGCATTCTAATAGTGTATCACTCCCTATCAGTATGAATTTTGTTTACTATATACAAAAAAAAAGTGTAGAGGATCGGGGACTGCCGTATTTTTTAATACCAGAAATACCCTCCAGTGCTTTGTTAAAAATGTCTCCATCAAGGCGTGATAAGAAGGGGCTGTTCCTTCAGATGTTTATTGAAAACAAAGGCTTCACCCCCTTTAAAAATGACTGGTGACAATTCAATTTATGATGTTTATCACTTCAGCAGTTTCACTTTTCTTTACTGTACATTTTTAAAGTTAAACACTGCATTTTTTCTATAGATGTGTGCACTGCTATACTGTTGTATGTTCTGTGGCATGTCTATTAAGTATGCATCGTAAGTAAGTAACTATGTAAAATACATGGAGACTAAGTCTGTACAGTAATTTGATTAAAAAGTCTGGAATATTAATCAAGCCCTAAATTGATAAAATAATGTGTAATAAGCCTGTAATTTTAGAAATTTGACCTTTTTTCCCCCTGCAATTAATTTTTATTTGTTAAAAGATATACCAACAAAAGTGTCGTCTTTGACTAGTGTTTAGAACTAGAACTATACAAGCTCTAGTTATAAGCAATCCTCTGCTTGTTTTTAAAGAACTTACATTCATTAACTTTGCACATATTTGGCTTTGAAGTAGCAAATATAGACTCCTGCTAGTCTACAGATAGTATGAAGTTATGATTCTGTCTACAGTCTGTAAGAACTAGGAGATGAAAGAGCATTTTATTTCAGTGTCTCACTCATAAAACCAGGTTTCAGTCAAGGAGAAAAACAGATTACAGATCAATCCATGTAATAAACGTAGTACCCAGAAGCTGAAATATGTACCTAAAATTTATAATAAAATTCTCTTGGAAACCAGATGGGGCATGGAACTTCCTCTCCATTTGACATTGTAAGATATGTGTGGACTTTCAAGCAGCATTTTTAACTTGAGAAACAGAAGCAGCATCTTGTTCCATACAGTGTATGTATTTGACTGCATTCTGATTATTTTATAAAAAGAAGAATTAATCCAAATTAGAAGGTACGCCTCTGAAAACAAATCTTGATTAGCAAATGACTTAGTAATTAAGTGCATGGCTGGATCAGCTGCCTTTGGCTCTATTGTCCTCTACTGCTTGAGAGGACAATAAAGATTGTAGATATATACGTGCATGCAGACAAACAGGCTTTGAGGACAAAACATTATAAATTGTATCTTACACTTAATTGCACCCTGATGCCTGTATATATCCACTTAAAATGGAGGACATAATTGCAAGGAACTTCTTCCAATTCCAGCTGCTAGCGAAGCATACTTTGCTTTTTTACTACTCCAGTAGTGTGAAATCCTAATTACAACCTCAGCAGTACTAGAAAAAGCATCTGGGCTCACATATATGCCATTAGTAATTTACACTTGTTTCATGTTTATTAGGCATTGTATTTTTGTATGGATGTTTCCTTCTATATAGACTCAGTTACAAAATATGCCAACAGCTATTTCTCTGTAACAATGCCGAGTTTTCCAAACAGGCAATCTCTGTCATGTAAGTAATTTTGTCATCTTTTGCTTAGGAACTGAATGTTTCCTGCTAGAAAAATTAATGAGAAACCTTGAGCTTCTCAGGTCGTAACCTTGCTTGCTTGGTGGAGAGTGCTGGTGAGGAAGATGGTTTCTGAAACAAGTCTGTTGGCAGTCAGGGTGATTGAGTACATTCAAAAATTTTCAGTACAACACTGCCTTATGCCTTCGTAATTTCTGATTAGCACATTTTCATGTAGTCTCCTCATGTCTGGCATTGCTGTGTCTCAGTGTAAGTTCTTAAACGGCCTTAAGCGTGACATTAAAGCTCATATGGTGACTGTCAAGATATCACTTGCAATTGGTCAGTCCAGGAGCTTTACCACAGATTTTTCATCCCTGCAGTCTATCTTAGAAATCATGGAAAATCTTCTGGTAGGCCAGCTTGTTGGCAGCACAGTCCAAGTTAACAGCACAATCTGATGAGCACTACATGTTTAAGCAGAACTTGGACTGCCTCATCACTCTTAACAGATCAGATTTAATGCTACCTAGGCATAGGTGGCTTGATGGCAATCACGACAGACTGCACCATGTAAGGTTTCTCTGCTTCCTTACATTGGTGGCAGCGCACAAATATTTTACAGGGTAAAACTGATGTCCATCAATTATGTATATGTGCATAGTGATCAGGCAGGGCAATGCACACGTGCACAAACACACACAGGCACGAGGATTAATATGGTCAGTGAACACCTGATTATACACCACATGACTAACACAAGGGAGCTATAGATGGGAATTGTTAAGGCTATCTCTATCATAGAACTACTGCTGTGTACTCATTTTTTTTTAAAGTTGAATTTCCGAATTTATTCACTAGGTGGCAATGTAGTATGTCATTTGTCTAAAATTTACAGCCGAGTGGAACTGATCAGAAATAACTGCACTGCATAAATGCTTTACACTGGATTACAATAAAGAAATGTTCATTAATTCCTAGTCTATTTTTTTAAAAAAACATGCTCACAAAAGTTTATACTTTATTTACACCATTCGTAGAAAATACATGAGGTTGTTGTAGATTGCAAAGCCCGTAAGAGTCACATGGACCCAGTGGACCCCATCATCTCTAGTACTTAGTTCTGAAGTGTCAGGGCAGGGGTGGAGTGTGATGTAAAAAGCAGCACATGCATCTCAGTTACCTCAGGGGAAAGAGTTAGTTTCAGTCAGTGAGAGAAACCTGATTACAGACAGGAATTAGAAGCATTTTGTTAGAATGAGTTGCTGAAGTATATTGGCTCTGGTCATATCAGAGCTCTAAGCATGGATGTGAAGGCTGATTCAGAGCAGAAGAAAAATGTGTATGGCTTTGTCTATGAATTCCTTGCATTTTTCTCTTTTCTTGTAACACTGATGCTTTAGAAAATGCCCCAGGGAGTCTCAAAGATGTGGGATAGAGGTAGTAGCTGCACCAACCTAGTGCCACTAGTTAGAGCTGTCTCCTGGGGACCTGTGGCAGATTAGGTCTGCACTGTGGGGCCAGAAGAAGACACTGCAGAGCTGGAGACCACCATTAGGATCAGTTGCAATCCCTCTTTTAAGACTCACTGTGCGTGGAATGGATAGGCTGCCTGGGGATAGGATAGCCTATGGCACTGCCTGTGCAATGGATAGGTTTCACTTCAATAATAAATCTTCCTTTTATAAACATAGATGCAAAGAGTTAAAATAAAAAGAAGCAAGTTGTTATCTTTCTCATTTGTCTTGTGAATTAATGAATACTTTAAGTCAGTCAGGTTCAACCTTTGTTGGTTTTCAGAATGTCCTCATGCAAGGCTAAATCTTTGCCTTGTTCTCTGTAGGCAGCCTTTTGCTTTCCCCAGTTTCATTATGTGACTTGACCAGTTAATTTTTTTGTCTTTTAAGCTGTCCGTATTTTTGACTCTAGTAAAATTGGCAAAGTTTATATTTAGAAGGTTTTGCTGCCATGATGCTTTATAACCCTGATGGCTTAGTCTGTCTGACCCAGAAATCCTTTGTCCTGAGCACTTGCTCCTCAGTCAAATTGTCTCAATTATACCTCCATTCATTTGATAGATGGTACTGCTGCTGTAATTCTCAAATAGACAATAATTATTTGGGACATTTAATTATTTTTGGACTAGGCCTGTTATATATCTCAGAATTTCCAGTGCTTTTGATTCGTGTATTTTATGGGATCAACTAAGAAATTAGTTATTGTTAAAATACATGTTGCAAATTTAGAAGAATTTTGAATTTGTACTATATTTAGGTTTCTTTTTGCTGTCCATATAAAAGTAAACAAATCCCTAAATCGTCAGATGTCTTTTGTAACCAAAAGTGGCTCTCATTTTGGGGATAGTGGGGTCCAACCCCACCAGAACATTATAAACGCTGCTAAAATCTTTGTCATTCTGTTTTAATAGGGAAGTCCACTGGCAATGTAATGTAGCAGAAATTTAAGAACTCTCTTTGTTTTGAATTATTAGGGTAAAACTGATGATTTGATTTAAATTATTTTTTTTCTATTGTCCCTTTTTTTCAGTTATGTTACTGTGCCTGCTGTTAAGTTTACTGTCTGTTGTCATCTTCCTTTGCATTTTTTCTGTACATGGGAAAAGTGGAGACACCAGCCTAGGCTGTGACACCATCCATCATTTCTGCATTGTGAGGCTTGCAATATTTGTTGTTTCTCTTAAAAGCTCACTTTGTCAATCAAGCCACCAAGAAAAAAATCTTAGCTTTCAGGTAAACAAAAATATAAAGTTTTATCTTCCTAGTAGGAGACAAATTTTGATAATATGTCTTGAATATACCAAAAGGCTTTTAAAGACTGTAGGCTAAAGATAAAGATAGAATTTTTAAAGAATTATTATGATGTATAAGGAAAGCCTTCTGTTTTGGGCTCAGGGTGATTGCTGAATCCTGAACATTCAGGAGACAAACAAAAGAGCTTTTAAGCAAAGGAAAAGCATTCAAAAATACTAGCAGGCAAAATTATCCTGTGCATTGTTGATTTCAATGAAGCTGACTTTCCAAGATGCAGATAAGAAAACAGCTGCTTTTTGATAATAGTAGAATTAGTGTCCTGCTTGGACATAATGTATGCCCCTAAGAAAGTCTAGCACTCCTGGGGTATAGAAGCCAGTGGTATTTACATTATGAATACTGGGGAATGAAACTGGTCAGAGGCTTCCTGCAGGATGCACAGAGCTTTTGAGCATTGATAACAGAAATTCTTGACGAAGCATGTAAATGGTAATAGCAAATATTAGCAACTACTTGGTTTTTTATACATTTGAATCCATATTTATTGAGCTGAGCAGAGCTGCTGTTATCTTTTACCAGCTTTATAACTTTAATGAATGGATGAAGTAGGATGGGAAAAAACCCTAACCCTGACTTAAGTCAAAGAAGCAGAAGATAAAGGGAAGCTCCAAAATTAACAGTTTTGACTTTATTTTAACTAGTTCTGTCAGAGGAGAATATGTTATGCTGTATTTGACAGCTGAAGGGAGGTGAGGCTCCTGTAGTGTCCCCAAGTCCAACAAGTAGCAAGTCTGAAAATGTTTTCCCAGTATGCAGAAGCACATGGAACACCTGGATACACCACCCCCCTGTGCTCATACAGGGCCTACCACTCAGACTACAGACAGACATGAACACAAACAGTGTCAAGGGCTTCATGCTGTTCTGCTCTCTGGCTGAGCAGGGTAGAGGTCCTGTCTAGTAGTATAAATATTATATATAAGGACTGTGATTCCCTCCAGTAGCAAGGCTCACATGCTAAGCCTGCCCAGCAGCTGCTCCAGGATCTCATTCTGTCCAGTTATGAGGATCTGGACATAGAAACTCCCAAGGCTGCAGCCGTGCTCCAATTCAGGGAATCACAGAATGGCTGTGGTAAGGAGGGACCTCTGGAGGGCATCTGTTCCAGTCCCCTTGCTTAAGCAGGGACACTTCAATCCATATGCCCAGGACCATGTCCAGATGACATTTTATTATCTCCAGCAGGGGTGACTCCACAACCTCTCTGTGCACAACCTGTTGTTAATGCTCCATCAGCCTCAGAATTAACAAGTGTTTTCTATTGCTCAGAGAGAACCTCCTGTGTTATCTTCTGGTCGGGTCACTGAGCAGCACTGAAATCACATTGAATCTGTTCTCTTTGCACCTTCCCTTGAGATACTTACATACACTGATGACATCCCCCCTGAGCCTTTCTTCAGGCTGAACAGTCCCAGCTCTCTCAGCCTTTCCTCGCAGGAGAGATGTTCCAATCCCTTAGTCATCTTTGTGGTCCTTTGCTGGGTTGTCTCCAGTAGTCCATGTCTCTTGTACTGGGCAGCCCAGAACTGGACCCAGTACTCCATGAGTGGCCTCACCAGGGCTGTGTAAAGGAAAAAATGACTTCCCTTGACCTGCTGGCAACACTCCTCATAGTGCTGGAGACCAGCATGTACTGTTTGCCACCTTCACTGTTAGGTCACGTTACTGGCTAAGGTTCAGCTTGCTGTGCGAAGGAACCAAGTCTTTTTCTGCAAAGGTGCTTTTCAAAATATTCTGCCTGCCTTGCATAGTGTGCCACATGACCTTACACAGTGACTCCCCACAAGTCTGAAAGGTGATGCAGAGCTGCTCCCAGTGTCTAGTTTTGATGGGTTTCATGGGGATGCGCAGGCCAAGGATTTCCTGGGAGAGAGCACTGTCAGTCCCTTTAACCTGGGATGTTCTGATGAAGAGAAATAAAACGTGTGCACTCATTTTTAGCTTTGTCAGCAAAGCCTGTTGACTAGTGACTGCAGCTCTGAATATAGGGGAGGTTTTGGTACTGTAAACGCCACCAAGCTTATTTCCAAAGCATAGGCTTTATAAAATGGCAAGATGTATTAGAGGTATTTTAGTATGAGTACTATCTCTTCTAACCAAATTAACTTATGAAGCTGAAGTTTTTGTTTTTTCAGTGACAAACTTGAAGTGGTATTATGTAGCATATTGGATTTCCTGGAACATGCCCCAGAAATGTAGGTACAGAACTGTCGAGTTTTATGAAATAGCAGTGAGGATTTTCGCTCTTCTGAATGATTATGAAAACATGCCCCAATATGCTTGCAGTAAATTCTAAGCAGAGATCCAAAGGGGGCAAATCTTGAGGACCCTACTCTGCTTTCATTTGGGCTTGACTCTGATAAAAGTCTTACTTGCTCCTGTGCGGGTTTTGCCTGAACAAGCACTGTGCAAGGCTTACAATGCCAAGACTTAGCCTGCAAAAATTATTAGCTCAGGTCACAGTCTAGGCTTTCGTATATAATTTATCTGTCACTTGCTTATGTTATAAAAGTGCAGAGGTGATAAAGAAGTCATCTCTCAGGTCATATAGCAGTTTAAACTGCTGTGCCTCTGATGAAGCATTGTAGACAAAAGGGGATAATAAGATCCAGGGGAAGATAGAAGAGTAGAAGTAAAAAGCTTGCACAGCTATTGAAAAGAAGACTTACATTATTTTGCTACAGACTCCATAGGAGCATCTGATCCCCATTTCTTATGAAGTGTAGTTCTGACTGCCCCAAAATTGCTTTAAACATGAAAAAGATGAGACCACTGTGCTTAATAATGCTGTTAACACAATGTCTGAAGATTTGTCTCTTCTCTGTACTGCACATAAATACTGCTTGGTCTTCATCTGTGCAAAATGTAGAGGTAAACTTTAATTGAGGGCTTTTCTTTGGGGATCATGTGCATTCAGGGGGAACAAAACTCCTATTATCAACTGAGAAATATAACAAGTTTGAGAGCGTTGTCGCATAGAGATACTGAAACGTTAATTCATGCTTCTGTGACATCGTCTGGATTACTGTAATTCCCTGCCTGCAGGTCTCACTCAGCCCTCCTTTCACAAAATAAGAACTTGCACAATAATGCGACCACTGAGATTTCAGGCATATACAATACCTGGTCATCATGTGTCTCTGTACTGAGATCTCAGTGCTGTCTGCCATTAGGTACCGGATCGATTCGAAGATCCTGGTGATGTGTTTTAAAACACCACATGTATCCAAATGAGTTTTTGGTTCCCTATTGTCCAGGTCCAATTTTGCTGAAGTGTAAAAATGTTGTGCTTTCATTTGTTCAGAGAATTACAAACCACTGTGTCCCATACCTTCTTCATGCAGCTATGGAATGCACTTTGTCAGAACAGATTTGGAGTGTCAGTCTTGTCATTGACTTGAGGTCAAGACTGTGGTGGGTTTCTTAACTTTTCTTTCTTTCACCAGCATCTCTGGTTGTGTCAGGACATATTTAATAGAAGATTCTGGGGTTCCCTTTTCTCAAAACTGTTTCAGAATAGAAGCGTCTTTACCAGAGGACTTTTGAAGTGCCAGTAATAGTGTTGGCATTTCTGATTTTTTGAGAGGTGTCACGTAAGGGGGTCCGGTTCACCGGTATGCCGCGACCTTCCTGGAGAGAGAGCGTCCTGCAAAGAACAGCTCTTCCAGGGGCACAGACAAGCCTCCCTGAGCGACAGGTGATTTCAGCAAGCGTAGCGATTTCTCAGCTACGAGTGATTTCAGCAGTGATTTCAGCTCCAGTGTTCCAGCTCTTGCATCAATCACCCAAGGCAAACTCGGGGATAGAAAGACAGGAGGCCGTGTATGACAGTTCCACGAAGGTAGCCTTTATTGTGCAGCCACCCCGCGAAGGGTAGGTCAGTGACACGGCCACCCTGGAATCAGGTGGCAGAGGGGGCTTCTTTTATGGGAAAGGTAGGGGGTGGGGTAGGAACCAATAGCCAACGGGATGTCAGGTATTACCATAGGGAAACAAGGCATGCTGGGTTGTCACCCTAACCGAAGGAAAGTTGTCTGTCTCTGGGGGGGATTCTTTTGGCCCTCAGGCCTCTTTCCTCCAAGGGAATGCAGAGGGCTCATGTGCCAAGGGCTCACAGCCCTCCACAGAGAGGCACAAGAAAATTTTTAATACAAGGAAACTTAAAAAAGTAACTAAAGTGTTTCTAATACACATGTTGTTCTCTGTCAAAGGGATTCACCTACCTTACCTACACTTTTTGTATATCCCAGGTAGGACATGAAAGACTTTAACTAAAACCTTTAGAAAGATCTATAGTTATGCAGTTGTGCTCTTTCTTCCTTTTTTATTTTGGAATAGGATAAAAACCAATTCACTTATTTTGATTGCGTACTTCACACAAATGCCTATAGAATTTGTTGTGCAGACAAGACCTTTTTATCTAAAACAGCTTATAAAAACAGTTTTCCTTTGAAAATTATTATGCAGGTTTATTGTCGGCTATAGTTTCATCTTTTTTCTATCCCTCTTTTGACCATTACATGTCATAGTAGACACTGACTACAATTCGAAACATAATGTTCCTAAGCATGATTAATAAGCAAGAGTAGTGGAAAATATCATCCTGTATTTAGGTTACATTAAAAAAGGCATGAAAAGAGGGAAGGGAAGGGAAGGGAAGGGAAGGGAAGGGAAGGAAAGGAAAGGAAAGGAAAGGAAAGGAAAGGAAAGGAAAGGAAAGGAAAGGAAAGGAAAGGAAAGGAAAGGAAA
>VZRQ01011079.1:272947-440249 GCA_013397975.1 Machaerirhynchus nigripectus
TGAAATGAATTAATATTGGCAGACTGACACCCTAATAACCTTATGAATTGACCCCTAAGTGCTTTATCATTCTGCCATCCTTGCTCACACCAGGATACTATATATTACTTTTCTCTCATTTTCTAGCACTTAGCTTTCAATATAGGTATTCTATTACATGCATATATAACATGTCTTTCAAAGACAGGATACTGTTTTTATTTAGCCCAGCCTCTAGTTTCTTCTCGTCAGTTGCAGTTTTGATGACTGGGACAGGATAGAAAGTGTTATCGTCCAACATAGCATATATCTTCTACAGAAGATGAAGAAAGGACAGAGTATTAAACTTCTGCACAAGTTCAATGTACTGGTAGCAGACCTGTTAAAATTTCCAAGTGTTGCAGCTTCCAAGTGTAAAATGCTTAGGTAAGAAACAAGGATGTCTTAAAACGCTAGGCCGTATGTTATGTCCCAAAAGACTAAAAAGCTCATACTTCTAAAGAAGTTTTTATGACAAAAAAAATATCCTTATCATCATGATAGACTTGAAGGTTTTCCATGTCATGGATTTTTGTGCTTTACATCTCCAGTGGTTCTAAGCAGGGTTGGATTTCACAAGGTATTAGGTCCTGATGTCATCTGGAGACATTTTACTGCTCATAGTCCTGTTCAATCTTAAGCGCTTTGTGAAATGTTTTATTCCACATAAAGTGTAATGTCTTTCTTTACTGATATTCTTGTTTGACCCTGAATGTAAGGGAGGATGTATCATCTTCCTTGCTGTATGTGTTCATTTCTGCACTTTTACATTTAAAGTATCTCCAGCAGTTAAACCTTTCTGTGTTTGCCCCTGTGTCTGTACTCAAGGCCAAATTCAGACATGGTGTGTGTTACTCAGAGCAATTCAAAAGGTCCCCTTAGATTCTGCCAGATCTATTTATAACACCTCTATAAACGTATAACATAATCTGCAATTTACATACCAAGGAATTGCAAGAGCATTTCAATTTAAATAACAGAGACTCTGCTTTCATTTACACCTACTCATGAGCCCTTATTATGAAAGCTGTAGCGAGTTGGATTGACATTTGATGAACAAAGGGCAGTTGTTTTCAATGGAAAAGAACAGTAGTGCTCCAGTAGTTTTTTGAAGTATCTTTTCACTCTTATCATTGTGATTTTCATCTTCCTGGGTTTGGTGAACACTTCCAGTGTTTCACCCAGTGAATTGATACTGATCCCAGTCAGTATTTTGCAGCTGTGTGGAGGAAAAGGAAAATATACCTTCTTAATATTTTACTCTTGTGGTGTTGTCTGAACATATTTCTGTCCAGCTGTTTTGTGAATTTTGAATGGGTTTTTGACTGTCTCTAGTTTAGTGTGTTCCAGGTTTTTCTCCTGCTAGTTTTCTTTGCTTCGCCTAATGCTGTGGTGAATGCAGAAACATCCCTGTTTAGGGTGAGTCTGGGAGTCTGGGAGTTAAGGTGTGTGGACATGCAAGAAGCTTAGCCAGCTTGTTAGAATCATGACCTGGATTTTACTTTGTGTTTTAGAGGTATGATAAAACCTAGCAAAATTTCTTTTAAGTCTTTGCATGCCAAACGCCTTTCATACTTCTTTTCAGATAAGACATAATGGCAATGTGAGAGAGTAGTTAGAATAGCCTTGTGTTGGGCTGCACTTCCTGTTTTTTGCCAGCCAGTCTAAGCAACTATCCCTTCTGAGAGGCAAAGTATGATGCAGTAGGTTTATGGGTTGAGGAAGGTAGAGGGATGGAGAAAGGAAGGGGAAACTCAGATGATCTTATTTCCCCTAGTCAACAGCTGGAAATCAGTACTAATAGTATGTTCTGTCTGTTCCTCACCTCCCAGCCTATATATCTGTGTTTGAACAGTTGTTTAAAGGGCAAGACCATCTGGCATTAGATCCTGTCAATTAGAGAGGAAAGGATTTCCACTCATTTCCTTCAGCTTTGTGGACTTCTGTCATTCTTGCTGTATGTTATGCCACTTCTCATCTGAAGATTAGGTGTGTTAGAAAAATATTAGCGATCACAAATGTTGTCCTACTCAAACTGTATGTTAACTGGAGCTGTTCTTCTGATATTTGACTTAGCAATTTTCAGCTCTGTTCTGCTGACTCTGTTCTCTGACCTGAGAACAGATCTGTATTATGGCTGCTGAGAGTATTAAGGCTTCTGAGAATGCAGGTAGACTCTGGCTAACCAAAACATTTTGTTCACATTTGTGGACTTGAAAGTGTCCATAAAGGAAAGAATTATCATTTTTTCTAGAATCCTTTCTGCAGTTCCAAACTGTCAGTTTGCCTCAAAAAATTAGAGTCTTATTTTTGTACTTTATCCTTTTAAAACAAATATCTTTTTTTTTTTTTTTTCTGAAGGAACACTGTATTCGTATCATATTGATGTTTCATATCAGAAACTTGCATCCTGGATTTGAATGATATATGTTGGCTTCTCTTCTAGCTGTCTGAGTTTTTAGATAACTGTTAGCACTCTACATGCCCTCTGTTATGCAAAATTGAAAATTAAATATGCCTGTGAAATACTCCTTGAAAAGCCCTAATCATAACAAAGATCCTCTGGAAAAGCTACATATTCTTATCAAACTTTACACTGCATGCTGAAGCATAGGCAAAATCTCAAAACGTCTGTATTTCAGGTGTTAAAAACAATTGCATTTCTGCAAGTTCAGGCAAGCTTGTTATACTACTGAGGTTTTTCCCCACATCTCCTTGTCTTGCTGGGTTGATTGAATAGGCTTGCACTGCAATGGCCATCCTGCTGCATTAAACTGTGTATCTTCTGAGTTTATTAAATATATGGTTTCATATGCCACAAGAAAGAAAGAAAGAAGGAAGGAGAATGCCTGATTAATTCTTTGGTCATGCAGAAATAGATTTCTTGTGCAGAAATAGGGTTTGAATATGACTCAAAACACATACTGTCTTTTTAAGTCAGTCTGAGCCCAGATTTGCATCCTGCAGGGTGTCTTTTGCAGTATGCCAAACACACTCACTGCCTGTTAGTTTTGAAGGGAGCTAAAAGCACTTATTACCATGCAGAATCAGGTCCTTTATGTTTAGAAATAATAATAAAAAAATGTGTCTTACCTTTAGGGAATGCCTTAAAAAATGAAAGGGGTAAACTCACCATGAAGCTACTTTTATGCTCCTAATGACTGTGTAAAAAAATTCCACGGGGATAAAAGGAAAATGAAGTAAATACAGCAGTGCCCCACCACATTTCAAAGGTAATATCAAATCATCCATAAAATTCTGTAAAAACAATATCCACCTAATCCAAAATGAAAGAGCTGAGATTATCTGTTAAAAAAAAAATTAATAGACCTGTGCTTATTTGGATGATAAGCATTAAAGATTTTCTCCAATAATTAAGGGTTGGGGGTTTTGCTGTACTCTTGGAACTAAACCTTTTAAATAACTTCCCAGTTTCCAGACTACTGAATCTTTGAAAAGTTAATTTTTTGTTATCTCCAAATACAGGAAGCTTAGCACAACAATGGCAGTTCAAAGTCTCCCAGGTAAAGAGCCTTCAAAGAGTAATTCGCGATACAAATTCATAAAAGTCAACAGTTTAGACTACTCAATTGCTTTTAAGATTTTCATCAAATGCATCTCAGCAGTTGAAACTTGCCACTGATGCCTCCCAACTGAGTTAAAGTCAGAAAACACTGACAATGTTACCTTTCTTTTTCTGTGGATTTTAGGCAGTGAGAGATAGCAGCTGAACTTTGCCTCAATTTACTTCGTATCTTATCTTTACAGATCTGACTGAAAATAAATTCATATTACGTTTCATGCTATTATTAAAGTTTTAAAATACTAATTAATAGCAAGTGAATTGCTGAAATCAGAGTATAAAATGTCTGCTCTGTGTAATTAAAATTCTTTTAAATATGGATAGATGCTCCCAAGGTTCTTTCTGATGTAATAGAGGTATCTATTCTAAGATCAAGTTTATTTTAGAAGACATTTAGCACTTTGGGGAACATTCTAGGCTTTTGGAGAAAGATGAACAATCTCCCCGTCAGTGTGACATTAGTATGATTTTTCCATAAAGTGTAGCAGAAATTTTCCTTTAAGGGGTACAGAATTGCAGCCCAGTTTTACTGCTTCAGTGTGCATTATTCTGGCAGAATCATAAATTGACTGTATTACCAGAGAAGTGAAATTTACTACTCTGTCTGGTCTTTCTTCTCTATCTGTTGGATAAGACTTTTGAAACAGAGGTTGGTGAGATAACTTTCAGGGAATTTTTTTTCTTAATTTGAAAAGTTACAAATATTACTATTTAATACTGATGTGTATTTCTCATCCTCATGGCAGTGATGTGGTTGCTGTGCTAAGAATTTTGTGCTGTGTTGAAAAGCGGTGTCCAAATGCATTTATAAGTATGTCTGTATCTGTTTGAATGCATGTGTACATATGACTGGAGAAACTTGTAGCTTTGTCTGAAATAAAAGGTTCTGCATTAATTTAAGTCCTTCTCTATTATTGTTTCAAAATTTCCTGGTACTGTGCTTTCAAACATATCCAAATCACTCAATAATTTGTTCAACAGTATGATCTGCTGCTGTGAGATGCCTAGAATTGCTAAGTAACTTGTATGTCTTGCCTTAGAATATCAATATAATAACACGTATTAATTATAATAGCAGCAGAATGGTCATGAAATGAAAATAAGATAGCTCTATTTTAATTTCTGTTTACAAAAGAGTAAAAATATGAGTCTTTATCCAAACCTTTGAATCCCTTGGTTATAGAAGACAACAGTATGAGGTTTTCTCATGAGTTCTTGTTCTCTCTCTTTCCATCAGAAAAAGAAGCCACCACAAAACTTAAAAATACTGCTGTAAAAAAAAATTGCTCCTTCTGGGCAAGTCAGATGTATAATTATATAATTAACAATCAGTCATGAGGTTCAACTTGGGTTCAGGTTCTCTTCTGTTTAGTCTTTAGGAGAGAACGAATATTCTGTGTGACTCCATAATCCACAGCAAAAGTGATGCAATGATGCAGAGGGGATAATTTTCATGGAGCTTTCTTCCACTTGTAGAAATGGCAATGAAGGTTTCTTTTCAGGTGTGATTCTTCCTAACACATTTCTAAATGATTGATGTTCCAGGGGTGCCTTGGTGAATTGACTAGAAAAAGCTGATTTCCCCACTGGGTAAAATACAGAGTATAATTACTATTTCGTTGTTATTGTTTGTTTCTTTGGTTGGTTGTGGGGTTTTTGTGGGGGGTAGTGCACTGATAGAAAGAGTTCTCATTATTGTGCTTTTCTGGCCACCCTGGCATCCGCTTTCCTGCCGAACCGAACCTTTCTCTTGCTGGATCACTGCAATTCCTTTGTCAAGTGAAATCTGTAGCTGCTGCTTCATCTCTAACAATATCCCAGCCATATCCTGATGACTTTCATTGCTCAACCATTTCATCACGGAATTTTTACTAGGAAAAAACATAGCTCCTTGCAGTTTTATAATTCAACCAGTCTGCCAGTTAAATAACAATAGTTTTAATATTAGAACCTGAATAATTTACCACCCAGAAGTCCAACTCTGCAAACACACTGAAATGAGTCTTTGCCACTTGTATAGCTGGACCTGTAAAACTCATTAGAGTATTTGCATTAGTGTGGACAAAGCAAGATCCAGAGCTGGTCAAGTAGTCGATAAAAGATAGAAATTATAAGGAAATCACTTGAGGTTTGAGTGAGAGAAAGATTGATTTAGAAAATAAATAAATAAAAATAAGATTTCAATTAGGGTTTCAGCTGTCAGGAGTGAAAAGAACAGTGTGCTAGAATATACAAGGGATTTGCTCTCAGGGATTCCTGCTGAACTTATATAACACTATAGTAATGAAAAGCTGTGTATCAGAACATGAACTGACTTACTGTCAGTCAAAATATTTCCTTTAGCTATCACTGCAAATAAAAGAGGAATTTGGTCTTCATATATGTTGTATTAAAATTCTTATCAGAAGATACCTATGCAAAGTCAAAACCAATATTGTTTCAGGATTTTTCTTCTGGTTTTTTTTTGGGCAGTGGATTTCTCCCCTCTCCCAACCCCATCCCTTTACTCACAGTATGCACCCCACATCTCACAGAATCACAAGAGTCACAGAGTCACAGAGTGGGTCAGGTTGGAAGGGACAACAGGGGGTCATCGGGTTCAACCTCCCTGCTCAATCAGGGTCATCCTAGAGCACATGGCACAGGGTTGTGTCCAGATGGTTCTTGTATATATCCAGTGAGGGAAGCTCCACAACCTCTCTGGTCAATCTGTTCCAGTCACAATCTCTTCTGGTCACTTAGACAATAGAGAAGTTCTTTCTCCTGTTGAGGTCAAGCTTCCTGTGCATCAGTTTCTGCCCATTGCCTTTTTTTCTAGTGGTTGGCACCACCAAGCAGAGCCTGGCTCTATCCTCTTGGCATCTCTCTTCAGATACTGACAGACACTGATTAAGTCTCCTCTCAGTCATTTCTTCTCAAGGCTGAAGAGGCACGGCCTTTCCCCGTAAGAGAGGTGGTCCAGACTCCCAGTCATTTTTGTTGCCCTCAGGAGGACGTGCTCTAGGTGCTCCAAGTCTCTCTTGTACTAAGGAGCCCAGAACTGGACACAACATTCCAGATGTGGCCTCACTAGGGCTGAGTAAGGGGTAGGATCACCTCCCCCAATTCAGTTTGACTTGACCTTTGGCTTTATCAATCTGGTAAAGAACCAGGGTTCTTAAAACTCTAAAACAAAAAAGGTACATACCAGAAATTTTTCAGATTTACCTTATTACTTTAGTGCTTGATGAGATTTTCTTGAAAAACAGAAGTTCCACTGGGCCCTCCTCTGACTCACTGGGTATTCAGATACTTCATAGATATGCCCCTTTCTGAAAATGATGTCCCAAACCAACTCAGGAATAAATATACCACTGGAAAGTGTTGGAAAAACAAACCAATTGTACTGTAAGTGGGCAAGGCAGCGAGGCATAATGAGATGCTCTGAATTCAGATAGAAACTGAGAAAAGTTTGGATTAGGCACATGAGAGGAAAAGAAAAACCCAAAGCCAAACCCCTTCTTTATGCAATTTCACTGCAGCCCTCCTTGCTTTTGCTATCAATGGTAAAAACCTTCTATTTCCTAAGATTATTACTTAGGATGAATCGATCTCTATTATTCTACACAATTACTTTGGAACATACCTGGTCTTTTTGACTCCGTTTCTGAGATTCATGTCTCTGAGACAATTGCTCCATTTATCCTGAGTACTTCTTCTCTCCCCATTTCCTCAAAGCCTTGTCACATGCTAGCTCTGCCTCCACTCCAGCTATCTGCCTCTCTATTTCTCCGGAGCCCTGGCTAGCCAAGAAAGGGAGAAAAGAAGGCAATTATATCCTTTTTAACCACAATTACAAAATAAGCTCCACCTACAGTAAAATATGCTCTTGGATATTTCAAATAGGATGGCATATAAGTTCTCTCTGCTGCTTCAAAACAGAAAATAAAATGTCTAACATTCAGAATTCAGAATGCTGTTTTGCTATCCCATGGTCTTGAAACAATGCATGGTTTCAGGCATTAATTATAAATTGAGATATCATTACAATAAATGTTGTGTACAAGGCTTAAATTTTCAGAGTTGCACTTGAAAACCCCAGGTAAAACTTGTGTGTTTAACACACACTCTTTTATATTTTTAAAAGTATATGCATATGTGTATATGTAAGTGTGTACCCCATCTATGTATATGCTATTTTTCTTGGAAATCTATGTTTTCCAGCTACCACAACTTTGTTGCTATTCTAGACAGTGCCAATAAACAATGTATTTGGAGATACTCACTGTTCTTGTCCTTGAGAGACAAACATTTTGCATGTTCTACTCAAATGCGTCCTTCTAAGCCTGACAAGGTCATGCACATTGTACAGAGACCCAAAACAAGGAATGCAAGATTAACAGTAGACAGTTTTAAACGATAGGAGAGTAGTTTCTTTACCCTGAATACCACTGTCACTTGCAATTAATTTTAACTCCAAGCTCAGAAGAGTATGTACCACTTACTTTGAAAATGAAAAGCTGAATCCAGCAGCAAGTAGGAGCTGCTATTTCTACTTTTATATTCTATACTAAATTATATTATGTTATATTGGATTCTGAGTTTTCTAAGTACTATATGTCACAGAAGCTAGATAGATTAGAATGCTAGAGGCATCCCTCTAGTAGATGCATGTTGCTGTAGCACCCAGGATGGACAGATGCAGCACACACAGATCCAGTGAGAAAATAGAGTAACTTTTATTATTTACAATTTCTGGTTATCTGCACTAAATTCCATAGGTGATTGGTCAGTGGTCACCCACCTCCTAGGGCGATTGGCTGAAGTCCTACAATGCCTAATCCTAAACACTCTCTGCCCCAAACCAAAACAGGCCGGGAAAACAGCAGGTGTTCAGATACTATTTACAAAAACCATCTTATTGTTTTCATAGCTTGCATGAGAAAGGAGAGGTTCTCACTGAATGCTGCAAGAAGCAGGGAAAACCTTCTGCTAGCAGCTTTTCAGTATCCACAGATGCACTTTAACATTACTGTTCCTTATTACTTTGCTTTCACCAGTATAAAAACTTTGCATTTTTATCTATTAAGTTAATAACTGTAGAAAAGTTAGTTTGTGTGGTTCTTCAGCATTCAGTTTTTTAGTACCTTCTTTCCCTGAGTCCTTTGACTGGAAGTGATTTTCCTTACTATGTACTACTA
The DNA here is from genome assembly GCA_013397975.1 of Machaerirhynchus nigripectus. Classification (NCBI taxonomy): domain Eukaryota; kingdom Metazoa; phylum Chordata; class Aves; order Passeriformes; family Dicruridae; genus Machaerirhynchus; species Machaerirhynchus nigripectus. Next base: position 281,729 of record VZRQ01011079.1, read on the forward strand.
AAGTAAGGACTATGCATTTTTCCTAAATTCCTCCTTTTAAATATCTCTACCTTCCTCAGAAGTTGCTCTCATTGAAGACTCTTCTCAATTGTCAATTTCTTGAAGGCCAAACACTAATAAACCAGCCATTTGTATGGTTTCGGGTGAGCTGAAATCCTTAGGTGCATCTGTCTCTTCTATATTCACTTAGATTCTTCAGAATATTCTCCATCTATTGCATTAAGGGCAGATGGATACATTTTTCTCTTTTGCCACCTGGTAAGCAAAGGTTAAAGTTCAAGTTGTCCCAAATCAGCTTATCCTTCTACAGGGTAGTCAAAGCCCACTTACAAACACTCTAACGCAGTTTTACATTTTTGCCTCCCACCAGCATTCAAACCTGGGTAAATGTCTTTCTCTGTCAAAGCAGCAGTGGGAGGTGAAAATGAAAGTCCTTTTTTTCTTTCCCTGAGAAATTGGACTGTAAAAAGCTGTCAGTTTAAAAATGACATAGTGGCACAGCATTTCTATAAGGTGGCTCCTTTCATTTTTGACTCCTGCTGTCTCTCTGACAGTTGAAGTTGCAGCAGGAGGTAAAAACTAAAATGAGCACTGCTGGCATTTGCCCTCGAGCACAAAATTAATAATGGAAGAAACAGGGCGACATCCAAAACCGCCTCATATCAGATGTCAGCCAATGAGGTTTCAACACTTCCATAATAAGGTGACCAGAATGATGCCCATTATTCCAAATATGATCTTATTCTCTATTACCTTCCTAGTGCTGGATCTATTTTCTCCATTTTAGATTTGATTCCCTGCTTTGTGGGTTATAGAATAATTTAAATTCTATTAAGCTGTATGCTATGACTTTATAAGTTTTCCCCCTCTGCAGTGTGTCTCTGGTCAAAATTTTATGGGTGTTGTCTTTTCTTGAACTTTATACCTCTCAACCTTTCTACGTAAATGTTTCACTTCTAAATCACTGTTTAAAATATCCTACTATGTCCTATCCTTAAATATGAACAAAACTCACAACTTATAAAATGGATAGCTTTTAGTGTAAACAGCCACAGGATAAAAAGATGACATTGCTTTTGTTCTTGTAAACTCAAGAGCTGAACGTTTTTCTGCCAAAATGAAGAAAAACATGAGTCACTATTAGGTGCCTGAGAGATGGAGGCCCCAAAATTCTTCAAGCAGGGCAGGGGTCTTTCTTCTTTCTTGAACGACTCAGTGGTATGTCCAAGTCTTCTCAAAATTAATATAGGTAGGCACAAAAAGTCTGTTAGAAACAGAGTACAAGCGTGGTTCTTTATTTCTCAGGTATTTCAACCGTTTTCTGATTTTAGCATGATTTGGTGGTATTTAGTATCTTGCTCTTGACTATCCAGTACAGGTAGTATTTCAGGTTTCACGCACTGGGATATCACGTTCTTACACCACACGGAATCATTCAATCCTTCTGCTGAGCTTAGCTTTGAGGGTAACCAGTGTATGCAGCATGCCAAACTTTTCTTACCATAAATTTTTACACTCTTCTGTATTGCATGCATTTGCTGCTACCATCTCACTTCCACCTTTGCTACTGCTTTTATTGGCCTGCACTTCTGTTTTGCAGAGATGAAGGAAGAAAACTCTCAGCAAACCAGTGAAGTGGATAATTCTCAAATGCTGACAAATACACAAAATAAGCACATTGTAAAAGAAAGCATTTTATTTCTTCGTGTGCTATGGCTCTCAGGATTTACACCAGTCATCTAGCCCACAGCTTAAGACATCCTTTATCTATTACAGGAGAATAAGAGTGACTTAAATGCTTCAGCTGAACCCATTGATCTCATTGATTTCAACATGTGTTAATGACAAAGAGAAGCTGGATGAGATAAACAGTAGTTTGTTACAATTACATTTGGTAGAGCCTTCTTCAATTTCTAAAAAATCTTTCATTGTATATTTTAACCTCTTGTGCAATTTAACTTTCATTCTTGTCTTCTGATTTTTTCCTTGAGCCTTGTTTGCAGACTTCATTTTATAATCCTTCTTTAGCAAACTTAATTCTATAATCCTTGTTTAGGATTTTTTTTTTTGATTCTTCGTACTTTTTGTGCTTGCTTGCTCATCAGATAAGTTTTCTCTAAAAGTTCATTCATTGTGGAAAGAGCCTTTTGGCTCTTAAAAGAGCATTTGGGCATATACTCCCCACTGTACCTCCCCACTCTGTGGGTCTATCCCACCCACTTCTCCTCATGTTTTCCATGTGCCTCCAAGATTTATTCTGATTAGTTATAGTCTATGTCCACCTATATATGTCCATAGTCCTACTTGCAAATATAATTTTTTTGTGATTACTATTGCCTAGCTCCTCCTCCACCTTTGCTCTACATCGTTAAACATGTTTCTGCTTTTCAAAATACAAGAATAAATTACTCCCTTCCCAATTTTCTCTTTCCTGGTTTGTGTGTGTTGTATTAATATTTTAATATTTTATCCCAGTTAGTTTTCCCTGATTTTGCCTTCTGCTTAATGTTGTCCACTTTACGAATTGGGTAGCTACTTGAAATCTTAATTGCCTGTGGGGATTTTCCTTTTTAACCACCCATGTTTTTAAAATGTTGTATTTTTTAAACAAAATGTATTTTGTATTGCCCTATCTTGTTACTTTTTAATTAATATTTGTCTTCTTTTTTGAAACTGCGTTTCGGGCCATGATTTTGCATACAGATATAATCTTTTTCTCTGTTGCAGCACTGTTCACTTGAATTACTCATTTCAGATCTCAATTTGCATCCATCAATGGGAAAGAAAAGTAGGACTTGCATCTTAGATCAAATTATTCTGGTTTTGTTCATAAGCTTCCTTCATCTTGATGTTGAACTTGGGTAAAAAAACCATGATTTGATTCTCTATCATTATGTACAATTGCACCTTGCTTTATTTTCTTTCGTGTGAACTCCTAATTAACCACACAATACTTCTGACTTTTGTCAAATTTTGAATTAAATCACTACCTAAATATTCCCTCTTCATATGTACATCCACAGTTCCAATTTTTGAGATGTTATTTTGCACATATCTTAAAGTGTTCATCCTCTGGATTTATTCCAATGTAGCAGTTTGCTTCTGTACAAGTAGGAGATGTTTCCAAAGTTTCTGCTGTCAGCTTTCATAGAGTTTGTAGAAATATTTTATCAGTATGTAAAGGAAATAATTTCCCTGAATTCAGTGTAAAAGAAACAGTCTAGTTAGAAAAGATTTATCCTTTTCCCTTTTCCTCACCTCATTTCTTTTTTCTTTATTAGTACACTATTCAGGTGTACAGGGATCCATTGTCTTCTTTACTATTTTTAATCATTCTATTATTACTTTATATCGCATGATAGGCATGTGGAATGCAGTGAGGGGGATTATCCCAGTTAAGCTAAGATGGATGATAACACAGCTGAGTCTTTTTAGACCATGTATTGTCAGGGGTCTGCTGATAACAAATCTACTTTTTTGCCTTGTTCTGCAGGGTTGGCTTCTAGCACAATTTTTTTTTTCCTTTTTCACTGTATGACACAGGGAAGGAAAATAATTTGGTGCAAAGGGAGCTGAGAGTTGGTTTCCTCTCTGTGGTTAAAAATCTGTGGTTTTTTGAAGATCTGCACCTTTTCCCAACTGCTATGTTGCTGGTAGACACAACGGTTCCTTGAGGATGAGAGACTTGAGGGGATGGTGTTCCTCTCTTCTCACTGTGGTGCTCTAAAGGGCAGAGATTGCTGCTGTCCATTGGGAACCTGCCCATCTCCTCAAACTGCAGAGCTCCTTGACCTGTATAATCCTGTTTGGGAGTATGAGCTGCTGGTGCCTTATTCTCAAGAGCAGATAGACAGGACCTCAGTGAAAGATGAGACAAACCCCCCCAACAATAGAGAGAGATGTTTAGTTCACAGGTCTGGTAAGTGCAGAACATCTGTGGAAGAAACTGACTCTCTTCCTCTTGGAAATATCTGTTTCCCTGACAACTCTGCAGAGGTACAGACAATGAAACCATCTGGTTGATTATTTCTCTGGAAAAGCAGCTCAAATTCAATGAGTTGTGCTTCAGTCTGACAACCCAATACCCAATTTACAGGATAGGAAACAGAACCGGTGCTCATCAACAGTGAAATATACTGATTTAATGTAATTGGATTTTAATGCTTCCCCCACATTACTTCTCCCTATTGTACCTTCTTTGCTTGCCAGTAACTCATGTACACACTTTAAAAATCCCTAATGTGCAGTTATGCCAGATCCCTCAACAGGCCTGAAACACAAACAGCAGGACACCAACTCCATTTATAGCTTATGATCGATTAGCTGAGGTTTTCCTCAAGTGATTAATAACACTGCAGTCTGAAGTGCCTGTCCAACAAGACTTTAAAAAAAAATGTCTCCCCTGAATATCTGGAAAATTGAAGTACCCAGAATAATTTCTGAAGGTATTTCTGAAAAATCCTGCCCAATTTTCATGTTAGGTATACAAAATACTTAGAGTGTAAGTCCCCACTCTGCTTTTAATGAGTAACTGTAACATAGAATAAACATCTGTTAGCTGAGAGGACAACTGATGGCAGCAGTTTATCTAAAACAATCTTATTTACAATAAAGGTTAAATGACTTGTAAATTCTAAATTTTCATATGTCTATGAATATATGTTAAATTATTATTGTATTCTAAAAAAAATTAACATATAAGAAGACTTCTGTGGGGAGAATAATGTGCTATGGTTCATCATAAAAACTGATGCCCTGACAGTTCTCCCTTGCATGAATAGGCTGCCATGCTTCTTGAACTGTCCTGTTGAACTAATGAGCCTGGGTATGTTGAAAGTTAAGTGTTACTCATAATTCTGAATATACCAAAATGCTGGTATTAAATGTTTCTAGTGACAGACTCTTTCAAAGTTGCCATCACAAAGCCCCAAGTACTTTCATAATGTTCCATTACCAATCCTCTGGTTTCAGATTATTATTATTCCTGGTTTGATAACATGTTTTTCGGGGGTATACTGAGATTAACACCAGTTGAGCATAATTACTATGTGATAAATTTTCTTAGGTATGTGTACTTTAATGGGGTACTGTATAGAACTAATTGTATTTTCAAATGCAGACTTTCTTACATATGCCATTTGACACTGCACAAATTTTTTTTAGTGGAAAATTTGGGAGGATAGCATCTAAAATAAGTGGGGGGTTTCATAGTAGGTTGCTTTTTACTTAGGAAAGGATGAAAGGGGGAGATTAGTAGTTTAAAAAAAAGGCAAAGATATTTCTGAACTTTAAAAAAAGTTTTACTGTATTTGCACTGAAAGAAGGGTACCTTAAGAAGTGGCTGTCACACTTCACCTTAAGAGAGATGCACTGTCTTGTTGGTAGTTAGAATACATGTATTCAAAAAGCAACTCTTGTCTTTCCTAGTGCTGCTAAAAGATTATTTCCAAATAAACATCTCACTGAACTGAACAGTTGTAGTAATCCAATTTTTGAGGACTTTGTAAGAATGCCTTTTTTTCCTCTCTTGAATGGCACCTTTTTTCACCTTTCTTGCAAATGGAAGACAAAGTCTAATTTCTTTGTAGGTTATATAATTTCATCTCATAGACTTTCTCTTCTTTCTTTCCACTCTTACTTTAAAGTTTGGAAGTTTGTTGGGGTTTTTTTTGTTTGTTTGTTTGTTTTTTTTTTTCTTTACCATCAAACTTTACAATGCTAAAGTCCTTGGGGATAATTTAAGCGCTCTGCCACTAGTTTCAATTTTAACACCTTGTCACAAAACCCCACAGGTTTCTTAGGGAAGATGGAGCTCACAAGAAATACTTACCTGGTGAAGTCACAAGTGTTAGCTCTGACAAAGCTCTTGCAGACCATCTTTCATCTCGCTGCCTGAAGGCAGCATAGCCTGGTGCTCTGGCTCTCTCGGTGCTCAACAGACTGCTCACCTCCATCCGAGAGACCAAAATATGCTTCAGGAAAGGGGTAGCCACAGGAAGGAAAGTCACCACTGAAGGAGCTACATTTGACAGATTCTCTAATATGGGTTGAAGCAATATGATTTCAGCTGCTGGTCATTGTTACTGAGAAGAGGGGAGAGAAGGGACAAAGTAAAAAAGCAAAAGTGTGCTACAAGAAGAGCATGATGAGGTGCTCCACAGTTAGGGCTGACTGTATCTCCACCCCCTTTTCTCCTGAAATTGCTGAATCTAGAGTAAGGCCCAGGACATGGGAGGGATTCATATCTTGTGATTTCTCATCCCCTGCCAGCAGCTGGAGAGAGCTGCAGCTATCTGAAAGCTTCACATATCAGGACTCAGCTTCTGAGATGCATACTTTCAGATCCTGGTATCTAGGATTTAAACTCTGAATAAGCTTTTGAAGACACTCTGCTGTCAAAACCCCACAGTTCAGAGCATAACCTGCAGCAGAGATGCTTTATTCACCCAGCCAAGCCATGGCAAGAGCAGCTGTGATGGAGCAAGCCACTATGCACACAGCAGCTGCTTTTGAGGTGGTGAGAGCCAGGATAAAATGAGACACAAAAGCAACCATGCTTTGGTTCTATCTGATGCCTGAAGAAACCAGAAGTTTCAGATCTGGTACTGAGCAAGCTGGACAATCATTGACTTCCCAGAGCAGTCGTTCATCCATTTTGCTCAGGTTTTGTAACTTCATTTTTTGATTTCAAGAGGTCTTTTTCCCTTCTCACATAAGAAAATGTGGTATAGACACTACAGATCTGCAGAGCCTTGGTGTCTGAATAGACTGAGGTTGCTGTGCTAATCTGTCATGGGCTAATAAACTTAAAAAGTGAGTCATCATAAGCAATTCAGCAGGTGGTAGGTGGATTCTCTGCAGATTCTCTTAGGCAGTATTGGAAAAGAGTCTACCTGTTGATATTGGTAATAGTGGAACTGAAAGAAGTTATTTCAAGCACAATGCCCCAGTAATAAGTTTTTTGTTGCTGTTGTTAAGTGTCGCATACACCTTAGTTCAATGAGTTCTGTCATGATGTAGGAGTTGGTCAAATTCTATGACTTGGACAATAAAGGAGGCTGAGGTAACGAAATTATGATAATAGTCCATTCTGACCTTAGAATTTATGCACTTAGGAAACCTCTTTTCCTGTCTGAGAGATACAAGTCCGTATTTTTAAAAAGAAACTGCAAGGCTGTGCATGCTGTTTTGAAAGCATCTTGTCATTTTTAATTTTCTCCCTGTTAGACAGGCTGATTGTAATTCTATTATAATTTCTACTTTGTTGCTATTAGTGTTAAGAGTCTGGTTTTGGTATATTAGATACATTTGTCTATTATGTTTTATATATAGCTGTACGCCTGTCAAACCCTGAGTGTAACAGACAAAGCTACACTCAGAGAAAAGAATGAAAGTAAAGAAAGTAAAGAAAAAATCCTGTCCCTTCTTTTGTTATTCCTGGCAAGACTGATGGGTATTTTGGAGACTCAGAAACCTAAAATAGATATTCTTTAAAAATTGTGCTGCCCAATTTTTTTGCTTGATTCCCCAGAACCTTGGTTCAGTAGACTTCCATTGTTTTGTTTCTCTTCACATCAGCCCCATACTACATTTTATGACTGCCAGGTAAGTAAAGTAGGGGTACACTGTGGTTCAAAAGAAGAGAGAAGTGTTCAAATAGGTCTTACAAATGGGGCCAAACAAAGGAAGAAAAGTAAAAGCTTGCTTCAGAGGATAAGGGCAGTAAGACTGCCCCCCTTTTGGGGATTAGTGCCTAGCCGTTTATAAATTCGCTGGCATCAGCCAAGTACAGCACAAAATATATTGCACAGAAGAGCAGCTATTATGTACAGTAGCCACTCCGCTGATTGCAATCAGTGTCACAAATTAGAGTGATTTCCTGGCTTGAGATATGTCAGAGCTAAACTTTGTGTCATGAATCATGCTGTCTGGACATCCAGCTTTGAGGCACTGTCTCACCCTCAGGGAATTTTCACTTTTTGTCTTTTGTGCTATTGCAAATGGATCTGTGCTCACTTTTAGTAAGTAAGTATGGGCTGCTCATAGATGCATTCAAACGGCATTCAATATTAAAAAGAAGCTCCTATCAGGGCTTCTATTAGTTCTATTGAAATATGTCTGTCTTTTATTTTTCAGCATCAGAATTTCTGTTTAGAAATGGCAGATTTTTGTCAATATTGTCTAGGATTTTGATCTGAAATATTAATACTTCCTTGTGCTTTTCTCTTGTTGCCTTATTCCTTTTTCACATGCCTGATGATAGCTTTTTCATTCCAGTAAAATGTCGTCCTAATATTCATGCTGTACTCTGAACACCCATTCTGCTGCATCCATGTGATTAAATCCAGTTATAAAAGCAATGTTTTGCACACTGTTTCACATACAGTTTTTATATTTTGCCAGATGGGGCTTCAGCATACACTCAAGGACAAGCACATTTCTCTCTGCAACAAAGAAGAACGGTGGAATTAGAAACAGTTAGTCTATACAGGGAGATTAGTGGGGAGCTGTTTCCTTGTACCTTGCAGCAATGCACTGTTTCAGTGGATTAAGAGCATCCACAAACATAGCATTAATTAAGAGCACCTGGTACAGAGTGATTTCATGCTTCAGCTGACCTGTTACTCAGTGTTTTGTGGAAGAGACCCCTGACAGTGCTTACTGGGGAGCAAACAATTAAATGAATGGCAACTAAACCTTCGCATCAACAGGCTACAAAGGGAAGTTAGGCACAATTATTGCTGTGAATGAAAGGGTCAGCACTTCAGTGCTGGATTAACTGTTACTGGAGTAAGTGAAGATAGGAGAGATAGGTAAATTACGTAATTAATTTCCTAATAATTTATGAATTGTTAGGTGTGGGTTTGTCTGCACTGCAGTTAAGTTGAATGTTTGCTTGCCTTTGCTTTTCTCCAGAGTCACTTCTTCCACTTGTAAAGATGTTTAGAGTAGTGCATAAGGAAATTTCCTTGGCATCTTCTACCATCCTCTTTGTTAGATTAGTTTATCAAGAACTGTAATCAAATATAATGAGAAGATACAATCATAATATGGCTCCTATGAGGTGGAGTTACCCAGTCATCAAAAAAATTTCTACCTTGAATGCTGTATTAGGAAATCAGAGATCAAACACGGAATAATATTTCACTATGGCAGCAGTAGCCAAGCAGCAGAAAATATTTAAACTAGGAAAAGGTGTGCCCCAATTCAAATGGAAATCACAGTTTTATACAAAAAGATGGGAAAGTGTGGTGAAAAGGAAAAACATTTCTAATTTACTTTCTGATGACAGATGAAAGCAATGTTATATGATATAGGACCATAAAGATAGCATGATTTTATACCCCCAGTGGAGTTCATAGACAGTTCTGTGCTTTAAAATATGCAGCCTGGGTCTGCCCATCTTATTTCTGACTGCAGTGGGATAGCTTTGATTTCTTTTGTATTACCATTTTAGTCTGCTTTCCCTTTTTGTTTCAGTCACTTGTATTTAAATTATTGCTGAAAGATATTCTGGCATAAAATCTCCATTTATTTACTTTGGGCAGGCATAATTTTTTTTATAAAGAGTCTCAGGAATCCAAGTCCCACTTTGATTTTGATCTTTGCCTCATTTTTTCTGCTTAATATTTGTGTGTGTGTGTGTGTACATATATATATATATAATTTTTCCTTGATCCACTTAGTGAATAAAGTGAGCATTCTCTTGTATCAGAGGAACATTTTTGATTTTTAGAAATATGAAATTAGAATAATCTAGGTAACTATAGCATGAAAAGATAATGAATAATATTGCAATGAGTTAGTGATTATGTCTTTTGTATCTGTATCAAGAAAATTTCAAACAGAGGTCATAGCTGAAACATTCACAAACACAGAAAATGTAGAGCTCATAGGTTTTTAAATGCCTATTTCAGATCTCCGCCATGTTTTTGGTTTAGACACATGACAGGATTTATTTAAAGAGACGCAATCAATGTGAAAATAACAGTGCTGTTTAAAAAATTCTTACTGAATGTAATATATATCTTACTGAATGTAATAAGTAACAACTAAGGTTACTATAAATGAAAAAAGTTAACAAATCTCTACTTTTTTGATTGTTTTACTTTTTGTGCTTGACAATTCTGCGTAATAATTCCTATACCTACCTTTTGTGTGATATTTTTCATCAGTAGGCCACAGCAGCTTTACTAAAATATGGTCCATTTCACTCTGCGTATAGATGATTTCACTGTTCCCTCCAAACTCAGTCAATTTCCTCCTGTCTGAAAGTCTTTTATAAGCATCAGCTCAGAATCAATAAAAGATCCAAAGCATTTTGTGAAATGACAGATCTACTATTTCAAGAAAGATCACTATCAGCTGGGTTTAATTAGCCACATTATAAAGAAAAGGTTGAAAATATCTTTGAGTTTGTAAAATTGGAACAAGAAGTTGATCATTAGTATCTTAATAATTTAAAATCTGTCTCAGATTTTGGATGTTCTAAAGTTATTTTCTGAATTCCATTAAACTCATTTAGCCTTGTATTAGGTATTCAAGAAAAGAACGTCACAAAGTATTACCAAAATGATCATATGCTTATTAGAAATTAATCGTCTGGGCATCATTTATGCTCATAAAGATGATGCCTAGAAGCAAAGCCTTTTCTTTCCTTATTTCATGAAAGCCAATGTTTTCTCTCTTCTTTTACATCATATTTCCTAATTTAGAATCCTGAGTTCTTGATTGTTGGCTGTTATTGAGTTCATAACCTTGTATTTCTAAGCGAAGTGAGAAAATGTCTTGACTCTTGAATGTGAAGTTTGTGAAGAATGTTGCCTTTGTGGAAGCATGTACATTAGATGCCTCTGAGCTACTCAAGTGGTGAAATAAGTATGTGGAACAATGTTTGGTACCTTTTGCTTTTCAAAAGACCTTAGATCTCATAACTATACCCTCTTAAAAGCTTTTGCCATACACTCAGCAGCATGTTCTGCCTTTTTGTTAGATTCATCTTTTGGCCTACTTTTCAAACTATGTTTTAACTGGAACTCAAACTCTTTTCCCTTTCCTACTATTTGCTGAGGCTAGCAATCCCATGCTGAGTAAATAATCTATAGTCCATGATCTACTATCCTATCAGCCTTGTTATCCTGCCTCCAAACCCCAAAATGTTGGATATCTAGCTGGTAAGTATTCTCAGGAAGGCTTCCTAATGACCTTCCCCACTGGTTACTATCATCATTGCTTATACACGGATAGAACTACCTTGTAATACACTGACTATATTTGGAAAAATTAATTGGGAGTTCTTATGGTGTTTTTGTTAGGAAAAGTGACATTTTTGAAGTTAAGAAAAATATCCCAATTCGTGCCTTTCATTAGGTATAACAAAACATTGCTAGAGAAAATGTATTCCCAGATCTAATGGTACTTCATTCTCTTGCAGTAAAAGCAACTTGGGATCCAAATCAATCAGCAGATGAGGTTGTTGCAGTAATTTGGCTGCCCTGGCCTTTTAAAAGTGTTTCTGATTGCATTTATAAAACATTTAATATATACTTAAATGTAGGGCAAACATACGATTACTCATTAAATTATAGAACATAATAAAAAGGTTTATGCGTACATTAAAAATCAAGATGATGGAAATTCCTCTACAATTGATAAAATTTTATTTCATCTCAGCTGGGAAACATACATATAAAATTTACACCTTTGCAATCTTATTGTAAAACGTTGTGAATTCTTGAAGGAAAGAGCCTTTATCTGCACTAGCTAGAAGAGTTTAAGATTTGGCCACTAAGGGTTTAACAAAATGCTTTTCTTCAAGCACAGGCATAGACAGTGCAATTCTTTTAGTATATTGTCTTGTCTCTGGATAAATGCAAAATCAACAAGACCCTTAATATGAAGGAGGACAGGTAGGGAACCAAATTTTTTGCACTGCTGACTATCCAAGCATGCCGGTGCAGACAATATCTTTCCATCTGTATGTCTTTGAAAATGAGCCTTCCAAAATGCATGCACACTTATGTCTAGGTCAGTCATAAGACTGGAGCTTAACAGTGACTTTATGATACACAGGATTCAAGTGTGGTTTCTGGCTTTTATGAAAAGTTCCTATTTTTTTACTCCTCTGAAAATAAATATGTCAGCTGCTTCTGTTGTCATTTATCAGGTTGCCCTTTCAAGGGAGCCGGGAGGACAGAAAACACTAGAAAAGGTCTTTTATACTCAAATTGTCTAATTACACTGCCAACTATGCAACTATGGCAACTAATAGATTGATTTTACCTGAGAGCTATGAATTCCATGTTTAAAACTGGAAACTGTGATAGATGAAAAACCTAAGGAAAGGTAAACATCTCAGTGTAATTTGCTGAAATGAATCCCCCAAAGGGCTACCCTGGTACACTGGTAGGAGTTTCCTGAGTACCAGAACTAAGGTTGAAGTGGCACACTGAGGTGCCACCTGGCACCTCCACTTGCAATGTGGATGCAGCATCCTACAGCAATGAGCTTTTTACCTGTGTGGGATGGATGCTTCAGACCATGAAATGCTGCAAATCTAGTAGTGACAAAAATGCAATGTGCGTGTATGGTTGTGGAATAACCACATCTCTGTGCATTAGATGGCTGCCCTTCCCTCTTTCCACTGCCTCGTTCCATAATTTGAGAACTCCTTGTCTCATGGGGGAGAATGGCAAAAAATCCTGACCACACCAACATCTATCTATCTATCTTTGACTCTACAAGTCATGTATCCTTTATGGAAGCACAAGAAAGGAACAAGAACTGAGCCACTGGTAAAGCTGGAGGGACTTTCTTTGTTCAAGATTGTTATGACAAGGACTCATTAATCCTCATATACAGGAAAGATGATCAGGATATGACCATAACCTTGACCTTTCCTGTGAGAGGTGCAGTGCAGAGGACAATGCATGAGACTCAGCAATCAGCTCAGTCAGACTAGACATATAAAATAAATGTTATAATCAATAGGGAAACATGTCCTTGTGAAATTCTTTTTTTTGTAATGCTGGACTGAAATGAACTGCAATTATTTTGGCAGGATGTTCAGAGAAATCCTTTCAAAGAAATCATTTGCTGAATGTGATGAGTTTTTTTTTAAGAGAGCTCTTCAGATTTTTTTTTTACATTCCTGAAAAGACACACTGAAGCAAATGAATAATTGGCAGAACATGGAATATGTAACATGCTGTGTGAGAACTGTATTCTTTCAAATCATCACTTGTCAGAAATTAATTCCTATGCTACAGGCCTTACAACTGAGAATGTAATGACTTAAATCTAACCAGGTTAACTTGGGTTCTCTGCGCTGTGTATCTGAGGAGAAGAGGCACATTTTAAGTTATTCAGTTGCTGAGATGAGCTTTCATTTGTTCTGAGTTAAGTGTTCTTAAGAAGCTGTCATGTACTGAGGTTGCAAATATGATTTGAGGTACTGTGTGTTTTCAGGGCTAGTCTCCAAGGTTATCACCTCTTAGACCCTTGTCTTTAAGAATTCAAGGAACTCAGAATGATAAATTAAAGAAAATTACTTACCTCTTCTGGAAACACAATATATGAGATACGTAAAACTAGCTACATACCATTAAAATAATTGCCTAATTGTAATCATGTGTCGTGGAATGTTTTCGGACAGTTTGTTCTTAATAGAAATTAGGTTTGATCACAGCCTTCTAACAGCTACTGCAAAACCTATTCTTTTAAGCTGAGAAAACTGATTTCCAAACTAAGTTCTCTAATAAAGAGTTGTTTTTGCAGATGAGAACAAAACTTAGAGTGTGAAGGCTCTAGTGCCTTGCAGTTGTTGAACAAAAAAGGCAGATGAAATTCTACAGGTCAGGCTAGTATCAATTCACAGTCTCTTTACAGGGGATTTTGCTACTTCTCTAGGTTAGAGGCATCAGAAAATCTGCTTTTCTCTTTCTCTCAGAGCCTTCATTCTTTGTTTTTGCTTCACGAATGTTTATTTTGAATCCTGAATACTAAGCCCAGATAAGGACTTTTTGTTTTTTTTCCTTTCCCTAGGATTGTTTCCATCCGGCAGAATATTGGTTCCAATTTATGATGTCTGATTCTCAAAAGAGGGGGTATGACTTTACTGCTATCTTTGTATGTCTGAAGTGGACAGCATCAGCAGATAACAAACTTGGACAAACATATTTGGAAAAGAGAACTGTGACCAGTTTTTTCCCCTCAAATCCATTGCAAATAGAAGAAAAATATTTTTAGATCTCTGATCAATAAATAAATTCTCTGTTTGGTCTCACTGCTTTGTAGAGATATTTTGGTAATTTGAGGTTTGGTGTTAATAGGCACTTTTCCTTTCTGCACTTTCCTTTCTACTTACTTTTGTAAAGCATTTCATAATATTTAATCATTATTTCATGTGTAAGATAGGCTTCTACCATAGATGCTATCATGACTACCATTAGTATTGACAAGAATTTTCAAAGCAGTTGGAAATAATAGCTCTGTACAAGATCTTCATTGTATTTAGGTAAATATAAAAATAAATTTCTATCTGAAAGATCTATATTTATTTGATGCAATTGATTTGATTACAATAAATGTTTAATGTAAGAAAAAAAAAGTTTATTAAGATTCATCAATGTTTCCAAATGTGAGACTGCAACTAAATGATATATTTCAGTAAGATAGTTTTGATCCACAAAAAGGAAAGAAGAATTTAATCTTTTACCTCAGTGCCATTCTTTCACGTTCACCATTTAGTATTCATGTATCTAGCTCCAGGGTCATCCGTTTAAAAAGGTTTTTCTAGCATATCTTCTGATAGGCAAACCTTTAAATTTTCAAGAGATGACTAGGGGAAGTATTATAGCACTGATCTACTATACATTTTCCTACTTTATTTTCTTCCTTTTTAGGGGGTAAATTCCTCCAAGATTTTCCTTTATCTTACTGTTCAGAAATAATCCTGAAGAGTATGTGTGTTTCTATGCATGGAGAAAGTACGACAAAAGGACAGCAGGAAGTGGAGGCTGCAAATTTTACTAGTTTTAGAATTAGTAATTATTTCAATAGGACATGAAATTTCCTATGTTTTTTATTGTCAGAGAGGCAGGGAGACCTGGATGTAATGAGTATGAAAGAAACTTCTGTGGGAGCTCTGCTGGCGTCAGTGTGTATAAGCTCTCAATGTTCTCAGAGTTAAGAAAAACAAATCAGTATAATAAATCAAAAAACAGTGGCTGGTGAATGGTGACAGTGACTAATGTGTGGATATTTTGATTAATAGAATCTCAGCCTGCGTACACATGCTCTTACACCCACTCATGCACTTTTCAGGCATCAGAAATGTTTTCCCATCTTTTCTCTCAGCCTGAACCATTGTGCATACGTTATCTATTTTTATGCTCTCGTCTATGGAGTTCATGAATGTTATGAACATGGGTAATAAAGTGAGGACTCCTTGTTTTAAGGTAACACTTGATGAGGTGCTTTAGCTGTTACTGATTGCATCCATCATGCAGATGAAGATGTCTGTTATAAATGTAGATAATCAGATCTTAGATATCTAAACTGCTTGAATGTGTAGAAGATAGCTTTTTTTAATAAAACTTTTTTTTTAACAGCTGGGATTTATAATAAGTGATGGCCAATGTATGATCAGATAATTTAATACTTTTAGTGCATAGTGAGATTCATAAAACTTGGTTTAAGTTAAACAGTTAAAAAGATGCTATATTATCTGCAAGAAAACTGACTGCAAGGACCAATGAAGAGTCAATTGCTTTCAACAAAAGGTGGGCAACTTTAGAGATATTGTTTGTAAAATTTACAGGTTGAAATAAAGACACTTTTTAGGACAGAAGAGAAAGGGATAATAATAGTAATAATAGTAATAATAATGACCTGTCAGCCTCACATCTGTGCCTGAAAAAATCATTGAACAGATCCTCCTAGAAGCTGTGCCAAGGCACATGGAGACAGGGAGGTGATTTGAAACAGCCATCATGGCTTCACCAAGGGCAAGTCCTGCCTGACCAACCAAGTGGTCTTCTATGATGGGGTGACTCCATCAGTGGACAAGGCAAGGGCTACAGATGTCATTGAACTGGATTTCTTTAAAGTCTTTGTCATTCCCTCTAAATTGGACAGAGATGGATCCCATGGATGGACTGTTAGGTGGATATGGAATTGGTTGGATGGTTTCATCCAGAGGGTAGTGGTCAATGGCTCAAATGTCAATGGTCATCAGTGACAAGTGTTGTCCCTCAGGGGTCCATATTGGGACCAGTGCTATTTAATATCTTCATTAATGACATAATGAAGGGATCAAGTGCACCCTCAGCAGTTTGCAGATGACACCAAGCTGAGTGGTGCTTTTGCCACACCTGAAGGATGGGTTGCCATCCAGAGGGACCTGGATAAGCTCCAGAAGTGGGTCCATGGGAATCTCATGATGTTTTACAAGACCAAGGGCAAGGTCCTACACCTGGGTTAGGACAACCACTGGTATCATCACAGTTGGGGGGTGAAGAGATTGAGGGCAGCCCTGCCGAGAAGGACTTGGGGGTGCTGTGGATGAGAGGCTGGACATGAGAGGGAAATTGTATCCAATTGTATTAGTAGAATTCAGTTCAGAAGACCTGAATTTTTGGGTTGTGACAAGTTTTTCGTCTTATAAACTTTAAAGCACTGTCATTCATTTGGTAGTAAAAGGATGATAAAACCTTACTCAGCTGGATGACTCTTCTCAGTGCAACCTATGCAAGATAATCAGCAACCTAAAGTGACAGATGTGAGTTCAGACAATCACTCAGGTCTTTAAAGACAAACCACTTATCAAGGAAATCCATAATGGATTCTGTAATTCTGGTTTGNAAGGGCTACAGATGTCATTGAACTGGATTTCTTTAAAGTCTTTGTCATTCCCTCTAAATTGGACAGAGATGGATCCCATGGATGGACTGTTAGGTGGATATGGAATTAGTTGGATGGTTACATCCAGGGGGTAGTGGTCAATGGCTCAAATGTCGATGGACATCACTGACAAGTGTTGTCCCTCAGGAGTCCATATTGGGACCAGTGCTATTTAATATCTTCATTAATGACATAAATGAAGGGATCAAGTGCACCCTCAGCAGTTTGCAGATGACACCAAGCTGAGTGGTGCTGTTGCCACACCTGCAGGATGGGTTGCCATCCAGAGGGACCTGGATAAGCTCCAGAAGTGGGTCCATGGGAATCTCATGATGTTTTACAAGACCAAGGGCAAGGTCCTACACCTGGGTTAGGACAACCACTGGTATCATCACAGTTGGGGGGTGAAGAGATTGAGGGCAGCCCTGCCGAGAAGGACTTGGGGGTGCTGTGGATGAGAGGCTGGACATGAGAGGGAAATTGTATCCAATTGTATTAGTAGAATTCAGTTCAGAAGACCTGAATTTTTGGGTTGTGACAAGTTTTTCGTCTTATAAACTTTAAAGCACTGTCATTCATTTGGTAGTAAAAGGATGATAAAACCTGACTCAGCTGTATGACTCTTCTCAGTGCAACCTATGCAAGATAATCAGCAACCTAAAGTGACAGATGTGAGTTCAGACAATCACTCAGGTCTTTAAAGACAAACCACTTATCAAGGAAATCCATAATGGATTCTGTAATTCTGGTTTGGTTTTGGTTTTTTTTCTTCTATGTATCTCCTTGTGCTGCAGAACTGAAATTCATGTCATGCCCTAATTTTGTTGTCATGTGATAACTTCACTATCACTTTAGTGGTTCCTTCTAAGTTTCTTGCTTTGTCAGTCTTTATTGAGAAAATAACTTTTTTTTTTTTTCCTCAGCAAGCAGGGATGAGGCTTACAGAGTCTATGGCCTCTTCAGGAGGAACAGAACTTCTCTTGCAAAAAAGGACATGTGTTTCACGTTGGCACGTGGGAGAGCCAGGCAAGTGCAATGTCAGTGCAGTTAAATGCAGATAGCTTGTGGTAGGTCTTTAACAATATCAATTTGTTAGAGTAAAATTAATTTGGATTCTGTGCATTTCCTCTCTGTTCAGATAAGGCTCCCTCTAATCTACAGTTACACTAGATCCTGCTGTATTCATAGCTCCCATTCATACAGAGCCTGTTAACTTAATTCACACCAATTTGCATGAGAACAACAGGCAGTCCTATGTCTTCAGAGTCACCAGAGCTGTGCTGAATTTTAAAGCAGAGCTTATTCATAGTCCTTACTCCTATGTGAGAAGGAAAAACTCCCTGCTCTAGTCAAGGTGCCTTTAAAAACACATTTTGTGAAAAATGACATTTGCTTCTGTCAAGACTTGTTGATGCTGGCATTAAAGAGTGAACACAAGTCAAAACCAGCAGAAAGCAAGCTTCAGCTCAGTTGCATCCAATATTCCACTGAAAAATCAGAAGGTCATGATAAAATTGAAGTCATTCACCAAAAGAGTGTGGTGCAATGTCATTTTCCACAGTGCTCAGTGCTGTAAAAACAAAGAATGAAAAACAAAAAGCAAAAGTTGCAGCATAAGTCCCATGAAGTAATTAATCTACTTCAGATATGAACAACAGTACTGTGAATTTCCACAAATAAATTCTACTGAAACGGAAAAATCTCCTCATCATGTTAGGAAAGAGAATGAAAGTTCAACTAACAGAGTAGTGATCTGAGACCATTTTTCTCATGACGAAGAAAAATAAGCTGTTTCATGTTGTGATAAAACCATTTTTTCCCTGTTTCTAGCCTTCCCTAATTGAGGTCATTAGTATTGACTTCAGTCATGAAAAAATACAAAACCCGTCTCCTTTATTTTAGAAAGACAGCAAAATCCAGGATAACTTCATTCCAAAAATAACCTGAAGATGGCACAATAAGCACATGTTGCTCTCTGGTTTGCTTAAGGTCATACTGTAAAATAAGAGAAATTTTTGCTAAATTATGACTCCTTTGGAAGAACTCTTTAAAAAATAGAAGTAAAAGAGAAATTTAAACCTTTTAAAGCACAGCCTATCAATAAAATTATTTTACAAGTGGGACACAGGCTGTTAATTTCATGCTGCCTAAAAGATTAATATAAACAGGTGGGTAGAGAGGGACTCATCATGGCTGGGTGTTATTGGCAAAAATAAGTTTAATTTGTGTTGTTTAGTTTTTATTGATACATTTCTTTTGTAACTGTAAAACAACTCATAACCTCATCTGTTATCTCCAGCATAATGTATAATCTACACCTAAATGCCAATTTTTATGAGGCCCATTTTGACTTTGGGAGAGACAAGATTACTTGCATAATCTCTTTTTTATTAAAAGATAAGAAATATTATGGGACATTTTTATTAAAAAAGAAAATAGTGTCAAGTTGTATTAATGAATGACTAAATCTGCATTATAGATTAATTAACCATAAATACATTCTCCACAACACACTCAGGCACCCTGAAAATGTGGAGTTTATAAAACATAGAAACAATTTCACAGATGTGCTGTAGCTAAGGGTGATTCAGCTTGCTATATCCAAGTATATACACTATGCTTGGATTTTCAAAGTGTGTTTAACAAAGGCCTTGTGCAGAATGCTTGTATGGAATCAAAGCTGTCCCTATGGCAAGCAGGAAGAGTCCTGTTGTGAGTTGCCACCTGAAAGACAGAGAAACAAGAGGGTGAGACTAAATGAGCTGTTCTACAGTGGTAGAGGGTTATCAGTGGAGACCCACAGAAGCCTTTACTAACACCTTTGCTATTTCACATGTTCATAAACAATGAAGAAAGGAGAAGGGAGCTGATAAAATTTACTCTCAAGACTACAATATGTAAGGCAGTAAAAGAGAAAGGCAGAGACAGTGAGCTGCAGAGGGATCCCCCTGTATTAAGTGACTGAACAGTACAAGAATAGTTGAAGTCCTGCATGGGTAATTATATTCAATGTGACTTACGTGGGGAAGACCAAGTATAACTATATGTGCACAGTAATGTTGTGTTTTACAACAGCTTTTACCACTCAGAAAGGAGGTGGAGTTGGTAGTCCAGTGGTGTACCAGTATTGCAAAACACTGATTTTTACCAACACTTTCATTAGAAGTTGATAACAAGTAAGATTGGGGCTGCATACACAAAGGATACTTCCTTCCCTCAAGGAGCAGGGACTATCCTGAAAACAAACTTGGCACATGTGAAATGTTTTCTCAGCTGCCATCTACTGTGGCCATTGGTGAATTCCTAGGAGTTGAATTCATCTAACTTCAGTAATACAAATATCAAAAGTCTAGTTTAAATAGTTTTATTTCGTCTCCTTTCATAGGCAGTGTAGACAGCCATGCTTTTCCAGAAGGGGATTCACTCCATCCTGAACAGATATCTAAGGCAGATGAATTGAAATGCTCATCTCTCCATAAACTGTGTTGGCATACTGTAACTTATCGCCACAATAAGCATCTAACAATTGTGCAGCTACAAGTGAAGTGTGGTTGTTGTTCGTCTTGTGCTGTAATAATTTAATTGACTGTTTTATAGCTATGTGGTCTCAAAGTAGCATTGCCCCACACCTGAATGCGGGAGAGAATGAGGGAGGGAAGAGGAGAGCATGGGAGCTTTTTCGCTTGGGTTCCTCTCTGAAGCCAGTGTACTGCAGAGTCTTGACAGCAATGAGCAGTGCCTAAGTGCCTTTCTGCTGCTTACTCCCAAACAGGGCATTCTCAGTGGAGTCTCTTTTAATCTCGCCTCTAGGAGCTTTTTCTCTTTGTGTAAATATTCATGGGAGCACTGACTGAATGCTGGTTTCCCAGGAGAACGTAGTACCCACAAGAGTCTCAAATCCTTCTCACTCTGCAGGCTCATATATTCTTTTCTGTATTTTAAATGTAGTGAAATGGCTTCAGAAAGGGAAGTTGAGGGATTTCTTTCCAGTGAAAGAACACCTTTTCTCAGAAAAAGGAAAATGTGGATCCTCATTCTCACCCATGTCAGTGATCTCCCCACTCATTGCGGAAGGGTTGGGCTAGATGAACTTCTAAAATTTCTTTCAACCCAAACCATTCTATGATTTTATTTCAATATATGTTTTTTATAGCCTATATAAATGCTGTAACCTTCAGTCATTGGATGGTAGTGCCTGTATTGCACTTATACCTATATTTTTGTGAGAACAATTTCTTAGGATGTTTGATCCAAGAATAATTCCTCGCAGTAGAAAGTAAATGGGAGAAAAGCTTTTATTCCACTGGATTTTTTTTAGAACTTGTCGTCCTTCCCTAGCTGCTATGTATTTCCTGGGAGCTCCTAGGAGCAGCTCTCTTTCCAGTGTAAAAGATTTGGTAAGCCTCTTTCCACAGGACTAGTTCTCTCTTTTGCTTTATACTTTTCTGTACCTGGCTGAGGGCTGTGAACCTTCCCAGACAGTAAGTACCTGAAAAAAAATTCACAAGTTTCTATGAGGGAAGGGGGCCCAGGCTGTAGGTATAGTGCCCCTCTGCGTTCCCTTACAATAGTTCTGCAGGCCAAATTTATCCTTGACTAGGATTTTTAGGGCTTTGGGATGTTATCGCAATTTTTGTGTACAAACATGGACATGAGTCACCATCCCTGAAGGGGATTAAGAGACATGTAGTTGTAGCACAGAGGGACATGGTTTAGTGGTGGATTTGGCAGTACTAGATTAGTGTGTGGACTCAGTGATCTTAGAGATCTTTTTCAACCTAAATGATTCCATGATTCTATACCAAGAGCAGAGCTCAGGCAAGGACAAAGGTTTTGGCTAAAGTACAGCTCCTAGGCAAAGGAGGGAAAGCAAAGCTCCTCTTTGTTTCCAACAAAAATTTGTCAGTTTTTCTTTTTTCTGTTACATTATTTTACCATCTCCACATTAATTTATCCCACTGCCAGGATTTCTTCTGTTCCTCTGAAGGTGACTGAGGCATAGCTGTCTGATTTTTATGGAAACTCACTACAACTGCCCATATGGACAATTAAGGTGCTCCAGCTGTGTGTGGGGTGTAATTTCCAGCTGTGGGGTGGCAGTAAACAGCTGGGGGTGGTAATTTCTCAAACTGCTCCAGCTACAATCACAACATATGCCTATGCCCTAAGGATTTTCAGTAAACTAACCGTATTTGTTAGCAGTATTTAAAACATTTCTTATTTCAAATGTACAAAGTAAAACCCAATACTGCAAATTTTGATGTAACTTAATCTTACTGTAAGCAAAAATGCCAAGTATTTAAGGACAACAGCTGTGGCTACTCTGCTTGGAAGAACTTCTATTACCATCTGGGAAAAGAGAAAACAAAATATTACGAAAATTTATACAGATCTATAGCATGCTTCCTGAATCCACTTAAACTCTGCCACTCAATTTTCCTAATCAATCAAGTCTGTTAATAGTGATGTTAAGATTTACAATATAGACTGGGTGTAGTGCAAGTCTGGCAGAAGTGAAGCTGGTCTGAAAGTTTTCCTGAGAATTACTGTGTGTGCTTATAAAACTTTCACCATCCAAAATTAATGGATTTACTACGCATATTGAGTTTTAAACCTCCATAGGCTAATTTTGTGGCCCGTTCATTTATGGATATACTTCGTCTGGAAAAAAAAAAGGTAATGCACAAAATATAATTGTAATATAATGCATATAACAGTCTGCTTCTTACAGTAATTGTATGTAGGATGCTATGAAGCTGATATCCTGCTACTAAGATATAAATAGTAAATCCTAGTCAGCTGTGGAAACTGATTGCAGTGCTGTTCTGCACACCTGTGGCTACATAGGATTCAGGGCTCCAGAGGATGAGAATGGCAGCATGCAAATATATAAGGCATTTAGTGGTGGCACTTCTGCCATGATGATATTGCTTATGGCATGTAGGGCAACTAGCAGTGCTAAGTATCTGTGAAATAAGGCCCCTGAATTACAGTCCTAAATATAGCTTTTGTGATTTGCTTCAGGCTCTTAAATTTTACTATTTTGACTTAGCTGCTTGCAGAACCATAGTTTATAATTTCTGGTGCAGTGTTCAGCCAACTTATAAGAGTTCATGCAAAAAGAATTGTTTCAGAAATTCTAATAGAGCCCAAACTGTCATACACGTGCACTGTATAATGGATAGTGGTATTATTATCTAGAAGTCTCAAGAGGAATCGTGGTTATATTGCCTGCTTTCACTGTCAAAAGTTTTTCACTGTCAAAATTAAGAAATAGACTTACTCATTACTTCGGAAAATTCTGGTTCTTTTGAACCAAGCATCCGTTGTAATGATTTTACATGTTGTGTAACTGATGATAAAGTGTATGTATACTGTATGATAAAATGGATTTGTTTGATAGCTTCAACACAATAATATTCAAAAGGATTTAACAACCAATGCTTTCAAAATACCATCTTTTTTCTGGTTCTTTTATTGTTTCAAAATATTTTTGAAATGGAACAGTAATAACAAAAATAATAACAATTTGTATGTATGTTTCCTTTCAATTCTGAATCTAAGAGTACATGCATTAATAAATTAAGCCTCACAGCAACTCTGTAATTTAAGAATATTTTTATCCGTGTTTGACAGATGGAGATACAGAGGTACTGAGAATTATAAATGCATTTGCAAAAGTGTGATTAGGCTGTACAGAAGAGAATATGAATACAGCATCTTGGGTATTCCAGAACAATGGAGAATTTTCAAGAATAAGAGGGATGTTCTTTTGAAAATGTGGTCCTACTCAGGGTCTGCGGGCTGATGGCCTGAACTGGCATTATCAGCATGGCACAGGACTGCTCTTTCAAATATATTGATTTGACTCTGTGCTAGTTAAAGAATCTCACTGCTGCTGCTCTTTTCCTGTTATAGATCAGCATTCTGAAACCCCTCTCAACAGCAGATCGATATTTCAATGCTTCACTATGAACTAGTCCCCATACTTGAATTCATGTTAAGGTGGTGTTTCTCAAGGTTATGAATCGTCCACGTGGTGCCCATAACACTGCAAACATGCACAGAGCAACTGTGACAACTGCTCATCTGCAGCTAGTCAGTGATTTTAATACAGAGTGAGCTGTTCCTGACTCAATTTTTGGGATACCAGCACTGGAGACGGAAGCAGCTCTTGTTTTGTGCCAGGCAACGTATGCACACCAGCTGACACCTTGGGCAACACTCAGGTACAACTGAAAAGCATCTTGTGTACTGCTGAAGATGTGGCTGGAGCACCTGCTCTGCTTGAGGTCAAGTGAATATTGTCAGCTGTGATGCCCTGAGAGTTTCCGGGGTCTGTGCAGACTTGCTGTGTGTCCCAGTAGATGGAGATTCTGCTCATTCCAAATCTGAGCCAGTTTACTGACTCTTGGAAATTATTTGGAAGAGGTGAACACATCAACACCAGGCAGCATTAAGTACTATGACAGCTTCCTTCTAAAAATCCTGGTATCAGTCCCCAAGGCAGATTAGAAGACAAATAACCTTTTTGTCACCTGAGGTACTCTCCTTGACTGTTTGCAGATATAAGGAAAGCACTCCATTCTTTCTGTTCTTCCTTAATACAGAACCAGGAAATTATGTAAACCTCAAATGGTAGAACATTCATCATCAAAAAATTACTACAATGGCTCTTTAGTCTTTGATAAAGTATTAATTACCACCCAGCTGAGAGAGATAGATAGAAATGATCATATTCAACAGCACTTGTCACTTAGCACTTCTCTTATTCTCAGAGTTTGAACCTCTCATTTTAATGCATATGTAGAAATGAATAAGTTTCGGTTTATCAGAAATCCAGAATTATTTCTTGCAATTATTCTGTGAATGACTAGATTAAAGACATCATTAAAAAAATTACTCTAAATGACTTAGATTTATTTGAATATTCATTTTGTTCTTAAGTTAAGGGTTCATAGCAATAAGCAGAGGAAAAAGTGCTGTAAATAAATTCCCCTTCATACTTTACATGCAAATTTCAACCATTACAAGAAGAGTCCTACATTTTTTTATTATATAGGTGTTATATATGTTTTATATAGGGGTATATATCTGATATATGTTAATCAATTATGAATGTCTGCGGTACAAGTATATTTATGGATAGAGATCCTTTATGTTCTTACTTGGCATATTTTGCTCTAGTTTACTGTTTTCTTTCTTTTCTTTTCTAACACTGAGAATTAGCAATTTCTTGGAAAAAGGTGATTAAATCTCATTGGTCAAATTGACCTTAATTAACTCTGTCTGAAACTAAGAGAAACAACTGTTGTGACATTTCTTAAAGATACAAATAATAGCAGAGAAATTTGAGCATAATATGTTTTAAAAAAAGACAATTTAATAATTATTCTTGTATAAAGTAATGTGATTTAGTTTTAAATCTTACAGTGTGTTTTTTTCCCACCCAGGTAATAGAGAAAATTTTCATTTCTATGTTTAGATTGTTGTTGGAATATTTCTGAGAGGTATACGTCTGAATCATCTTGGATTGATGGGAGAAGATGTGGATGGTAGAAAGGAAAGCATTGTTTTGTATTCACTGCCTCCTTACTCAGTTGTGAGGTGTCAGGGCTGTGATTTACAGTGATCTCAGTTCAGCTGGCTGGGGCTTTGCCAGGTAAGCTACTGCAGCAAGAATAGCACTACAGTCAACCTCCTCCCCCACATTCTTGCAGTGGTTTTTTCTTCCCTCTTCATTTTCCACATGCAAGGGTTTAAAGTAGGAAATATAAACTGGTTCCCCTACCTTTATGCTGTTCAAGGACTCCCTGCTCTGAGAAACTCTTAGCTGCTTGTTTAAAGCATTGTTGAGTGCTCATTGTGCTATGGGAGTTAAAACACATTTAAGTAGGTCTGAGGCTCTTGCCTATTGTTTTCATTTAAAAAATATTTAGGCTATTTATTAGCTGGATTGGCTCTTGTCTATTTCCTTATTTAGAAGACCTGTTTGAGTTTCCCTGGTGTGAGGGATTCTTTTCCCCGTATAAGTGCTGTAGATAAAAATAAAGGCATGTCAATTATGTGAGAAGTAGGATTATGAAGAATGCAAATAATATGAAAATGAACTCAAACCATGGGAAACAGTATTTATAATCACATTAGTTAAAATGCATGATGTTTTCAAGGCAATATATTGGAGTAAATTTCTTTGCTATTAAGTGAGAAATATAGTTTTAGGCCTACCTCGCTGTGTCCAGAGTGTGGAGAAATGTAGCTTCCAATTCCTTTTTCCCTTTGCTTTTCTGCACCATCTGGTTGCTGAATGAGCTACTAACTACCTTTTTCCATTGGTTTTCCCAATGCATCCCTTTGTCATTAAGATCCCACACTTGAGAGAAAGGTTTTTCATTGTTTGCCTTTCTAGTCTTTGTATGAAACAGAATTACAAATCTGTCAATCAAGTTTGAGGAAACCGCTTTGATGTTAGTGAACAAATGAATTTCTTTTTTCTGCTTTTGACATGTCACATCCTCCTACTTGAGTTTCTTGGAAGGTTTGTCCACCATCAGGGCTTCATTCTCCTTGAGTGTTCTTAATTTTTTTCAGCTTTCTCAGTACCCTTCACCTTACAACTTCAGTCATATCCAACTAATTTGTCTTTGCTAATCATTCTTCATGTCTGGTTTATCTACGAATTCTTTCTATCCAAAGCAGTGCTGAAGATTCAATAATTTTTTTATTTGCTGACAGAGCTAAAATTTTTCCAAACTTCAATTGTCTTGCTGGCTGTGAAGTCTTTGGAAAATCGCATTCTATATCATCTCATCCTTCCTCAAGCCCCTACCTAGTGCTTTATTTAGAGCACTGCTGTTGAAACTTAGCCCACTGTTGTCATATCTAATTCCTATTTTTGCTGTTCTAATGTCTTTTATTTTTTGTGCTTTTTGTTTTGGTTGTAAAGAATTTAAGAAATTTGGTCTCTGCTCACTTGGCTTTGCGTTCCACAATCACCTTTTTTCCCCTCTATTCCTCTCTACCAGTGGTCCTTGCATTTTTTCTATTTCCATTTGTACTTTTTAATCACTTCCTAATACTCCCTTGGTTTGGAACATTCTTCTTTATCTCAAATGTAAGGTGTCCAGCTTTCTGTTTCAAGTTTCTCTTACTCAGAGCGTGCCAGTATTTAACTTGGCATACATTGCTTTTTCTGTGGTTCTTTCACAGATCACAGTCATGGACTGTCAGGTTTATTAAAGGCAGAAATAAAGAGTTAATTTCCTTCTCTATTGAACAGACTAATTTCTAGAACACAAACCCTACTCTAATTCATCTTGTATTCCCTGTATTCTGAATATAGCGGATAGGAATCTTTATACTCATCACTAATGGGCTCAACAGTACGGCACGTTTGGACAAGCACATGACAATAACTTTCATTTCACAAAGAATGGCTATTGAAAGAGCAGGATAAGAGAGGAAAATAATGTTCATATGTATCCTTGAAGACAACTGTGGCTGATTACTACGTGTTTTTGCATATGGGTTTTATCCGAGCAGAAAATATGGTGTGAAAATAAACTCAGACCCTTAGCACTAGAGGTCACTAAACACAGCAGTTTCAAAGGGTCTCTAAACAGTGCTCTAACTTTTTTTTCCCCAAACGGAACACTTAATTTACATTACTACAGTTAAAACCCTCAAGAGACAGCAGTAGGTGAGAAGCCATCTGCTCCTGTGTATAAATGGGGAAGGTGTCAACAGTGAAACTGCTCAACTGAGACCATCCCTCATGATGCAGGAGCCTGTGCTTCACTGATGAGTGATAAATAGAACAAGGAAAGGATATATTGTTTTGTTTCACTTTTACTCCAACTTGCCTTTATAATCCAGGCATGATTAAAAGAAATAAGTTCGTTTTCAGACAAATAGGTGATTATACCCTTGTGAGACAGGATGAGTTGCAGAACTTAAATTACCTTAGAAAAATAAGCTTTAATTTAGAGACCACCAGGTTAAATTGTAGAGGAAAGGTCAGATATTAATGCAGAATGACTACTTGAATCTTAACAGATGTATCTTTTTCAGAGACCTTCTGTCTTTGGAGGAAAATGTTTTACAAGAATTATCAGTACGAAAACCCCCCACCTTAACAAAGCGACAAATGTAATGAAGTTCTCAGCCAGAAAACAAAAAGAAATGAAAGAACTTTTGGCTATCCAGCTTTGGATATGTTGGAAAAACTAATAGTTAGTTGTGATTGATTTAAATGAAGTTCCCCAAACATTTTGAGGGCTTTATGACATTATCTTTCACATCTATAATATGACGTTCCTGCACGACAGAATGGATTCAGCACAACAAAAGATGGGTAAGAAAAGATGGAGAAGAGATTGGATAGGGAGAGGTTTGGATCACTTTCGGGTGAAGAAGGATACAGACAAAGTGGTCATCTTTCACAATGAACATATTGCCCTGCACAGTCTATAGTGGAGCTTAAAACTCCCACTTCATGCCGTTCCCCTGATACCTGCAAGAACCGATGAATTTCACAGAATGTCCTGGTCCTTCCTGCTGCTGGTCCACACAGGAGCTGATGAATCATTAGTGCTGTCAGCCACTCTTTCAGCTCAAGTAGCACAAAGCTTTCTCATCCTGATACAAACCCTTGTTGCTCTCAGTTTCCTATCATGTGATAGAACTAGATTTTTTTCAACTGAAATTTTACATAATTTCAAAAACGCTCCCTTATTAGAATCAAGATGGAAAATAATTTCATATTCAGGGAATTTCAAAATTTGCTTTACTTTTCTAATCATGCTCCTGCCTTCTGCAAATTCACTATGCTGTGGGCCTTAATTTTATACTATATGTGTGTTTTTAATAAAGGGTCTGTGTCATTGTACAAGAGGAAAGATATATGCACTAAAGGAGACTATTGTCTACAGATGAGAAATTAGTAGACTTTCTTGACCCTAATTTTTTTGTTCTTTGGTTCTTTATAGTCTTGTCGGAGTGTTGCCAACAGTGGTTAATTAATATTTTTAATTGTTTAAGTACTGTGGTGATGAGCACAAGAAAAACTTACGAGAAAATTAACAAATCTGTCTTGAGAGAATGGTTTGACTCGTGTGCAGTAAATAAGGCCTTGGGTCGCACACTGAAAAATGAGGAGATAAAAAAATATTGAGTAGTTGCTCAAAGTTATGTGAGCATTCTGTGCAGTGAGAAAAGCAGAGGTCCTGTGAAAGAGAAAAGTGGTCACATAATTAGATTTTGTCAAAAAGCTTATGCGCAAAGAGGATGCACAAAGAATGAAGGATGGACAGAAGAATTAAAGGTGGGCATTTCTTAACATTTAAAGCTTTCTTCAATAGTCTTATGGCATGCTTTCAATATAATTTTGATTTTTATGTGTGTATTTGCCTTATGTGTGTATACAAAAGAAATTTTCTGTGGCTTTGAAATGCATAAAATATTGTAAGCTGACATGATAAATCTTGAATGAACATTCATTGGAGTAATGTTTTTATTCTGAAAATGCCAATTTAAAAAGAATTGTTCCCTATCAACGATTACTTCTCAAATAAACTGTTAGGTGTGTTCACAAAAAAAAAATTAATTTCTGAACATGGAGATAAACTTAATTTCTATCAGATGATAAAAGGTTTATAATGCATAGTCACACCTCTATTTGTGATACTAGCTTAAGAAATTTCTGTAGACTGCTCTTTTTGGATCCTTTGAAATACTTGCTGGCTTTTCTGTCAATAGATTTAGGGGACAGGTTATCAGACAACATCTTTGCAGGTGTGGTGAAGGAATGAATATAAGTTTTTGAGCTTTTATTTGACAATGGGTGTTTTAAAGGCACTTGGAAGATGGGGAACTGTGAAGTATTTGCGTGGATTTTAAATTGAAACTCAAATTCTGAAATATGTATCTTTGCTGAAGAAATGTGTGCTCAGTTTTTGGATGAAAATAATAGAAGATGCCACTAAAATATGTGATGCCACTAATACATAGGTAAAGAATTGAAGCTAAAGAATAGATTATTTGTATATATTTTCGAAATGCTGAATAAACAATAGGAGATGCTTTAAAAGCTAGATAAGTTGAGATACTTAGTATATAAACTTGTTATATTTGTAGCAGTTTTAGGGTACATTTTGTCCTTAATTGTCAATCAGAGTCTCCACTTATAAATTTTAGGCACGCACACACATTTAGCTGGCTACTGCAAAGAAGAACTAAGAGTATTTTTGTTGTTGTTGTGGAAGAGTCATGGCCATGGAAAGCAAAAGACTGAGCTGTAGTAAAGCAACTATCTGTAGTAGTTCCAGACACCAAAATCTGTTTTGAAAAATGATAGGCCTTATCCAAGCCTTCCTATAAATATCGTTAGTTTGTTTTTATGACTTATGCATTTGTATTTGATATTGCTCATTCAGCAGTATATTTAAATACCTTCAAAATAGTTTTCACCCATGAATATACTCAGAAAAATTACTTAGCAGTCTTTCAATGTAAAATTGTCCTACTAATATTATCCATGATTTGGCAATTGGCTTCACTGCATAGTATTTCATAGAGCTGTAGGGTTTCTTCTTTACTCATAATGTTTTCTTCAAAAACCAGAAAATAAATTTTTATGCTTCGTGATTTCAAAATATGATCTATCTTAAAAAATGGAGCTATTTTCTTCCCAGGGAATTTAACGGATTATATGGAGCAGAAGACTATATCTTTAGTAATACTTTCCACTGTGTTTCAAGACCAGATCTGAATGTGTGGGGATTTCTGTCACATATTATTACTGGGGAACAATTTGATTTTCTAGATTATTTTGGCAGTAACTGTAACAATGGCTATATTTCTTTTGATGTTTTTTCCCAGATAGTTTATTTTTATCGTGACATTTTGCCCATCCTGTGAATCTCATCATGGGAAAGAAACAGCAGTTTGTCTCAGAGCAGTTCAATTTCAATCTCTAGGTGACAAGTTGATATTTCTTTCCTCTTGAAGAAGCTTTTAATATGATGTGTTAAATGTCAAGGAAACTCTTCAATATATATTGAACTTTACTAACCTTATTTCTCTTAATATTAATGACATATTGACAGCATGTTTTGAAAAATGAGCACTTCTCACAGATGTCAGCACTCACATTATTCCTACAGGAATCCAACATTCCAGTTGTTATTGTTCAGAATCGTAGTAACTTTTACTTTACAAAGACTTTTACAGACTTTTAAAAATGCATTTCATAAGTTTAGCTTCATTATTGGATGCCGACAGTGCTGATCTAATAGATTAGAGATCACAAGTTGGTGAGCAATTTTTTAAGTTAGCTTTGAATGATAATTTTAATTTGGGATCTGAAGTTTCTGAAGCTAGTTCTCCTGAGCTGATCTATTGATCTTATAAATCTGGGTGACTAAGTGAAGGTATCCCATAAGGGCTATTACCTGTGAGAACAAAATGGGATTTTTGTCCTGGAAAACAGCAAGTATTTATATTAGAGTCAAGGTCTCAATTCATGATGAGCAGTGCTGAAGGTCCACAGGAGAAAATAGCTCTATGGAGACATTCAAAAAGGAGAATCAATAATTTCTCAAACATATCTCACAAAGTGCACCCTAAAATAGGGGTTCACTGAGCTGCCTAAACATTGGCACCTGGAGCCGTTTGCAGTGCTGCAGGCTGCAACACCTCTTATCAGGTGCAAGGTCTGATAGAGGGACACCTTCTGCAGCTCCATCTAACATGTGGAAAGGGTGCCTGTGGATATCTGCAAGAGTACCAGCTGTGGGTGTGTCGAGACAGCTGAGGTGAATGCCTAAGGACAGCTGCATGTTCCTTCGGGCCCCAGAGGTGCTGTGTCCTCCACTGAGCGCAATGAGATTTCAGTCCCTTAACTCACCGGTTGCTGTCTGTATGCAGACACATTGTCTTATACACACCTGAAACGTAGTCCAGAAGTGTCCTTCTAAAGCAGCTCATATGTGGCTTCTTCTAGCTTCTCATTCTCTTTCTGTTTGTCTCACTTTAATACATATTAGTGTATTCTTCCAGACATATTAAAAAAAACCCATTCAATACCATCCTATTTGGACAAAATTCACCTGAGTATGTGTTTGGAAGAAGTTTGACTTTGAACACATTAAATCCAGTTTAAGGATTTTGTTGCAGTGAGGGAGAATATTTGCATAGTATTAACAATTTTTAGTAGTGGCTCAAAATTCATTACTTTTGGGAAATTTTTTCTCTGTTTGCATGCAAACATAAGAGGTTCCAAGAGCTCAGAAAACAGAACTGATTAAAATTTGGGTTTGCTCGAAAATACCTGTAGTATTTGGCAAGAAACATGGCAGTTCTCAAATGCCAATTTCTGATTTACTGTTACAGTTCCATCTCTCTGTTATTTATATAGGCTGTTAAAATATGTGAACTACAGAACTTAATTATGGAGCTTAAACATATGCTGTCTTCTGTCAACCATTTAGTTTCTTATTCCTTGTTTGTTTCTGCCTTTGCTAAGTTTGCCGAGTATGTTATCCAGGATTTTGCATTGACTGTTGCTCATTGATGGAAAAGTGTTATAACTGAACTTGAATTCTGCTGAATAGTTTTGTGCACATCTTACTTTCTCTTTAATACCAGATAATATGATGTTAAATGCAGTTTATGTCCAATACAGTCAAACATATAATCTGTATTACCAGGAAGTATAATTTAAAACAGTTGTGGTGATTTAAATATATTTGTGATGCTCTTAAATTACACTGAAGTACAAACAACTAAAAATGAATCGGTATGTTTTTTCCCTTGTAATTAAAAAAAATTCTGAGCTACAGATCCAGAGATATATTCATTTAGTTTCAGTCATTAGAGTGTTTTTTAATAATTTTTCTAATGTACGAGAAGAAAAATCATTAGAAGGGAAAAGCTTTTTTCATTCCCACGGGAAGTCTGATACAGGATAGAAACGTATTACACCTGTCTATGGAAATGCAGTGCCTGCTCCCATTTATAGAGTATTATACTTGCTTAGAGCACTAAAAGCATTTGTTTAGAAGGGAGGGGATTAGAGTTAGCAGCAAACAATGTGCAAAACCCATTTGTTTATTTACTTATTTATTGTGAACTATTCAGAAAGATCTATCCTGTCTCTCAGAGTCTTCATGAATATTTAAAGTTTAACATAAGGATAAATATTCTTAGCAGAAAAAGTCAAGATTGCCCACGGCCACAGCATTCTATCAGTATCACAGATAGTTGCTTAGATCTTAAACCCTATAGCACAAAAAGTAATGTTGAGTAATCAGATGTCTCAGGGTGCCCTCTGAGAAAACCCCAAAGAACTCTTTGTCATTATTATTCACAGTTGCTATTGCAACAAAATCAAGGGCAATATACGTTTATGGAAAGTATACATTTATGCATAAGGAAGGATATGCCAGGGATGATGACAAGAGCCTTGCAGCCCATGGGAGGGGCTTTCAGCCTGAAGAATGTTCAGAAAAAGCTGTGAGGTACCTGTGCTGTATCTGGGCTGGAAGATCTGGAAGCACATCTTGCTTCCTGTGGCTGCTCCTCACCGTCCTGCCTCTGCTGATCTTAGGACACACAGCAGAGCACATATGATGAATAAATTACATATAGCCTCAAAGACCTGCCTGCACTGTGGGTGAGAGGAAGAAAACATGACTGTTCAGTGCTGGCTCCTGGAATCTGTCAATGTTGCCACCAGTCCTGGAGTTGGGGATGTCACCTCTCACAGACACTGCCACTACCACTATCATTGCTACTACTGCTGCCACACCACTTTACACATAAAAATGACAGTTTTGGTTTCTGAGAATATTTCAGATTTCTGGAGGGTGTTGTATACTTCTAAGGGGAAACAGGAGAAAGAAAGATGGAAGAACCCTGATATCCCGCCAGCATAGTACAAAGGCAAGGCTGGGTTCTTCAGTTGCAGAATTCAATGCTTGGGATCAACAGGAATTGAAGTGTCAGTCTGTTATTAA
Organism: Machaerirhynchus nigripectus; assembly: GCA_013397975.1. Lineage (NCBI taxonomy): Eukaryota > Metazoa > Chordata > Aves > Passeriformes > Dicruridae > Machaerirhynchus > Machaerirhynchus nigripectus. The sequence continues at coordinate 315,646 of VZRQ01011079.1, forward strand.
TTCTCAAATTCTCATCTCAGTTACAGTAGCTGTAAGTTGGAGCAACTCTAAAAGAATTCACAAAAGATGGTCTGGATTTCTGTGAGTGCATCTGGGGACAGTGTTTTCCTCTGTTTTTGCATACAATTTATTTGCCTCAGCTTTGCAGAAAGAAGACTTCACTTAATGGCAATGCAACACAGTTGTCTGTGGATTTTGCTGAGGTGTTTTGTTTGTTTGCTTTGTTTTGTTTCCATTGCACAGTGTCCTTTAAGTATTCAGAAAAAAATCTGTGGCTATTTATAATCTTGCAAACTGGATCAACTGTTCTCTTTCTCAGTGCTTCATTTAATGTGAGAATGACAGCGAAGGCAGTGCTGTTAATTTTTAATAAAATTAACTTTGTAGCATTATTTCAGTGCTTTACAATAAGTTTCTATGATGCCCCAGGGGCAGCTCTGTTTGTACTCAAGTGTCAAGTGTCTTGATCACAGTTTTGTTAGCGTAGAATCACTTGGCTTTATTCTTTTTCTTTCTTTTTTTTCTTAATAGCCTGAACTCAAGCTGTTTTGTAGCTGCCCTGTGATACAAATAGGTGCACTCTTGGGGCACTGATTAAAATCCGTGTTTTAGAAATATGTTCCTAGAATCATGTTGCCACAGGAGTAGCTCTGAACTATCAGTGTCTGTGCTATTTTCACATCAAAGTGCAAACAGGAAATATTCTGAAGCACAGATAACTTATAGTCTTCTTAAAATACTGTTTATGCATACTAATTAGTTGTAACCATGGGAAGTGGTATTAACAGTATACTTTTCATTTTAAACCAGACTCTCTTGTGCTCCACTTGATTAATTGTCACAGACTGTAATTTTATCATAGTTAAAACTATTTCAAGCCCATTTCCCTGTAGTAATATATATATTTTTTTTTGGTTTGGAGAAATTAATATTCCTCGAAATCTAATTAATGATCTCCAAAGAATCATTTGCATGGAGGATGTTAGAGTTTTACAGCAATTATGCATTGTATGTAACTCATTAAAAGGTCCATTTTCATTACTGGATTTAGTGATGAGGTGACAGGCGTAACCACTCCAACTGGCCAGGCAAAATGCAAAGTGAAACTGGGAAATCCTTCATTCTAACGCCATCAGTGTAGCCAAGTTATTTCTCCAGCATGAAATTTTTAGAAAGAAAATGTCTCTGAAATTAACAGTAAGGTCTCTTGAAGGTTACCTGTTGTCTGACAAAAGTTATAGCATATTCCTTCCATTCAAAGAAGGATGCATCTGATGGTGTTCTGAGGGATCCAGCTCGTGGGCTGGATCCTGCTACGCTTCATTCTCACTGAGCAATAGCACCGTCAATCGTCCCTTGATTTGAATCACCCTGAACCGCAAGATACGACGCTGTGTGGGAAAGGGTGGGCAACATTCACTAGTGGGATGTTGAGCAGTGAGATCCCAAGCACCAGTTCTTCTCCAAGCCTGTGTCAATCACTCTTCTCATAGTGGGAGAAATTGGAAGCACCTTTCTTTTATCTTTTTTTTAAAGTGATATTTTGCATAAATATTTGGCTCAGAAATTGGTCTTTAGTTCTTTTACACTGGAAGTGGCTGTGCATAACAAACTTTAATATGTTTAATATGTCTGAGGCATCATTAAAGCCCACCAGGCTAGCTGTGCAAAAGACAGCATAATTCATGGCAGACAGGAGATCCATTCATTATTCCTGCCATAATTACAGCAACAGCATTATTGATAAATCAAAGAGAAGTAATAATTCTTTTTAAAAAATGCAGTTTCTGTGGCTTTCTAATGAAACAGGAAGATACTGTAAGTAAAATCAATCTTCCCAGTCACACATTTATTGGGACTTCTGAGATGCAAAACAAAAACATTCTCACCTTTTCCCTGTATTTCATGTATATATTTCATCTCAGGCAATATTAATATATAAAGAGTCACACACTACAGCTCAAAATATGCAAACTATGCATTTTGTCTCTTTCATTCCCACCTGCACATTCCCCAATAAATCAGTGATAATAATATCTGAGGTCCTAATACAGAAAAAAACTTAAGAACATACTTAACCTTAAACACACGTGTAGCCTCATTATAATCAGCGAGACTCCTCATGCTTTAAATTTAAACTGATATTTAAGTGCTTTGTTGAATCACAGCCAAAATTAAATAGTACAAACCAAGGTGTTTTCTGCACTGAAATACAGGTACAAACACAGGGCATTAGCACTGTGGCTTACCCTGATGAAAAAAACACTCCTGGAAGTGTGAATTACAGGAACACTATTAATTCAACCTCATGGGGCTTTAGTATAGCAATGTATGCTCTGTAGACGGGATTTTCAAGGCTGAATGTATTTAGAAGTGCTAAGCAAAGGCAGATAGAAGAACAGTTGTCCTGGCAATCACTCATGATTACTGCGTTCACTAGGACTGCTAACTTATCCAATTATACCTGCCTATTGTTAGCATGTATTTTCTGTGTTTTAAAACCCAAAGGGTGTGATTCCACCAGGCAAGTAATATCACAGCACTATTTGTACCATGAATCTGTGGCAGTGTTTTGATTTATCATGACAACTGAAATACTAAATAAGAACAATATTTTATCTCATACTGGAAGGAGATTATCTGACTCATCAGGTCTTTGATTTTTTTTTGTTCAATACACTTTTTTTTACATGCAGTTCCCAGACAGGTGTGCAGATTTGCTCTAAATGCTAAGAAATAAATACAAGCATATTTTTTTAAATACTTAAATGAAACACGCAATTTTTGCTTTTTTATATTTAAAAAGACGCATCCAATGTACAATCTATTTCTGAATATGAGTTAGCCCAATGGCAATCTCACTGGAGTTTTAATATTTTACAAGCGTGATCTAAGGCTAATTTGTATCTGCATATAAAATGAAGGCAATTAAAGAAGGAAAGAGGAAGGAGAATCTGATGTGTTCTCTCTCCTATTATTCTTGATTAATTTGGATATCTTTAAAGGACTAATTATTTTTCCTACTTGGATATTTGAGGCAGCACTTCATCCTTCTGGGTATACTCAGTTGTACTTTAATTCTACTTTAACCTGACTAGTAACTTTGGAGTTTGTATACTTCTTACTTACGATCATGCAAAATGTTTTCTCTCAGGATGGCGATCTTTGAGCTATGTTATGGTTATTTTTGAAACAAGTTAGCTGGTATTGAAACAGAAGTATCAGTACTAAACTAAATAGTTGCCAGTAGTCAAAAGCCTGTAGTATGCAAATACGACTGCTAAAATTTTAATCTGTTTTATCATTATGTAGAAAATGAACTAAGGTGCTACCAATGTCTGAGTTAATGCAAGCTTCATGAACTCCTCATGAAACTGCCAAGAGCTTTAGGATTTTTTTTTTCGGTTTTCTTTTTTCTCCAGACCAGAAATGAATGAACTGTTCTGTTCCCAAACGCATGCCATCATAGGATGTGGCATTTGTATCTGGAATTTTTACTTGGAGTTGCCATTTCATTTTCTTAGGTCAGAAAATGCCTGAAATTATACATATACACACACCTCTACCCCCATCTCTAAGATTCTGCTTAGTTGGTGTGAAACCAACACAAGTTCAGGTGGGCCTAAGGGAACAAAAAAATCGAGACTGTAAATAATACATCTTTCATAATACAGCTATGGAGAAAGTACAGAAGTCTGGGCTTCAAAAGTTAAATTTGTTGAAGACCACGCATGAAAGCTGCTGAAACAGCAGCCCTCATATGAATACACCTTTTTCCTCTTCACTGGGAGATATGATAACTACTCACCCTCTTCTTCCATACATATAATAGTAAATTAAAGGTAGGATGCATGGACAACTTCATGCGGATGATCTAGAAAAGATAACCAGACAAAAGTCTGGATTCAGAGCTAGCCTTGCAACAGCTTAAGATGATACTTAATATTTTTACGCAAAACCCTCTTCATCCATGTTCCCGGAACGTGTCTGAAAAAAGCTATAAAGGAACGATTGCATTCCAGTTACTATCTCTGTGAGCAATAAGGAACATCTGTTTCAGAGAACTATAAGATAATCTGCTTGCTGGCAACATTTTTTTAAATTTTCCAATAAGAAGAAGTCTTTGTATGGCTGAAATATAAGGGTTTACATCTCTCTTGCTTATTTTTAAATAGGTTCTGTCTTAGGGTTTTTCTTTGCCTGTTCCTACATATTTCTGAATTCATGGCTTCAAGTGTATTTTGTAGCAATAAATCTCATAGGGTACTTTTTTTCTTTTTCCTCAGAATTTTTTTCTCTTATTGTTTACCATATTTTTTAATAATGAAAAATATCCCTATCCAAGTTTTGTCCAGAATTTCTGCATATTTCCCTTATTTTCCTGGGTTTTTTCCTTTTCAGTGAGGGAATGACTAGCATGTCCTGGTCTTCCTGTTCTCCCTTCAGACGAGAATTTTACCAAGACCGTAATAATTTTTGGTGGGATCACTAAGGCCTCTGCTGTGTTTCCAGCAGCATTAGTATACATGACTGGATTTAAGCAGTCCTTATACAGTCTCAGAAATTGATCTGGAGCCTATTTAAAATCACTGAAGACATTCCAGTTGACAGCAGTTTGTATGAGACCCTTATAAGATAATGAATATAAGAGCAAGTTGAATAGTATTTACTAAAAATAATTTTAAAAATTACTTGAGGGAGTTCTTTCTTTAGTGTAGATTTGTTGTCATGTTTTCTGAAATTTGATTAAGCATTTATTGATTTTTGCCAAGTAGCACCTGCTATTAATTTCAGTTTTTCAGTTGTTTTAAAAATATTCAGTGTTCATTTTATCTGTTGTTCAGTCATACTTTGCTGTTGGTTGCATATCACACTTTCTTACTGTGTAATGAACACCTAAAAATTCGTAACTGGAAAATAAATGATGGACAAAGGACAAGGAATGGAACTCCAGTACGAATAAGAGACTCTTGAGATGTGCAAATAAGTTTTTGGCTGTGAGTGATTACAGTAGCATTTCTGAGTGACTAATATTATAATGTCACAGAGACAAGAAAGTTGAAGAAGAATGAGTCATGAGGGAAAAATATTTTTTAATACTTTACTCTGAGATCTACATAAATATACATATGTATTTCTTTGTATTATTTCTAGTGTAGAATCATAGAATGGGTTTTGTTCAAAGACACCTTAAAGCTTGTCTAGTTCCAACCACTCTGCCATGGGTAGGGGCACCTTCCAGTAGTCCAGATTGCTCAGAACACCATCCAACCTGGCCTTGAACACCTCTGCACCCACAGCTTCCCTGGCCAAACTGTTCCAGTGCCTCACCACCCTCACAGTAAAGAAATGTTACACTCATGTGTGTATATGTCTCTGAGTGCAGGGGAGAGGTTTAAAAAGATATGAACTGTATTAAGAATTTTAAGAGTATAATTATTTATTAGTAACATATCTAAGTACAGATTTATGTACAAATTTATCTGAAATCAAGGGACCTCTATAAATCCATTCTAGGGCAGTGCTTCAGGTTTTATAATGGAAACTCTCTGTTGTGATGTCGTGTTTCCTTGCTTGAATGGTCTGTTTCATTTGTCTAGTTTCCTCTAGGACTCTGGATATTATGAAATAGGCTATCAGAGTGTTTCCAGTGGAAATGATAAAGCACTTCACTCTGTTAACTTGCCCAGACAGAAAGACCATATTGAAGCTTACAAATATGTTTAGACCTGAATCAAAATGACCACACTCATGTACAAAAGAATATACGTTTGAAAATGGTACAGCGTTCCAAGTCCAAATAACATTATATATTCCCAGAAATTTTAAGCTAAGCTCTTACAAAAATATGAAAGTTAGATTTTAGATCAAGCAGAAGGAAGGCTGGAAAGCAAATCTTCCAAGGTCATTGAATGAGTACAAATATAGAAATCCAAAGAAATAATTTATGTAACATTCTGAGTCTAGAATACAAACCTGTCATTTTGTAGACAGGGATGAAGAACGTGGTATTTCAATTAGATGTCAAAATAGCAGCTAAGTTTTTAAACCTGTATCAGCAGGAACGTGAAGAATTGAAGGATTGAAGTTAATTATTTGAATAATACCAGTCTCTTTTCCCTAAGGAGTAAAGTTTTTTTGCATATCACTTATGAAACAATACAGTACATCTAACTCCATTTAGACATTAACATTAATTGCTAATGGTATCCTTTTACAGACTCTAAATGGTGGATTTATTGAATCATCCTAAATTTGCTCCTTCGGGGGGGATGTAAGAATAAGCTTGTGTATCCTTAGGAGCAAACTGCAAATCAGCAGTTTAGTGCTGCCTAAGATTATCTATTATGGTGTTTTTTTTGGTTTCGTTGGGTTTTTATTTTTTTTTTTAATTACTAACATACATCAAGTTTATGTTAATTATATGAAAACATAACAGAGATACTCAGTAGCATTTAAGGAACTTAAAGTAATTAACCTAGTTCTAAGCTGCAAAATGCTAGAAGACTCAGCACATTAAAGTAGGTGCAAAAATATAATGAAACACTTGGTTTTACTGGTATTCAGCTTTTCTATGAAACTAAGTTAAACTTGTTTTCCTAAGTATGTTAATGAACTTTCTTCAAATATCATTTCTTTTTTTTGTGTCTTTCTCATATCTTTAGATTTCTTTTCCATCCTTGTGCAATCATCTAAAAAGTCACCTTTACTTAATTGGAAATGTCACTTGAATTTGTTTATGCTTCGTTAGATATACAATACAAAGCATTTATTTTTCTGTCTGGATGATGACTTTGTAAATTTTTATTCAGAACAAAACAATGAAGAGCAAATATATATTCTGCAAGAGAGAAAATGACCAGGTGGCCAGTTATCTTGAAACAATCAGTGGAAAATGATTTAGCATACCACTCACCAACACAATCCCAGGAACACAGACTGAGTATTAGTGATGGTCGAGATAATTTCTTATTTTGAAATATCTTTACTGTTATATAATGCTCTACAACATATTAACTTACAGAAACCTTTAAATGAATGAAATTAATTTATATATTAATCAAATGCACTCTGGTTGTAGAAGGAAGTGAGCTTCTTTATTTCAGAAGATATTTCAAATTTTTAACCAGGAATTACAGTGTGTATGGACTCAATAGATCTAATGAAGGACTACACAGTTCCACAATTTGACAATGCTGAGATATTCTCATGTTGAGTTATGGAAAAAAAGGCAAATGCATCCACAAAATTATTCTAGGTGTTGCAGAAACACATGAATCAAATTGTATTTTTCTTTTTCTGAAAATGTATGTGTGCAGTGATTTTTAATGAAAGCATTCTAAAAGAAGATGCATAACTGCTAGCTTAGAATTCTAGTTAAATTTTTAAAAAAGCATAGAAAGTTACAATGCAAGCATTTTCTTTTGCCTTTTAAGAAGAGATAGGGAATAAAAAAAGATTAACACAAACTACCGACCTACCAGTGAGTGCTTTCAGTAAGTGTGTTGAGCTTCTGCATTGCAAAACTGCTTGGATAAGAATGCATAAGTCATGACAAATCACTTTTTCCTATAACGTAAAAGCATTATTTTCTCCTTAATTGGTTCCTTCGAAAAATCTGTGGTCTTGCCCAAGAAGATATTTTTGTTCCATTGTAATGAGTGGGTGTGTCTCTGGATGGTCCTATATTGACAGCTGTGAGGACCTTTTATCTACAGAACCGTACACCTGGGCAGTGACATTGCTTGTATCACCAAGGTGCCATGCTTCATCTCAAATAATGACAGGTTTGCTCTTTCTCTTGACTCATCATTTCCCTGGCTCCCTGTCATGAGAGAGATGCAGCACACACCAATTAGCATCAGATGCGGCAGCGGTGTTTCTGAGCCAGCGGTGTTTGGCCTTTGGGAAGTGAGCTGCGTGCTCCATACTCCTTGCTGGAGACACAGCAGGACCCATCTGAGAGCAACATGAGTTTCTCACTCTTTCCTGTTTGACCTGGGTGAAGTCTGAGCCAGAAATGCGGTATTCAAAGTACTTGTATTCCACTACGTGTCCATCAAGTCTTTTGATCCTTTTGGAAAGAGATTGTAAGAAGAATTAAGGAAAAGGATCAGGTGACATGGTTTTTGTTATCTTCATGTAACAGCATGAGGTTGAATTTTAACAAAAAATGAAACAGGTTTAAAAAATTTCTTTTTGACAGGTAACATTCCTGTCAACAGAAATACAAAATTTGTTGCAAAGGTATGCAGCACCTCCTTCCTTAGTTAAAAAACATTTTGAAACAAATGATTGCTATCTTCTTACTGCATAACAAAACCAAGTATGGTTGCTCCAGGAATTCCAGAAAGAAAGGACACTGTAGTAACCTCTACTGAGTCATTTGGTCAAAATCCAAATTTGCAGCTTTAGCTCTCAGCAGATTTCAAAATTTAATCTTAAACATTCAAGGCATAGGGTTTACATTATCCTGGTTACTGTTAGATGGAATGAAAAATGGTGATTCCACAAAAATCTTGTAATTTAATTTGCATTTACAGACCTCCAAATGCATTTTAATTATCATTATATCCCTACTTACTAGAAAAGTGGTTTTAGTGTGTACATTTTTTAGGAATGCTATTTAAATCTGTAGTGTACAGTAGAATTTTGTACCAGAGCTCAAAAAATTCATTTTTTTTCAATGACAGTAGAGCCTGTGGGAATACCTGTGTCATGTCTTAGTAGTGATTGCAATTAAGGCATGGAAAATAAAGTCTAGGTTCCCTCTGGCTGCCCTGTGAACACTCAGAGAAGAAAGAATGCAGAAAGCTTTCCTGTGGGCAAAGTTCCCGTCCCACTCTGGTCCGATACTCACAATGTAAAGAGATCGGGAGGAGTAGCCACCAATTTTGCCCCACCTCTGATAGCTACTAAATGAGTGCAAGAAGGGGCAAATGCAGTGTGTCAGGAATTCTCCTCCTCTGAAGAAGAAAGGTAATTCTCAGGAGGCACAACTCATTTTCCACAGTTATCAGTACTTCCAAATCTGGTCTTTCCTTAAATAAAAATGATCATAATCTGCAGTTTTCCTCAGTGTTGTTAGTACAAAATATTATCACTGCAAATTTTATGCTGTGGTCTGGAAGTCCCTGCTTTCTGATTCTATAAGATTTTTGAGCTGGTAAAAGGGAATAAAATATTACTTTTCCTCCTTGTCTCAGAAGAGAAAAGGGGGAAAAGAGTTGTCAGAACAGATAACTGGGAAAAGGGTTTTAGGGCTAAAGTGTTGTTCCAGGTATCATTTTAATTTTTTTTTCCCAGTAGCAATGGTAACTTAAATAGAACATTATCTCCTTTACCTCTAGTCTTTTTATCCTTTCACCACTCTTTTCCCTCAGCTGTGCCAAAATTTGTTCATTGGATTGCATTGAGAACAGAGTGCAGTAATGGTCTAGGTTGAAGATGCTCTTGCTGGAGAAAAAAAAACCAGTTTTCTAAAATCTGGTTCACAAAAAGGTTTAAGGATTGTACAGTTAATGTCCTAGTGGGAATCAGTTTCCAAGAATGAGCTGGGGAATAAAACTATGGGGAATAAGTGGCTACAGCTACAAAGGAAAACACTCATGGTATTATGGAGTCCGTGTGTGTGTGTTACTGAAGATGCAAAGATTTTAGCACGTTTTCAGTTTTGCGAAGCGTAAGCATCTCTTCAATCTCCTAAATTTCAGTTTTAGATTTTCCTTCCTGTATTTTCTTTCTTTCCTCCACAGTTGACCATGGATTATTCATTCAGGAAGATGAACATGCAGAAAGGAAATGAAAAAAGATTGAAATTTATTCAGTTGTTCAGATCTCTATTAAAAGATTAAATTACATGCCTGTGGTGCTTAACTTAAGGCTAGATACCTATCTAAAGGACACAGGCATGCAAGAAAGGGTTTATAGCTTTGTTTCTAGTTTAGCAAAGTGCCTTTGAAGTAGATTGACCACAGACTATGTAGACAAAAAAATTAGATCTTGTTTAACTTGTGCTGAATGCAGGCAAATCTCTCTGTAAACAGTAGCTGCTAATAGTAATGGAAAATGCTTCTAATCCCAATACAGACAAGGTAAGAAATAGGAATGAGCTCTTGTTTACATTATTTATACCATTTGTGAGCGAGGTTCTTCTCATTAACTGTTGTTGGAAGGGCCACAAAAAGGTAACCATAGACCTAAAAGTCAAGCTAAATTCAGAGGTTTTATCTATTTTCTGTGAAAGGCGAAATATATAAAAATGATACATATATAGAAACTCTCAACCATGAGATTGTATTAAATGTATTCTAACACAGGTGATGTTAAGTGATAGGGAGAGTGCTGGTCAATGCTTTTTTTCTCTACTTTCCTCTTTGCTTGCATACAGCCTTTGACAGAGTCTGGGTAATAAGAGGGAATGGACACAGACATCGCAGCCCCCGTAAGACAGTGTACATATTATTTTACATCTATTTAATAAAAAATGAGAGCATTTCAAGTCACACCACAAATAAAATGCTTAATTTCCAGTTTCCAGAGGGAAACAACTTATTTTGAATCATTTAAAAACATATGTGGAAATTTTCAACATTCTCAGGAAGGGAGAAAAAAGAGCTGAGGAGGAAAAAGAGCAGAGGTTTCATTACTTCATAGGAAAGCTTTTCGATAAAATTTCTCCATCAGAATGGGAGATTTTAAGGAGCTTTTATTTAGTCCTGTGGGGACTCAACTTTTAAGTTTCTGTAGGAATTCATCCCTACCATTCCTTGTATTTATTAATTGATGTCTTTGCATGGATTTATGCTTTTGATACTATTTAGTTTGGCATTGCTTACACCATGTTGTCCTGAGCTGGCATTCAGAAGACACTAATGTGGAGTACTGGGATGTGGGCAATACAGTTGTCCTTATTTGAGTTCTGTACCAACTGAATTTGAGAGGAGTGCGTTGCAAATGCTACAGTCCTGACTCTATATTCCACGATTCAGTTCTTATATTCTAAATGTCATAAATTTCATAGATATCCTCAAATGATTAATGTCTCCTATTATGATAAAAGGTGACATCTTAAGCAGCAGAGAACACTGGTGGGTTAGGGCCATCTGTGCAGATTCCAATACTAAGATGGGCGAGGGCAACTTCTGTATCATGGTTGGTTACCTATTGCCATTACTGTGCACACCAGCATTTTTCAGCAGCAGAGACCATGGTGATACACTGGCTGCACATTAAGATGTTGAACCTCATTGTGGGAGTCCAGTAGATAGCTATTTTAATAAGAATAATCCCCTTCCAGGAATATTTCATAGACATGTGCCCTTGATGGGGGTTATCTGCCCTATATCTGTTCTGAGTGCTAATTCTGACACAAACTATTTCGGCAGATCACTAAAGTAATTTCTCCTTCCTAAAGAAAAGTTTCTGCATTGTTCATCATGTTCCATGCTGTCTATGCTATCCTGTCATAAATAATCTTAAGCTCGTCATGGTAGGTCTAATATGTTTAAAGGCTTCCAAAACCCACTGTGATTGTCTAATCTAACCTCTTTCATAATGAAACTGTAGGACCTGGCTGTATTCATTCCTGTTGAAACCTGGATGGCTGCATTTGAACTAGAGGACATCTTTTGAAGAAAATGACGACCCGTATTGAACAAAAGCCTTTCCACAGTTCTTACAAACCTCATCATTAATTACTTTCAAATGTTATCCGCTTTCTAGGTTGAAATTGTCTGGTTTCAGTTGCTAGCCATTGAAGTGTGTTAACCTACATCTGCTAAGTGTGAGGTGCTCTGTTCTCTGTGTATCCACATACAGGTTGTGATCAACTCACCTCTTTGCCTCTCTTTGAGATAAATACACTTAGCGCTTGGAGACTTTTGGTCTGTACATATTTTTCATCCTCCAGTGATTCTCTGCTCCTTTGGTAACTTCTTTTCAACATTTTTCTTGATCTGAGGATATAAGACTAGACATGACAGCAATCACACTTGTGGTAGGTAGGTGTGCTCTTATTTGGTATTCACCTACTTTTACATCTAAAGGGTTGTGCTATTCTATTGGACGGAGCATCGTATTAAAAGCTCACATGCAGCCTATTAGTCGCTGTAGCTCTTTAATCTTTTAGAGTCACTATCTGACAGAACAGACTATAGTAGCATGGAGGATTTTTGCTGTTACCATGTCTGACTTTACATTTGGCCTTGTTGAAATGAACTAAAAGTTAAAATAAAATTTTCGTGCCTCCAGAATATCATCATATCCAGGTCCCTGCCTTCCAGGAGACAGATAATGATGTTAAGTAGCAGAGAACAAAGAATATATACCAAGAAAAGATCTCTAGAAACGCAACTGAAAATAAAGTTGCTTAGAAAATGTTTCCTGCTCTTAGTGACATTCTGAGACATGAATTCCATGATTGTTTCATAACATTTTAGTTGTCTAATTGAGACCTCCAATAGTTGCCTTGCTGACCCCTACACATTGCAATAACATTGGGGTCTTTCACACAGTTGCTACATTGACATTTTGCAGACTGTGTGCCTAGGTATTTGATGCTGTATCCAAAGGTATATAATGCACTTTCACTTTAGACTTCATTTCTGCTAACTTGAAGCAAGGTTTATTTTGCATGGAAAGGGGCACCAAAACAAGTTACCAGAGTGTTAAAACACAAGAATTGCAAATAGCAAAGCTGAGAGGCAGAAGAGGTACCAGTGTGCTGTTCCAGAGGGTTCAGTCGCAGAACTAGCCCTACTCCAATTAAAAAATAAGCCTTTTTCTCTTGAACAGCCCAGTCTTTCTCTGATTTATCTTAAGGGTGATCTACAGTCACCTGCGTGCTTAAAAGCAGAGTACAGATTATGTAGCTAGCATCTGCTAGCTCTGTCTGCTGCATTCATTTTTAAGATCAAGTGTTCAAAGTAATACCTTCATTTCATAATCGATTTGATCTAAGAAACAGCAATACTTTCCCCTGGTAAACAGTGACTGATGTCAACGAAGGATCTTACTTCTGGAATTTTCAGTGTATTTTGTCCTCATCTTGTGTTCTTAGTTATTCACTGAGAGACGAAAAATGCAATGTGAACTATTATCAAAAAGATGCTCCAAGGATAATGTACAGGTTGAGTAGGGATCATCTGACAAAGGAGGTGACATTGACCATTTCTTTCCTCCTGTGACAATGCTGTTGGGAACACGGTGTGATTCTTGGGGATGGTGCTGTGCAGGGCCAAGAGCTGGACTCGAATACCCTTGTGGGTCCCTTCTAACTGAAAATATTCAGTGATTCTGTGATTCTGTGTTTGATGAGAGAGGAGGCTAAGGAGTGATTCAGAACAGAAAAGGCAGATGGAGGGAACTCAAAAGCAAAAGAAAATTTCCTGCTGCAGCCTTAAGTCTGCACAAAACACTGATGGCTTAGCTTATGTTTCTTTGAACATAAATACTTTTTTAGTCATGCTGGTAATTATGACTAGATGACTCTTTCTGCTGCTGATGACTATTGATGAATGACTATTTCTGCTGATACAGTCCATTCCTAACACCACCACTGACTTTTATAAAGCCACATCACACATGAAAAATCAAAAAAAGGAAGTGAAATGAAAGCAGAAGGAATGGAGACAAAAAAAAATCCAGAAGACATTTGACACTTACTGGAAGACATGACTTTTCTGATGCTTTCTAAGCGCTACTTCTGTAGAAATAGCAGTTATATTGCTGTTTATCGTTGCACTGCATCCAGAGAGAAATGGGAAGTTTTTGAGCTTTAGAAACATAAAAACAGCAGTTACATCAGGTAAAAGGAAAGCATGTAATTGAGTATATTATCATGCATACAAAATTGTTAAAGACCTGTGTTTTTCTCCACTCTCTGTCATTCTTACTACTGTTTTCATGGTATGTCTGTATCTACCAAGCTTTATGGTACCTTCCTGCTTTCAAGGAGCCTGTGTGGGGTGCTCTGTCCCTTTTGTAGTTAGCTTCTAACTTTTATTTATTTTGGTTCTGGTTTGTTCAGAAGTCTGAGACAAAACTTTCCTGTACTGTGTGCCTCACTGCCTGCTAAATTGCAAGATATTTCAGGTTTTCTGAACAAACTGTGCTTCTGATCGTTCTCACCAGTATTGACTGGATAGTATCTGAATCAGGACAAGTGGTAAGTAGGATGCTCAGAAAAACCAAGGGAGATATAAGGGAGGATATTAAATTAATGATTTCTGAAGGCAGAATAGGACTTTAGGAAAGACACTGAATATAGCAGATGGGGGATGAAAATAAAGACAAGTGTTTCATGGTGCTACTTACTGTGGCCATGGTATATGTAGTATTTAATTCGAGTGTGACCAGGGTGTCTTCTGGTGGAAACAGACCTGTGATGTGTGCTCATATCCTTTAGTTGCACAACACTCAAATGAAGGGGATAATCCAAGCCCAAATGTAGACTGACATAGCAGTCAGTATGCTGGCTTTGAATTTCCTGGTGGAAGAAACTGGAATTCTGTAGAGTGGTCGTAGCCTGGGGCCTTAGCCTCAAAGATGTCACTGCCTATGTGACTACACAAGTGTAGGTACAGCAATGCTGTTAGACAATGACTCCACAGAATCTGTGAGAATGAGATTTCTTTTCTCCAGTTATGGCACTAAAGCACAGAAGGTTTGCTGTCCTTGAACAAGTAATTATGAGCTGTCCTCATCATCTCCATGGCTAGTCCTCAGTGTACAATGGGAATGAGAGGTCCTTTGTGTGGATGTTTTCTAGCTTTCCAGAAATGCCTGAGAGAATTCAATGCTGTGACCTGTTTTTATGTATGCATGCATTAGTTTACTATTGGTTCTTTAAAGAATAATTGTGATTATTGGTCTTTAGTTTTCTTTCCCTGCTGCATATTTTTTCCAGGAGGCCAAAAGGCCTCTTTCTGGCAGAAGAAAAAACAGAATATTTGTTGTCCTTTTTTAAAATTCATTGTATGCTTTGCTAGACAGCATAAGTATTTGCTCTAATTATTATATCAGTATTTAGTTTTTAAGCATTGGCTTTTTCTTATTTGCTGCTAGTGACACTGCTGGCCTGCATGCACTTCAGAAGGAATTTCAGATTTTATTAGGTAGAAAACGGCAGCACAGCATCACTGGAGAAATGGAGGGAATATGCTAAAACCAGAGACCTGTAACTAATATTATTTTAGAGGGTAACATCAGGATCAAATCCTCTGGAACTAACCTGCAGGAGTGTCTTAGGTTACAATGCAAGATGCAACCAAAAGTATGTATTCTATCACCATCTGTTAAAACCAGTTCCTTATCTCTTCCGTGACACATCCCTGGTAACTCCCTCTGGAGAGATACTTTTCTGTTAATGGACCTCACTGCATGACTCATAGAATTACATCAACCCACAGCTCTGCCCAGGTGGAGGAACCAAGCATTCCCGCCTGGATATAGTCTGGGGTTTGGAACACCACAATCAGCCCTACCTACTGGATTCCCAGAAGACAAGAGCTACCACTGGACCTTCAAGTGAAGACCAGATCCTTCTACAGGATCACCGCTTCAGCAGAACCACTTCATCTGGACTGCTAACACCACCCTGACTGGCAGGGTGTCAAGTTGTATCCTGACTCCACCAGTGTTCTTGTGCTATTGCATTTATTTTATTTTTCCTGTTATAAATTATAATTCTGACTTGGGATCTCTCACTAGTTTGTTTTCAAACTAGTACAAGGAGAAAAAGAGTCAAATTTTGTAACCTGGGGAGGAATGTTGCCAATCCATGGAGAGAGTCTCAGAGTGATGGCTGAATACACAGCTTGCTGATGAATGGAGAGAAGTAAAGCTGTAGATTTAGCTGAATAGAGCTTGTTCTTACTGGATACCCTGAGTTTCTTGTTTGTCCAGCATATAATGCTTCCCCCCCCCCGGTTTACCTTGTGGGAATGATTTAGTGGGACTGGCTGCTTACCAAGCTGCAGTTCCAAGTTTTGGTTTGATTTTGTTACAGTTTTCTCTCCGAGCCTGTTGTTCCCTCTTTAGACTGTCAGAATACGGCTTTAAGGGTATTTTCCCAGGTGCCAGGTCTTTTACAGCAGAATAGTCTCTTTCCAGGGTTAAGTGCCTTTCCCCTACACAAGGTTTTTTGGTTTTTGTTTTGGCTTCCCCTTTGATGCTTTCTGTACCTTCTGCCTGTTGTGGGAAGCATCTAGCTAACCCCTTGAGAGGGCCTCCCATGCACAACAGTTAGCTGGGAGTTGAAGTCTGGGGCTAGCATGTGTCTGAACTCCTTACTAAAGAGGGACAAAGACAAAATATGCCAGGGCTTACCGTTGTGCAGGTATCCTGAGGTTTTTAAACCACTGCGAGGCTGTACATTTAAACCTTGCCTCTGCCAGGCTTTTCAATGTACTTTCATGCTGCTCTTTCTGAAGAGTGCATTTCCCACAGCCACATTTGCTGAACTCACATGACAACGCGGCTCTGATCCTTTGCAAGGTAACGACGCGCTGAGGAAGATCTTTATGTATGGTGAGGCAAGGACCATCCAAATGGAGCTGGCTGAATGGAATGATTACCCAGCTGTCAGTGAAACCGCAGGTGGCCTCCAGGGCTTTGGAGCTCACAGAATAAGCACTACAAACAGAAAATGGAAACCCAGGCAATCGTAAAATGACACTGGGGAGGAAAATAAATTTAATATCTCGATCTCAACTATACTTCCACTGTAAAAGAAATGGATTAAAAACTGCCTTAAAGAAAAACTTGGCATGCTTCGTATGAACCCTTGAGAGATCCTGGGCTCAAAAGCCATGTAACATGTTTGTGAAAGTTTTGTGTGAGGGTGGTAGAGGGATTTTGGTATAGAAACTGGGTAAAAGGCTAGCTATCAGTGACAAACCTGTTAGGATATGGACAGCAAGTATGCAATGCATCCTGGATCTGAAAAGTCAAATTTCTTTTGTCAAATTATTTTGTGTTTTAAGGAAAGATATTTTCACATTAAGGAAAACTTGAACACCTTATTTTTAAAATGCTCTTTGAAATGAACTAAAAAAATTAAGATAATTATATTAGTTATATCCTTCTAAAGTTCAAATTCAGTAGGAGTATGTTTGTTTTTTTTTGTTTCAGAGAGAGATCAGGGAAGCCCTGTGAATCAACATAATCAATGTGAATAGTTAATCCATTTAGCATACCAACCATAGAGTTTCTGAACAGAAGCTGCTTGTAATTCAGCAGCTACGATGACTTGGCTTGTCTTGTGTTTAGACACAGCAGTATAGATTCTGTAGATTCATTTTGCACAGGAGGCACTGGCGCTGTACATATGCACGACATAAGGGAGCAAGGCTGAACCCTTTTAAAAGGGTTCTCTCTCTTCTTTTATTCCCTAAAGAAGAATATAAAACTGAATGTATTTATTCTTAAAACAAATATTTCCCTGATCCAGTAGATCATCCTCCCATTTTATTTGGCGTTTTCCTGGAAATAAATGCTTGATAGTGCAAAGCACACAAGATATATTGGGGGTGGGGGGCCCTGGAGGGGGATCATATGTTACTGCTTGAGAATTCAATAATACTGGTGTGGCCATGGGATTCCCCCGCTCCCCTTTACCTGCTTAAGCAATAACCACCAGTGATGGTTGTGATGGCTTCATCTGCTTGCACATGATGACACCATAGTTAAGGGCCTTGAATCTTGCTCAACAGCTAAGGGCCATAAATCTTCAAGATATACAGGCTAGCTGAGCATGCACCATCCTAAAACACAGCTGGTATGCAAATATGTCTCTAAGTTAATTATCTCACTCCATATATACAGCATAAAGCCAAGGACCCACTGAGCTCTCCAGGATGGCAGCAGGTGCACACCAGGATCTCCACTTGAGCAGGAATGCCTCTCAAGGTTGCTTCTTAAGGCTGAGAGGTTCTTTGCTACAACAGATTCTCAGTAAGCGATTGATAGAACACTAAACTTTAAAATCTTAGTTTAGTGATAGAAAGGATTGACTGTACACATACAATCCTTTAAACATAAACCATTGACCAAGCCTGGGGCTAAGCCTGAATCCAGCAGCACAAGGCTCCCTTCTGAGAGGGAGTTTAGAACACAAAGAAGTCCTTCCTGAACCACATGACTCAACAAGAGGGTCTTCCTGACAGTTTTGTCTGAACCTATTCTCTATACACTTAGCAAGTGTACCTTACCATCGAATTTTGTTAAACCAATGTCACATTTACTATCAACCTCTGTTAGATCACTGGTTTATATCAATAAACATAAAGCTACTTCTCTAGTACAAGTGAAGTGCATTACCCCATCCATGACCATTTTGTGGGCAACTAGTGCACAATGAATTTGTTTCAAAATACAATTTTGGTGGGATTTACAGTACTTTGGATGGCACACTGTGAGTTGATATGTACAAGGATTTTAAAGTAAATAATTATTAAATAATTGTGGAGAAGAACACATTACAGTCTATTAAATAGTATTAAGACATGAACAAGATTTAATAATAAGTGTTATTGCACTTGTGTCTGAATAGTCTCTGATACTGAGGACTCATGTCCTTCCCAGTATAGGTCTAATGCTTTATATCTAAACCACATGAAGCCACATGAGTAATAATACTGCCTATAAATCTCCTGGTATTTGGATTAAAGCAAGTCTTACCCTAACTCTGTCTCACATTTCTATTTGTGGACTGATTTATGTCTTCTTGAATGCCCTCTTTAATGAGTTATTTGTTTTCCTTTCCTCATCTTCCTTTCCTCTCCAAAATCTCCCTCCCTGCTTTGAAGTATTATGTAATTCCTGTAAGAGCTCTGACATGACAGAACACACAATCCTACAAAAATAGGGATTGCTATTGATACAGGTGATTGACTAATAAATCTTTTTGTAATTTTCTTATTTGCTTTACCAGGTACCTGCCTAAATGATCTGTTGTTCTCAGGATGTATTTGTATAGTTCAAATTAATACTCATAAATAAAATCCCTTGCTTATGTTCAAAACTATTGGTCCTTGTAATGTCAAATGGTTGTATTGTAATGTCAAATGGTTTCACTTTTAGAACTCTTGTTATTGCACAAAAAAGTTGAGAACTTCAACCTTTTACAACCATATTTATGTCTTTTTTTGCTGCAAAGGAAAGCCTAAGGATGGCTCAGAGGCACCTCAAGAAAATACTTCACCATCCTCATCACTTTTTAAAAATTAAAACAATATTCTCTTGATATGTTAAACCAACATTTTTTGATTTAGGCAGGGAAGAAAGAATTCTTAGGCCATGGGTCTGAACCTTTGGGGCCAGACATTGAGGCCTTTTCAGGAACTCTTCTCCCTCTGTTCTGTCTATCTGTAATAAGCTACTTCACATTCCTTTATGAGTTTAAAGGAGAAAGCTTTGTTCTCTCCTCTATCTATTTTCAAGTAAGTCACATAGAGCTTTCAGGAATAGCATCTTTCTGCCTTGTGTCAAAGTCTCTGTGGGATGAAAGTGAAGGCTTTCTGAAGAAGAGTTATTACTGAAGCATCTTGGAAGAATGTCAGAACAAAAGGCAGCTTCTTCATTTGCTACCATTAGTTAGGCCTACATTAAATTTTTTTCTGCTATCTTAATTCCAGGAGTTTAGATTCACAGTCATGCTCATATGTGTCTACAGTGTACGTCTCTCCATCCCACCACACTCACAAAACATGCCATTTTTCCTCTCCAATTAAGAAATGCAACCAAGGAAACCTAAAATTTGAGCTATAAAATGAACTTGGGACCTCTTCTCTCCATCACTGTCTCATAAGTGAAAAAAAAGTAATCAGAAGAATCATGCCCTATGATAAAATTTCTTTAAAGTAGGGCAGGCATATCTGCTGTTTCTGTTGTTTTCGTTTGCTTCTGTCACCTGTCTTCCTGGGGCTCCATCAGTCTCTTAAAAAGCACGCTGTTCTACCTGTCAGCTTTCATAAGAAAACACAAACACATCAGAAACTAAACTTAAAAAAAAAACCAGCTCACCTGTGATTTGTTCATTTTCACACTAGACTTGAGCTACACCTTATTACTTTCTATACACGCTGGTTTTCCATTCAGCTTGGGATTAAAAAATACATATATATTTGGTTTGGGTTTGAGTGTCACTACATACCCTGCGGTGCTGTAAATGTGAAACTAAAGTAAGAGAAACTCAGGTTTCTGCACAAAAATAATGATAGCTGAGCCTCCAAAGTCCCAATTTCTGTGTTTAATATGAACCCCTGCCACCTTGGTCTCCCAGAGGGAGGGAAGCAGTTTTAAAAGCTTCAGTTTACACACTTCTAAGTATAGAATTGTTTGCTTACTTTGCTATAATTATGTCAGCACTTCCACTGCCAACTTTTTATTTTCGTAGGTGTAACATTTGACTCTAGAAGTTATTCTGACTGAACCTTTTAATTTAATGCTGATCCATACACTGTTGTGCTGCAAGCTGAAGTTATTACGCAGGAGCCAAGAAAGAAGGAGAGGAAGCAGTACTTAATACTGTGTACTATCAATTGCTGTTCCTATGATTAAAAAGAAACAGAACCCCAAAATCCGTTTGCACAAAGGCAGCTCCTTCTCTGTAGCTGTGTGTGTGCCGGGTGGTGGCACACATGCTTAACCTTTGGAAAGCAGAGCCTAAACATGTCCCAGTGCAGGTAATTCTGTCTCCACAATTACAGCATATAATTTGTGCATCACAGATCATTTTAATCATTCTTCATGCAAAGGAGGGTGTTTGTCATTTACCTGCATTTACTGCAGCCTTTCCTAAAATTTTTAACCCCAGTAAACTGTATATCACTTCCTCTGGACTCTCTCTCTGCACTGTCATCTCACTGCACTGGGCAGCCCTCTTTGCCAGCCTGCCTTCCCCCAGATGAAACCGGACATGGGGGAATGTTCAGAAAGTAGTGTCAAGAGTTTCTCTGTGTAAGGAGCCTGAATCTGGCTCTGCACTTCTCTTGGTTTTCCCTGAGACCTGGGAAGGAACACATTAGTCCAGGATACGGAGTATTTCTTTGGCATTTCATGAATGTGGGAGCAGAAGCCCTACTGAGATGGAAATGCCATGTGTGTCTGGTGCAGTGGAGTAAATCACCTGTGCTGGTTATAGTCCATTTAATGGGGGGAAAAAAAAAAGAAAAGAAAAAGAACTCTAACCTTTAACCTGTATTATCATTGAGGTACGAACTTCCTCTCTACACAATTTTCACTCTGAATTCCAGCCAAGCCTGAACTGCCAAAAAAATACAATATTAAATAACAAATACAAATGGACCAATTAGCCCATGAAAGGGTGAACAAGAGAGGTAATGAATGGGTGTCACAGAATTTACGTGCTTCCTGTGCGGCTAAACGGACAGGTTTCCAGCTGCAGAGAATATTACTTGGGGCAGGGAGCTAAGTGATCACAGTTTATAGTTTCTCTCCATGACAAACAGTATCTTGGGTGTTTCATGGCAAAGGAACATTGTGGGAAAGGTGAGCAGAATAGTTTGCTGGGATGTGTTTTCCCGAGCTTACGAGTGAGAAGTGGAAAAAACAGGGATGTTTTGTAGAAGGGAAAAAAAAAAAAAAAAAAAAAAAAAAGGCAACACTAATAGAGACAAATGGTACCTATCCCTGAGATAATTAACAAAATAGCTATTTAGATTCAAAGAAAAGGCAGAGAAGAAACAAGTGCTTTAGATTCAAATTGATCCCTCTATTGATCAAACTGGTACTCCAGTAAGCCAAGGAGTCAGGAAAACAGACTTTAAAGCCTGGGGATTTGTCTTAAGGTAAAAGATGAAGAAGACAAAGAGAATTTCTTGAAATGTTGAAAATTTCAGTAAAAATTAAATATTTGTTTGTTCATTCAAAAAATGTGCCAGGCATATTTCTAAATTAAAATGTTAAAAAACCCCAAACAACCCTTTTATCTAGCTAAATATTAACCCTTGTCAACTTTTTTACTCAAAATGCCCTTTTTATAAGACCATAATTACAATGATTTCTGACACTTTGGTTACCAATAACACTAAAGGAGGTGTTTTTTTGTTATTCATCTTTATTTAAAAGAATATTTAGGTAATTACTTCCCTTCCCCTGAAAATAAGGCAGGTAACTTTTTCACATAATATAATTTTCTAATACAATATACATTTCAAATGTAATACAAAATTAGGCCATTATAACTTAATCTGGGCCTTTATATAACTCTATATTTATACTGATGAAATTCAAACTAATCAGAAATTAAAAAAAGGAATTATCAATACATTTATAAAGAATTACCATAATTCAACACTATGAGCCTGGGAATAGGAATTAATTCATAGTATCAATAATGTTAATCATGTTATATAATTTAAATTTAAAAAATCTGTACACTTAGCATTTGTTTATAATTCTGAATGGATCCAATGTTTATGTTTATGTAGTTGATGAAAAAATTCAGAAATAAAATCCAGCTGATACAGTCTTTCACACATAAATTAGAATTTTTACCTGCCTTGCTCTCATAACCTCAATATTAAATTTCTATAGATATGGGCAATATCAATTCTGCAGCTGCATGCACTTAAATGACAAATTTAGTGATAATATTTGCAATAAGACTGAAGAGCAAACAGTTCAGGAGCTCAGTGAATGTGAGCTGTTCTATGTTCTTTTTCAATATCTAAACACAGTAATCCTCACTAAAATATTATTCAGGATGCACATATCCCTAGTATAGCATGCAGTATATAATGATTAGCAAAGGAATTTTGACAAGGGAAGCATTTCTTGTACTCTCTGTGAAAATGCGAGATAATTTCATTCCACTGCAGTTTTGACAGAAAAGATACAAAACCTTTGCAAATCCTCTGTATTAAATACTGTAGGAGTCATATTTGCAAGAAATTGTCAAATATTTGTTAAAGAATAGGTGGTTTTCTGTTCATGAGGGATACCTTAATATGACAGCCTGTCAGAGAGCTATTGTAACAACGATTGCAGTAAGATTGTGTAGATTTTGGTTAACACTGGTGTTGTCTCGAAAAGGAAGAGAAGAGGTATCTGGTCATAGTTTAACATGGCAGGCTATTATCTGTGCTAATTGAACTAAAAAGCAAAATAAAAGGGAGAAAAGTGTTAATGGGCTGAGAATCTGTGTTTGAGATATATTTTCATTTTAAACCAAATGAGGTTTGTGAACTTCAACTGTTCCATTCATTGAAATTGTGGACCAAAAGTTTTCCACTGTGTAGGAACTCAGGTATCTGAACCAGGTGTAATTTTTTTATAGTCTTATATGCATGCTAAAATTGACTACAGATTTTTACTTTCTTGAATGCGTAGGAGAAAAAAAACATGAATTGTAGCTGTTGTTTTCTTATTTTAAACTTCCATGCACCCTATGCAGGAGATGATGTTTCCTGGGGCTTTTTTAAAGTCTTACTGCAATTTCCTTTATCTGCTTTGTTTAAGCAGAAAACTTCAGTCTTACTCATACCTATTTTTTTTTCACTGTTTTAGGCAGCTAGAGGTCATTATTTTCTTATAAAAAAACCCAAAAGCATTGTAGTTTTTTAGCTCCTTCTGGGGAAATTTTGGCATATCCCTTGATTTTAATGAACTGACTGATTGGTCCCAAGCTTCAGTTACCACTTCTGAGTTTAACAATGCTCTTGTATTGGAATGCAAAATGTTTTCTATGACATTTCATTTTCCTGTGCTGGTACCAATTATTTTTGTTGCACCTATTGGCTGCTAAAAGAATGCTCAATGTGATTCTGGCTGTGATACATCGAAAAAGATCAGACAGGTATTTAGGGAAAATAACAGAAAACTTTAGTTTTAAATCCTTGGGGATGCCATTGAAATGATTGATGACAAAGCACAGCCAGACCTCAACAAAGGTTTTTGATGGATTCTAGAAGAGGTCTGTGGCATATTCAACATATATGCACCAGAGCTACCTTCTAAAGGACCCTGTGCACAGTACATGGCCATACTCACTGCTCCACAAAGAGCTTCCACCTTCCACAGTCTGCAGTAAAATCTACTCTCAGCACAGGGCAGCTTGCTGGGATTCTTTGCCCTCTCCTCTTTTGCAGAAGTGTGGTGGGGCACAGGCAAGATAGTAGGAGAGATGGAGCATGAGGAGATTCCTGAGGTTTGGTTAGAGGGAGGTAAGCTGGCTGGCGGGAGTCTGCTCGCCCTTGTGTAGGGTGGTGGAGGAGGTCTGTGAGGAAGAGGCTGACAAGGAGGTCTGTGAGGAAGAGGCTGACAAGGAGCTCTGCAGCCCTAGGATGTTGGCAGGGTCCTATCACTGTAAATGGGGCAAGGGGGATCTCTGGTCTGGTCTGCTCTGACTGTTTATGTGTTCTCAGATAATCTGGCGTACACTTGTCCTGTGATGGGCTCCAGCTGTTGTAACATCCTTCACATACTTCATCTGTCTTGGCAGTGGTTTCACTTGAGCATGAGCAGGTAGAAAAAGCATTCTGGAGTCGTCATGAACGACGTCAGTCGTCTGGGAAGATGAGATTGCAGGTCAGTCTTTGTAGAATTGTTATTTGCTGAAAGAATGTCTCAAGAATATTTTAGACCTCAAGTCTCCTGCATGTGGCAGGTTAGGATGAGCAAATAGCTGAGACATGGGATGGATTGGTACTATATGGGTTGGTGATACATGTGATCAAAATGTGGCTGAGCAGTACAGTCATAGAAAGACTATAAAAAGTGCTTGATGCTATTACTATTTATCAAGAAAGAATGA
Source organism: Machaerirhynchus nigripectus (assembly GCA_013397975.1). Classification (NCBI taxonomy): domain Eukaryota; kingdom Metazoa; phylum Chordata; class Aves; order Passeriformes; family Dicruridae; genus Machaerirhynchus; species Machaerirhynchus nigripectus. Next base: position 340,424 of record VZRQ01011079.1, read on the forward strand.
TTAGAATCAATTGCATTATGAAATAAAGAAATATAAGGGAATAATTGCATATTTTGGATTTCAGTATGACAGAAGTGGCATACATATGCATATGTGCACAATCGAAGAGCTGGTTACATATTTTTATTACAGTAGTAGCTGTTACATAAACAGCACTCAATCATCATCCAGCTAAATCAAAGATACATGGTAGAAACAAAATCTCTCAGTCAATTCATTGAGGTGAAAAATCCTAACAACCAGAAAAAATCCAGAGGCCGGATCATGACTTATGAAACTGACAATGAATAAAAATATTTCCAATATCAAAAAAATCCAAAATTTGCAATTGCTTTTTTTTATGTCTTTATCTTTAATTCCTCATTCCTTGCTCAGGCTGACTACAGTTGAAATTGAGTACTTGAGGATATAATGGGATCTTTCTACACAGAGAAATTATTTCATTTTTTTTTATTTTGACGTTGAGATAAAAGCAATGAATTTAAAAAAGTGAAAGCAACTGGAATTATAAAATGCTCAAGTTTTTACCACAGTAAGTGATATTGATTACATAGAGTTTTTCAAAAAAGTGTACTTTGAAGGTGATAGTTTCTTTCAAAATAACAGTTTGTAGCTGAAATCTGAAGGGAATCTAGCTGGGAAATCTAAGTTTTTTGTTAGTAGTTATATGAGTTGAGGATTATAATCAAAATCTGAAGTAAAAAGGAAGTGTTCTTTTCTATGGATTTCAAATAAATTGTTCTGGTTTTAATTTGTAAGTGCAATGAATATAATATCTTTATTACTTAATAGAGTATGAGGAGGTAGACAGGATTCCAGATAGATCCTGGAAAAGAAAATAATTCCTATTATGTATTTAATATAATGCCTGTGAACCCTACATATGGTTTATGACAATAAGATATTGACTCATATTCATTTAAGGATTTGTGGCATTGTATTTATTTTCTGAATTTATTCAGTCTTGGGTTCTTCATGTTTCATAAATAGCTATAAGGAGACAAAGTATTGTTCCATCATTTATTGTGCCTTTATCATAATTCCCTTTGATTTAAATGCTTTAAAAGCATCTGGTTAAGATTAGCCAGTACAGCATAGGACAGAGGAGCTTGTTAAAAGCAAATGAAAGATTGTGATGTTGGCTCATGGTTTCTAGGGGAAACTATTTGGAGGTTAAAAAACACATCATCTCTGAGTATTGGTGGTAGCAGGACTCTCAGAAGTCATCTTAATTTAGTTAGTCTAACATGAAGTTCCATTTCAGAAGACAGCCTTTGTAAAAAGCACCATCTTTGCTTCCCTGTGTATTATTCTATGAATCTACATTCAGTATTAAGACCCTTGACACCAAAAATTTCCTGATGTTTTGATTTCTGTCAAGATTCCTCCAGGGCACGTAAATGTATGCTTCCGGGCACACCTGCAAACATATACATTTTGTCAGCTTTGAGCTGAAGCCTAAACCCTGTTGGGAATCAGTGTAGAAATTTTTGTGTCCATTTCGTGTTTACGTTCCAGTCATGTAGGCACACATGGAGCATGTTTACTGCAGAGGAATATGAAAAAGTCCAAGCAAAGGAAGTGATTTTTTTTCTTCCTGTCTTTTGATAAAGAAGCATCCTTCTTCCCTATCCTGTACTATACTAATTAGTATTCTAGTCAAAGATGGGAGAGACCTGATTTTCCTTCCATCATGAGTCTAAAGAAATAACACAGTGAACTATCAGAAAACAATATTTTAGTATGGGGAAATCTTTCAGTTTTTATTTTCAGGACAAATTCTGTGCAAAAATGGTTGAATATTCATTGGGCCAAAACAGAGGACAGACATAGCAAATGAACAAGCAAATGAAGTTATGACTTAGCATTTCTAGTTTTGGCTCCACTTAATACATGATATAAGCTAGACAAGCAACAGGCTACACAAGCAATAGGATACAACCACTGTGTTGTACTTCCTTTATCTCTAAGCTCTGCAGAGCAGTAAGCCTGACTGCTACTCTGTTGAATAAAATAATTTCTGCTTGAATTCTTTGAGAAAGAGATTGGATACATAGCTCCAGGAGGAGAGCACATTTATTCCTGTCTTTTTCCTTTTACAACCCAGATCAGGTTCTTTGGCAATCCATCTTGGTTTCTATGGGGTCCTCCCTGGCTCTCGGGCTTTCTCTTTTTTGACAAAGATTCCTCACACATGGGAAGATTTCAAAATCCTAGCAGATCCCATCTTCACCTTAATGTTGCCATGAAGCAGTCTTTCAGATGGGAGTATTAATTGCTGCTTGTTTTTCCACCGTTTTTCTTTCTTGCCCTGTACTGACACATCATACTTCTAATACCTTGCAAATATACTCACTAGGTAACAGAGAAGAAATGTCAGTCTTATGATCTAAGAGCTCAGCACTGTATGTCCCAGGTCAGTGACAATTTACATCCAGTCTTGTCTGACACTTTCTTACTCTGGATATTAAAGAGAGTATTTAGATGCAGCAAAAATGGAGTAGTGCTTCTCTGCTGATCAGTTTTCCATGGGATTTTCCATGATGTAATTGACTTATTTCTGAACTACTTGGAGAACAAGGACTGAAGTACTTGTCTCATGTTTAGGTAAGTATTTTGGGAAGCATACACAAGCTTTGGAAGACTATTAATTTGCTATTTTCTTCAAATGCAGGTCTAATTAGTTGCCCACATCTCTGCTATTAAAAATAGTATGCCAGAATCTCATTTGGTGAAAATGAGTAATATAGCTTTAATACAGGTAAAAACTTGGCAAACTGGATGAATAAGTGGTTGATAAAAGGCAGATTTACACTGACTGCAGTCAGATTATGTTTTTTACTAGAAGATAATTAGTAATAAAGATGCATGATGACAAGGCAGATATGCAGTGTTTCCCGAGGAATCATTTGTCAGAATTGACCTTTCCTTGGAAATATCTACAATTATTAGTTGATTCAGGAAAGAATCACATCAGGAAAGAAAAATTGTGCCTGTCAATGAGTCTGGTTTTGCTGTAGCAAAGACTTCAGACCTGTGGAAGTCCTTCTGACTGTCACATAGTGGTTGGAAATGCGCATAGGACTAAGAACTCCAAGCAACTTCTGAGTCAGTGCTGTAGTGACATAAGTGAAGGATTCCTTTCCTGCATGCTCCAAGTAAGACACTCAAATGTGAAATGTCTTGGACGCAGGACTGGAAGGGATACAAATCTTTCACAGGTGATACAAAACTGGGAGGAGCTGTTGACTCCCTGAAAGGCAGGGAGGCCCTGCAGAGAGACCTTGCCAAATTAGAGGGTTGGGTAATCACCAACCATATGTTTAAGAAGGGAAAGTGCTGGATTCTGCACCTGGGATGGGGCAGCCCTGAAGGTACCTACAGACTGGAGAATGAGATGCTGGAACGCAGTGCCTTGGAAAGGGACCTGGGGGTCCTGGCTGACAGAAAGTTGAACATGAGTCAGCAGAGCCCTGGCAGCCAGGAGGGCCAACCCTGTCCTGGGGGGCATCAGGCACAGCATCGCCAGCTGGGCAAGGGAGGGGATTGTCCCACTCTGCTCTGCACTGGGGCAGCCTCACCGGTGCTGGGGGCAGTTTTGGGTGCCACAATATAAGAAAGACATTAAACTATTAGAGAGCGTCCAAAGGAAGGCTATGAAAATGGTGAAGGGCCTTGAGGGGAAGCTGTATATGGGGTGGCTGAGACCACTTGGTATCTCTGCTCTGTGGTGACCAGTGACACAACCCAAGGGAATGGCCTGAAGCTGTGTCAGGGGAGGTTTAGGTGGGATATTAGGAAAAGGTTCTTCACGCAGAGGGTGGTTGGGCACTGGAACAGGCTCCCCAGGGAAGTGGTCACAGCACCAAACCTGACAGTGTTCAAAAAGCATTTGGACAATACTCTCAGGCACATGGTGTGACTCTTGGGGATGATCCTGTGCTGGATCATGAATTTGACTTGATGATCGTTGTGGGTCCCTTACAACTCAGCATATTCTGTGATTCTGAAACATAGTGAAAGAAACCAGCGAAAAACCCCATTGTTTCCTTTACCCAGGAAGGAGCCTTTATGGGGAAATCCCTACAGAGGGCATCCGAGTCCCTTTGGCCATGAAATAAAGCTCCATGGCAGTACATGCACAGCACCATGTATTAGGCTTTTGCAACTGATCCGGGGAACTGATCCGCTGGTGCTGGAGTAACCCTCACTCTTCAATTCCAGAATCTTTCATTTCCACAACATGGAAGCCTTCTTCCTTAATCCCTTGCTTGCACACAAAAGGAAGACTCTAGCTCCCTCTTTTCTGCAACAATATTTTAATGAGTAAAGTTTTAACTAGATGTGTGTGTGTGTGTACTAAACCAGGTTTTGCACTATAGCACAGGATCTGGAGTTTGAAAATTTGTAATCTGTGACTTTGACCATATGATTCTGGTTCACAGCTATTTCTGTCAGAAATAATCGATTAGAAGGAGGTGAACTTGAAATGGTGGTAATAATGTTTCAACAACACAAAGTCAGAGCAAATTTATTAATATGTATATTTAGAATTTACATTAAATAAGATTCTCTCCAAATGCAAGGTTAACTAAATTCAATTATCAACAAGGATGTAGAAATAATTTAAAAAGGATCAAGAATGCAAATTATAAGCTAGGTGAGCACTGGTAAAACAGACAAAAAAAAAATAGGAAGATTTTAACTAATGACAATAAGTCTATAAAGCTAAAAATGGAAAAATTACAGCTTAAATGAAAACACCTAAGGAACAAAAGTCTACATGCACATTTAAACCTTTACGCTTTATATACAGTGGTTCTGCATTGATTCACTATTATGAATCTGACTAAAAACTTTGATATGCAGAAGGTATTGAAATCAACATGAGATAATTCTAGAGGTAAGTAAATCACCTGGATTTTAGTGATTGCCAAGACACTAATTTTTATGACCTGATTTCTTACTGTGCAAATGAGCAAGGGAAAGTGCCAATCAGTGTACATATGTATATACATAAATATGTATGTCTAAATAGCAAACTGATTCAAAATCAGAAGAGTGTGACTGACTATGGCAAAAAAAAAGGAGACAGATAATTAAAAGGGAAAATTCTTTTAAAAAGTTTGTATGTATGAACATCTATACAACTACAGTGAAAAAGAGGACAGCTTTTGTTATATGCCTATGCTTGTTTCAGGGACCAATAATGACAGCAATTAGAAATAAAGAAAACCCTAGGGGGTTTTAACCTAATATTAAATAAGGCAACAACTGTTATAAATGGAAAGACTCATAAGGGAAAAAAAAAACAAACAAAAGATGTCAGACTAAAATCCATAGCTGGTATTTCTGATATTAATATGAATCAACTTTTATAGTATACTAGATATAAAATTAATCTTAGGTTTGATGTGAGAATTTTAATAGGTGAAGATGGTAAAATTGTTAGCAGTGATGCAGAAAATGCAGAAGTGAAGAATAAAAATTCCTTTCCTCATTTGGAAGACTAGGGATAATACACTCATATAAAATACTTTCTGGTCCATTATTAACTGAAAAGAATAAAATGAACTACAGGCCAACCTTTTACAATCTCCAGATCCCAGCAGCACACAGTCCAGGTCCATCTGTGACCTACTGGTGATAATTAATAACACGAATTGAAAACTGGCTATAGTGAAGGATGCAAAAGCTTGAGAATTGTGCTACTGTTCAAAGAGAGCAAGTGGAAAACTGGACTGCAGGCAACGTATGCAAAAATGGATATAAGATTTGATTTTTAAATGTAAGAATGAAAGAATATTTGTACAGTAAGCAGGAAGGCCATGATTTTATGGAAACTGGGACCTATCAAACACATCTAAGTTTTACAGATATGTATGTTTTACTGACAAAATTACCTATAAAAACACTGAGGTTTCTGTTGCACAGAAAAAGCTGCAAGAGAAAGCAATGAAACACATAGCAAAACCAAGGCTGACAGATGAGTAAGAATATAGATAAAATTAGAAAAAATATTTTTAGTGGTGCTAACAGTTAACCCCTTGAACAAGATCGATGGATTATTTATTTTGGTGTGCAGCAGAACCAGATGGTATGTCTTTTCTGAAAAGATACCTCACCCAAGGATTACTCAGACTGAATGGCAATTTAACTAGATGGATTTAGTGGCCTCCAGCTCTAAGAAGTCAGAACACCAGTTTATTCTAGTTGCCAACTGTTGAATGTGCCAATACTTTACTTATTTTTCCATCTTCCAGCATTACTCTTGTGGCAGAAATGAACCTTTAGCTTCAAAATATTTAGCCTCAACCACAGAACATTTTTACAAGTTTTAAACAGCAGAAATAGTATTGGAAAAGATGTTTGAAGGAGAATTTGAAATAGTAATGGAATAAAATTCAGAGAAAATGCCCTAAAAAGTCAGTGCGAGATCAGTTATTTGAAGTACAAAGAAAAGGGATGTGCTGGAAGAATAAAATCATGCAGTGTGATAGGCCCAAAGCCTACTTTATTGCTAAGAACATCCCTGCAAAAAACTAATGTGCTGTGTAATGGCCATAACTGTATTAAGAGCTACAAGGAGAGCTAAAAATATCTCTTGTCTTTGAATTGCTTTGCAGCATGGGAGATATCACCTTGAGGGCAGAAAGAAAACAGCTATTTATTCCAGAACAGCAGGAAATGAGTCTTGGCTGCAGCTATGCCAAGTGGGCATTCCCCAATTAAGCACAATGTAGTTAAGGTATAAGGGCTTTGAATAGTTTTGCTGCCAAGAACTCCTAATGGCCTTGTTTACTTATATTTTTAATGGTTTGCCAAACTTCATATCTGCTCTCAAGTGCTTGGTGTGTGTAACTAATGATGATCATAGGGTCAAGTTGAAGAGCAGCAGTAGAAAACCAGTGCAGTAGTACACAAAGCAATCCCTTCTTGCCCGACACTAACAACAACCCTCAGAATGGTTTTTCTCCCTTCAAATGTATGTATTCATGTCTGTTAAAGAATCACTGCTGGCTACCAGTTTTGCCCCACTTGGATTCAAGTGGGGGGAACTGAGAGGGAACTGCCATTGCTACTGAATACAGCACTGGTAATGGTTGGAAAGACATACCAGAGAATGCCTGTGCTATCTGCATCACCACCGGAGCACAGAACCTGATGAGCATTACAGAAGGTAGAAAAAAGTATCCCTCATGTATCGGCTAATTCAATTTGATCTCTATTAGCTAATTTCTTTTTTTTTACAGTCACAGTATTTTGTGTTTGTCTATTTTATGGTATTTTGTAACAACAGGACTGTCTCCTCATTGAAGTGATGAGTAATGAGTCGGACAATGGCACTGAAGCTAAAATACTTTTGCGGTGTATATACATTGGCTAGCTGTGCTTGAATTAAGTTTTAATAAAAAGTAAATTTAGAAAGAGTTTCCCTTTGGATATTATCACCAGTTGGAATAAGATAATTAAATTAAATTACCATTGACTCCCTTAAGGAAACTGCAGTTTCCTTTCAATCAGTCTCTTATATACCATGACTTTACTTTTTAACAAAGCAATTACTACAGGATCTAAAAATAGATTTATTTCTAGATAGCATTTTAAATAGAAAATTTTGAATCACATTTAAACTAATAGCAAGGAAATATACCTGAAGAACTTGAATTTGAGAAATCATATTTCTGCTGTGGCTGTATCTGCTTTGGCAACATGAGGTTTTACTCAGATAAATCTTTATGTAAGAAGTAATTTGCTCAATTTGATGTTTTCTTGCTCAGATACAGAGGGGCTTTACTCATTTTCTGAAGGCTTATATTACTTACTGCAATAGTCTAATAAGCTAATGACCTTGCCATAATCCTCCTCATTGAAAACTGACACTTATATTTGTATGGTTAAATAAAACATGTAATGAGGGAAAACTCAAAATAGGACTAATTATAATTCAAAGGAACATGTCATAGATTTTATCATCTTTACTGACAGTGAGAACCCATGTGTAATGATGATGTCAACTACAATCTCAGTTAATTTGATCTCCTTTTATATCAGGCTTGATCATTCAGAACTATTGTAACAAAATGAAATAACAGTGCTACATATTTCAGAGTGGTAGATCAGAAGTGTAGCTGCACTTGGTTACGTTATCAAACCATCATGTTGACTGTTATAATGATCAGGGAATTCCTCAGTAGTATATAAGTGCCTGAAATAGATTTTAGGCCATAATAACATAATACTGAAATGCTATGGCACCCTTGGGCACCAATGTAAACATCTGGTCCTTTCAGTTAACCTGACCTTTTAACATCCCATGTTTTGTAATGTTCAAATATGTTTTTTATAAAAGTATTGATAGGTTTCCAAGCAAGGCACATTAAAAATACTGGATAAAGTCTATGAAGCACATTCCATCCAGCTGTTTGTTTTTAAATTAGCGTGTGCTGTGCAAACAGCTGATGAGAGGGTACATGGCACAAAGAGAGGGAATCAGGTAAGCAGAGGGTACTGAACCTGAGAAACAGATCCATCTTTACCAAGTGACAGTGGATAACAAGACAAAATGTTTTGGCTTTGTCCCACACTGTGAATCATGCTTAACACATTTTGAAAGGTTCTGTCAAGTTTTCAAGAAATTTGTGCTTTCTCTTGGGATTTTAGAGTGCAGGGTACTGTACCATGTAGGTATAATTTGTTATTACTAATACTAGGTCTCAGTCTTTGTAATGACTTTGCAAGCCTTTACAGATGGGTTTGTCAGACTTTGTCAAAATTTACCTTGCTTTTCTCAGAGTTTTGGGACTTGGTTGGTTTAACTGGAACAGCAGTTTTTCTAATGGCCTAGTGTCTAGGCTTGGTTTGCTTTACTTCAGATTATTTTGTTTTAAATTATTTTGGTAGCAGTCATGACTTGTGTTCTGGAGAATGAATTATTTAGGGATGCTATGTAATGACAGAGTGTAGGGGTAACAGGAGAATGGGATAGCAGCAGAGGTTGTGAAAGTGACGTGCACTGTAGGGTGCAGTGTGCAGGAATGAGATGGTGAGAGTAAGGTAGACACAAGCACAGAATATTCTGAGTTGGAACCCCACAAGGACCATCAAGTCCACCAGTGGATCCCACAAGGACCATCAAGTCCAGTCCTTAGGGGAATGGCCCATCAAACCCACAACCTTGACATTATTTGCACCATGCTCTAAATAACTCAGATAGTCTCAGAGTTTATAATGCCAGGATTCTGTAAACATCTCACGGGGGCATATTTAAAGAAATGTGGGTCTGGGAACTGAGGAAAATTAGTTTTAGGGTAACAAAGATAAACCAAAAGTATCTAAGGTTTTAGAGTCTCCCTTCCTGGAGATATTCAAGAATCATCTGGGCACAATCCTGTGCCATGTGCTCTGGGATGACCCTGCTCTAGCAGGGAGTTTGGACCAGATGACCCATGGTGGTCCCTTCCAACCTGACCCATTCTATGACTCTGTGATTCTGTGTCTCATATACAGTAACTGTGGAAGCAGTCAGAGAAGACTCTATTTCCATACTTACAATGGATAGAGTACCTATAGTCCCAGAGTGCATGTATTAGTGATTATTAAGACGTTTTCTGTAACAGTGATTATTTTTTGTGCTTTGATGTGAACTAATTGTTTTTAGTTAAGATGTCTATAATTTTTCCCATTACACTTAAGGTGTGTTTCCTTTTTGCTCACTGCAGTATTTTGAGAGTAATGTTATGTGTGCATGGCACAATGTAGAGATCTTTGAGTAGCAACAGGAATTTGTTACATATTTACATAAAAGTTCTAAAATTTAATACCACATTAAAGTCTAATACTCTTAGGTACAATATTGGTGCTAGAGTTAAGTTCTTGCACAGACACATACGTACTGTACTCTAGTGTGGGGGTTAGCTAAGTCTATTATCTTTAACTCCAGATGAAAGCGTAAAAGTAGTTTTAAAATGAGACTGTTTTTCTTTTTAAATCTCCTTGCACTCATACACTGTTCCTAACATCTAGTGCCAAGAAACATGGGAATTTAAACGATTGATAAGTGGTGTAGAAAAGCTGTAGCAGTCCTACCTGTCTGGAGGTGTTCTTGTGAAAAGAATCTATTGATAAACAAGATCCTTGGTAAGAGATACCACTGACTTTTTCCACAAAAGGCACTTATTATTAAAAAAATTAACAGGTTTTTTTATATGTAACTTAATGTTCTTTTATTTCTCTCCTCTTCTCATGATTGCTTGAAATCAGTCAGTGGACTAAAAAGTTACTGCAGTGTAACACAAAGACACATACACATATATATATGTAAACATGTGCAATTAATATCTTCAAACAAGCCTTGTTTCTCTAAGAAACTCATTCTTCCTAAGGAGTAAAATTAGTCAACTTGAAGTAAGAGACACTAGTATAAAAGTTTTAGTAAGTTTCTGTTATTTGGTTTATCAGTGAAAAGATTTTTTGTGCAACCAAAGATGACATATCTTTTGGGAAGAATGGAGCTCAAATATCAGTCACACCAAGTGCATCAAGTGTTGAGAGCAACTTAAATTTTCAAGCAGTGATATTCTGTTCCTCATTTACAGTAGGACTCTTTAAGTCAGTAAGTGATGTAGGACTCATATGATTAGTCATGCAGCAACACTGTATGAGTGCATGCACATAATCACATAAAAAAGGTAACACAGAAAAAACTGCATGATGTTTCTGTGGCTGGCCACTCTTTTCTAAATTGCTCCTTTTATTGATAAATGGTTTACAACTCCTCTATCTTTACTAAGTTTTTCTCTCAAGGTTTCATATCTTGGCCATTACCCTTCTTACTTTATTTTTATTGGTATATATCATTCTGTCTAGCACCGGTGCACAGATTCTTTACTTACAAGTGACAAGCCTTCTATTTGTATTGCTTCCCTCAGGGGAGGAATAACTTGATTCTTTTATTGCTGTTTCTGTAACCATAATATTTTCCTTTTTCCACAAATTTGCTCAAAGTCAGAAGCCTCCTACTAAGTTCAAGCATGTTGTGATACATGTCCAGAGCTTAAATGTTTCTGGGTGTATGGGTGCAATATGCAAATTTGAAATATAATTTCTGTTTCAAAATTAAAATTTTCATGCACAAGAAGAGCTCATTGTTGTGTGGACAATGTTTGTTTGTGGACTGAACAGAACTGTGGCTGTGCCTAAACCTGAAAAGAGATGTATACGTGTGTATAGGTCTATTTCCAGTGCCCTTACTTTATGCGGATTGAGGAACAGGGCAAAATGCGAGCACCAGAAATCTCCCAAATTCTGGTGATCCAAATGCCTTACATCATCACAGATGTATAAATTTCTAACAGGAGACTGAAGTCTGCCTGCTCGATTGAGGCTTTTCTAAGTGTGAAGTGGAAAAAGCCCTCCGCTTATCCCAAAGAGAGAATTAAACCCTGTGTGTAGCAAGGTATGCAAACAAATGCTGTTAAGCTCCAGTGGAGGAGGAGCAGACAGCCACAGCTGCTTGCACAAAACATACCACACAGAGAAAAGGGTGAGGTGCCACCTCAGGGGTTGTTAAAGGCTAGAAACTCCCAATGAAGCATTCTGTTCACTTAATCAAAGAGGCCTCTGTTTCACCCTCCTCCCAAGGCAGTGTAAAGGATAAGTTGTTCTGAGGAGTTAGAAGAGGAAGGGTAATCTTAAAGAGCTTTTGTAATTTTCTTTCTCCTGAAACTCAGAAGATATCTTTTCTCTGGTGAAGCTCTGGAAGGAAAGCATGACTTCTTTTTCTAACTATGTATCTACATTCCTGGTTATTGCACAGGCTTGTAAAAACTCCTGTGATAAATATCAGTAGATATGACAGTAGATAACTGTCACTGATAGTTCTACAATAAGTTTTTTTTAACTGGACTATAAGCAATTAACTCTTGAACAAATGCTATCAGCTGTAGTTAATTTTTAAAAGCTGCTTATGTGCAAAGGTGTATTTATTGCATAAATTGGTCTGTCCACCAGTGACTTCCATTTATGCATAGCTCTATCCTGTAGTATATATATATATCTATATAAATTAAATAAAAGCGATGTATAATATTAAATAGGCACTTCCAGTCTTTTAAAGTACTGTCCATAATGACCTTAAAACTTTCTTTGTCAGTGTGTATTCTGCTTTGTGACTGCCTTTGGTTGAGTCTCTGTGATAATATTCTGTTTCCAGTCTCATCATTACCATATACTTTGTGTAATAAACTGAAACAATTTATCAGTCCATAAACTAAAACTATTAAAAATTAATTAATTTGTTCTGCTTCTTAATATTTTCTCAACACTATTGGCATTAATTTTACACAGCTTTTAAATCACACAAGAGCCAATGCTTAAATTTGCAATGCATACAAAAACAATGAGTGTCACGTTTCTTCAATCTCTGTTATGTAGCTTAATCAAATTAGGAAGCAGTTTTGTATCAGATCCCTGCACTTTCTCCTTCCAAACAAATTGTACTTTTAGAAGCATCATTTGACTTCAGTGCCCTGAATCCGGTTTCCCCTGGTATTCCAGCTGATGATCTCCATTCAGTCTGTGGCTGTGCAATCTTATATGTATAATCTGTAAAGTTTAGGAACTCCTGCCTACATCGTGGTAGAATCAACAGGCCCTGAGTTACATGATGGGTCCATGATCCAGATACACCCAATGGCTCTTTCTAGAACATGGCAATCCAAAGCCAACGGCTCAGCCCATGGCATTACCCACTGCATTTATGTTTCAAACAAAAGCAGTAAGGAAAAAATGGAATTATTATTTTGGTTTATAATTACAGAAATTAAACACAGAAAATTTCATTCTGTTTCAATAAAGTTCTAAGTTGGGCAGACATCTAAACAAGCATTTGATCTAATTCCTATTCAGTAAACTTATATGTGTGTTCTTGACATCTAAATGAATGAAGCCATTCACAAGCTCTAATGTTTTCAGAATTCTGTTCTTTTCAGTAGAAAAACATTCTGTATGTAAAAAAAAGAAATATAAGTGAGTTTAGTGTATACTTACAACTGCACAGCTAACTTGGCCCCAAATGATTTGTTTATGATCCATACTTGAGATGTGAACTCAATTAAATTTCTGATTGCTAATCTAGCTTTACCACAAAAAGGTCTAATTATGAATTTACATATGTGAAAACTCATAACTGAGTGAAATTCATGTATGAAAATTCTCTTTTTTGTATTGAAAAGTAATATTGTAAGAAGAAAAGGTCCTGTAGAGACAGAAATCACAGTCTAAAGTATGTCTAAAATTTAGTCTTATCTGAGGCAGAGAAACATTTTTTAAATTAATACGGAGGCATCATGTTTACTATTTTACCTTTGTTTATGAATCCAGCTATAACTTTTGGTATATGAAACCATTTTGACTGCCATTGACTGACTTGCACGTTATTTGTTTTACAAGCGCAGCTCTTCTGGGTTTTCAGGTGCCCTCACATCCACGGTATCTCTTCTATTTAGATTTTTGCATGTCCTCTTCTTTCCATTCTTCAGCACTGGGGTGGCATTATGTGCCCTCCAGTCTTCCAGTACTCCTTGCTCTTAGTGTGCTATTGAATTTGGCCAATACTTGTCCCATCTTTCTGCCTACCTTCAGCAAAACTAAAAAACATAATTCCCCTGAGCCTGGACCTCTCACTGCTTTGTATAGCTCTAATTGTCTAATTACCTGTTCAGTGCACAATGGGGAAGGATTTTAATATTTTCCTTTCTCCACTTGGTTTCTGTCTCCTTTTCACCTTTTTTTTTCCTTTTTTCCTTTCTTTTCCCAGTCCTGTTAACCACCTGAGTTTCCAACTCCAGAACATCCCATTACTTCTCTTTTTTTGTTTGCTTTCCATAACTGAGTGAGAAGAAGAACTTTTTATGGTATATCTTCTATTTATATCTTTTTTTTTAGTATTATTAAATGATTTGCCACTACTGTCCTTATTAATTTTCCACAGTCTTTAGTGCTTTCCTATACCCTAATCATTATTTTCTTTCCCTGGGACTTTAAGTGTTCAATAAAAATATTTTTTTCTCTAAACACTCTTTGCTTTGTGTTATTTATGCCCATGGTCTGCCTTACACCTGATGTATTTTTACCAAGTAGCACTATTATGCATGCATCATTTTTCTTTACCAAGTGTATCTTGTAGCTATCAGGTTGTCTTAAGGAAGTTTTATTTTTATTCTATTTTTACTTGGATTACAAGCACAGCAATATTGCCTTCTTTCTCAGATTATCTTTTACCTTTATGTCTTCAAACATACCCTCTGTGTCACACCAAACGAAACACTGTGTTATTTATACGCAGAGTTGAATGTGAACACTGGCATTATATATGTGCATCTGCCTGTTCTTCCAATCTCATTACCACACTTAATGCACTCCAGGTCTTACCTAGGAAATGAAACCCACCCTTTTCTTACTAGCACTTTGTCTTTTATATACTTTTATTTGCTCAGTTTATAGTCTGCTTGCCCTTTCTTTTTAGAGGAATTATAATAGGTTTCTGTAATTACAATAGTTTGCAGTTTGAAGCATCTATAATCTTAGTCCATAAAAAATTAAGCTAATGTAGGTTTCACCTGATCCTAATTACCAATAGTGGTAAGTAGAACTAATAAAAATATACACAGTTAGCAAAATGTATGACTTCTGGTGTTTGCATTACACCTTTATGCCAGATGATACTCAGTGATACAAATGGTGTGGTAGCCTTAAACAAAGTTACTTCACAATTAACTGAAACTTGACAACTCCCACATTGCAAAATATGTTGATGACGAGGAGAGAGGTACTGACATACTCCCCTCTGGTTTTTTTGGGAAATGCTATTCTAATCACTTTCAAAGTCTGCAACCTGCTCAGGGAGGCTGGACTAGGTGATCTGTAGAGGTCCCTTCCAAGCCCAAACATTCTGTGATTTTGTATGAATCCGTGAAAAAATAATTTATATTGTGTTTGGCATGAAGTCCCATCTAAAAAGGAAAGAAAAGATATCTAAAGAAGCAGGAGTTTTGTGTTCGAAAGACTGTGGTATTTCAAAGAGTATTAAAGACATATGTAGAATTCAGTATCATTCTTTGGTATTACACAGCTGAAGATCACTATATGAGTCTCTCACGTGAGCAGTTATCAATTCCAATACATGTTCAGTATTGCTGCTGAAAAACTACTTTGCTTCATGTTTCTGACGAATTTATTTTGTCCTATCTCTAGGAGATTGTATTCCATTGAGTTTTTTGTGTTAGCTTGCCTGCAGAAAATGTGCTGCTATGAGATATACTGATTTCTAGATTTTAAGGTTTTCTGCAGTATTATTTCAAAATAACTTCTGCTGAAAATTAAACAGTATTTTCTTTTTTCTTTTTTTACAGGTGCAGTTTCACAAAATGTGGAACAAATGCAATGAAAATATTTAATAAAAACACACATTATTTTATGTTTTCTGAAAAACAATTTAGGAAAAATCTAAGAAATCACCAGGACCATTTTTCTCAAAACGCAGGAGATACAGAGGCTTTTTTTCCTTCTATCTTAGGCAATGGTTAGTTGTTTATTTTCTCTCTTCAGCATTACTTCTTAGACTAACCAGTTGTGGCAATCATTACTTGCTGCTTTCCAAATGAAGCATAAAGCTCTGTCACTTTAGAGACATAGATTCAGTGTTTTGACTCTGAAACAGCAGTTTTCACTTCACCCCTTTCAAAGTATATAAACCTTCACTGCTGATGCTTTCTTGGGTGTGCATCACTGTTCACACACCATTTTTCTATGTCTCTAATATATTCCTACCAGCATGATTTTCCTCCCCTTCCCGTCCCCCCACCTTTCTTTCCTTTTTTAAAAAAGGGATAATCTTAATATGCTGACAATCCTGGTTCTAACACCCTGCGTAAAACAAAACTTCTCTTACAGACGTCAGTATTGTGCCATGTTTTGACATCTCACCATCTGATTTAAAACTAGTTGAGGATTTTAATTCTTTCCCTGTGAAGGCTCCAGAGGAAAAAATCCCATGTTATTTAATCTATTTTATATTCTTTTTTTTTTTTTTTCCCTTTTGGACATATTTGCTAGTCTTTAAACAATAAGATTACTGGCTCTATTACTTTTTAGATTTTATGTGCCCCTAGCTGCAGTGAACGAAGAACAACTTTTAAGATGTTAACTGCTGTTTCAAAGGTGTTTCTTTTGGTGTTAGTTGAGTTCATAATGGTAAGACTCACCTTGCTTGCTGAAATGTTCCCTGAGGTAGCAGACCATGCACAGCGCAGATGGTGGAATGAGGGAAACAGAGAGTACTCTCAAGAGACACTGGAGATGTCCATAAAGTGCAATGCACTGCTGTGAAGAAATCCCAGAGCTCTGAATAAGATGGTTTTGGTTCTGGAAACATAATGTCATGTATAAGGTAATTGAGAACCCAGGCTTGGCAGTATTGGATATCCTGTGGATATATTAGTTCTCTTGGCACTAATTCAGTCATCATTAGCACAGCGCTGCTATGAAACATCTGTTCTTAATTTCCTATCCCTTTCTAATCTGTGGGATTAATGCTGTATTCTTGAAGAACTGCTGTGCAGGCTATATTCCATATTAATTGGGAGGGTAATATAGATTTGTGAGAGTGGGTGTTTTTTTTTAAAGAGTTCAATGCAACTTATGGGAAACACATTTTGCTCCATGAAAAACTGCCCACTATAGCTGACATGCCACTGTCCCACTGCAGCACCTTCTTGAAGCTGCTGGACAAGCCAAAAGCCAAACCTTCACCTGCAGGAGGCCTTTTTTGAGTTGTTGGAACTTGGCACAGCATCCAAGGGTGGCGTCTGAAGTTTCCTTCTAAATGCCATTCATGCCGACTCAACCACAAACTTTTTTTTTGTTTGTTTTACACAATCACCATTACTAAATTCCTGGATCTGGAGAGCAGCTGGCAACAATGCTATTTAGCGGGGGCAATGAAGTAATTGCAAATGCATTGCCCAAGTAATTCTCTACTTCTTCTTTCCACAAATTGAGGAACCAATCGCAGTGTCTCTGAGTGTAAATGATTATTAGTTAAGCATTTGCCAGATGATTTGTGTAAATGTGTTTTAGCCTGTGGCTCTCCAGAAAGCATGCTACTCCCTCTTCTCATACAGCGTGTAATCAATTAAATAAGCCAATAATGTGTATTTGTGTTCAAATATTTTTCAAAACAATGGGATAATCATTAGTACTAGCATGTAATGACATTTTGATTATATTTGGTAATATTTTGACTAGTATTTATTTTCAGTGAACATGGAGAAGAGTTAGATATAAGAAATAAAGTGAAGTAAGGATTCTTTTCACTATACTGTTAATGATTCCTGTATCTATATCTTCTGAAATCATCATTCTCAGCATTGAAAAGTGAAGTGTCTTCATTAAGCGCTAGAGGAGGGTCTATCCTATAAACTCTTTCTTCAGTTGCTTTCTTTGAGATCGTCCATCTGCTTCAGACAGAAGGTGTCAGAAACAATTACTATGCTGCAGCAAAATGTTTTCTTTACTACTACAGACTTATTTTTGTTACAGCTAATCATAAAAAGAAATGTGCGGGACGTAAATCAAATAAACAGGGATTCAGAGGAAATAAGTATTTTAAATTGTGGGAGAGTATTGTGAAGATGACATTTAGGTTGTATGTGTTTGTGGGTGCCCAAGTATTGTAAACCATTACAATTTATACACACACTAACTGGACAGGTTATAAAAGCATAACAATATTTTTTCTTTCATGGTTGTACTGACATGAGAAAATACTTCATATTCACTATTACAGTCTATAGTGTCATCTACCATTACTTTTATAAAACATACTTCTGTGCAGAGCAAAGGAATGTAATTTAGTTTATGCTCTGTCTTGCACTGTTTCTTTTCAGCAGATGAAGAAATAGATGCTCTTAAGTCATAGGTAAGCAAAATAAATGGCATATCTTAACAGATCCCTGGCTTCAGATTCAGTGTCACAAATGCTTCCATTTGTAGAGTGTTGTCCTTGGGCTCAGTTGTTGATTGAAGGGGCAAAAGCTGGCATTTTCTGGATGTTGTTAAATCAAAGATACAGAACAAACCAAAGGGAGAATTTTAATTTCCGTACTTTTATCCCGCTCATGTGTTCACCTTTTAAAACACAAAACTGAGGAAAATGTACTATGAATACGAGTCTCTGAAATTTTGGCTGTTTGTACCACTCAGAGTAGCAGATTGTAATGATACTTTTTAAAATTAGTGTATCTAACTGTCTGCTTTGATTAATAGGATAAATTTTGCTGACCAGTAGCTTGGTAAAAAAAGCTGTGCTCTTGGTAACAACCTCCCGTATTGCATTAACTTTATATATATATATGTATATATGCTGCATTAACTATATATCATGTTCTTTTTCATTCTAGCACCTAGGCATTGCTCAAAATTATATTTAATACAGGAAACTGTAAAGCTGAGTAGGTTTATGACTCATAGGAAAATTATGAGATTTTCTAACAATGTTTGGTTCTTCAAACTGGTTGGACACAATATTCTGTATCATCAGTTTTGTTTCACAGAATATTACTTCTCCTGAGTGGTTTGTTTACTTGCCCTTTCTGTCTCCCTCCTTCCCCTTCCATCTTTGTTGAGTTGATATCTAAAACCAATTTTAGTTCCTGATAGGATAAATCATCATAGAATTTTTTAAAGATAGTCTCCCTCTCAGGATGATTCCTTTAGAAATAGTAATATTTTAAACTTTTTTTTTTCATGTAAACTCAAGTAAATCATCAAGGTCTAATAGAAGTAGATGACTAGCTGACAGGTGTAAAAGATGGATCTGATCGGCAGTCAGTGGTTCTCAAATATTTTAAGCATGGCTTCTGCATCTGTTTGGTCAAGTTCCAGATCTGCTTCAGTACATTTGGAAGAAGTCAGTGGTATCCTTGCCTATCTGTCTCAGAGGCATTTTGGAGCTCTCTGCTGAAGTAGTACATACTGAACTTTAAGACTGTTTTTTTTTATTAGTGTCTTTATTGACCTTTTCAATCATTTGGTCTTCCTAAGATGTCTAGAGATCTAGTCTGAGACTCTATTTTCAAGATGGATGTTGTTATCTGGGAAATACATCATTTGTACATTTAGGAGACAGCTAAATAGCATCCATATTCAGCCTATAAGCACAAAAGTCCAGGGACTCCGAGCTTGGTTGAAATTCAGGTGTAGTATCCTGTCTCTTTCCCTTGATGCCTATATTAATTCCTGAACAACTTCTATCATGAAAATGTAAGCATTTCAAGATGCTGTTAGGTTTCCATTATTGCTGTCTCTAAGGAAAGTAAGGCACACTTTAAGTCTATGTGCTTCATGAAAATGAGTAATTAGAGAAGACTGCATCAAAATTACCTTGGCAGATGTCAACACCAGCATTGTTGATACATTGAAGTGCCTTTTCTAAGTGGGATGCAATTATCCAGTAGTCAAGGAAGACATTTTTTTTTCATGTTAAGTGAATGATTTAGGACTTGAAGAGCTTGTCTATGTGGTTATCAGGATTTCTTGCAGTTACTTCTCAGACAGAGCTCTAATGCAAGATTCTACGTGAGGTTTTTTTGCAAAAGTTTATTATGGAATTTTTATTAATTTTAGAGAAAAGGTGAAAGATAGACATTCTGTCACCCTGTCAATAATATTTTGAAATACAGTGGAAGGAACATCTAGAAGGAGCAAATCTTTATAACATGAGTATTTATTTTGATGGAACATGCATTAAAGACAATTTTGGAAGATGGATGCAGAATTCCTCTGTCTTGTTTGGTGCCTCCCATTTATCTTAAGAAAGAAAATCACTTTTTTGTTTCCCAGTTAGAGATGCATTAACTTAAAATACTTTGAAGCTGAGTTTCATAGGGCAAAGTATGAAAAATTGTACATTCATCCTAATACATCCAGGTCAATTTCGTCCATAAATCATGATTAGAATTCTCACAGGACTTAAGCTTGCTTAGGTTTACAATATATCTTGATTCCTCTACGATGAGGTTATTTTATGACTTTTCACACCCTTGACTGGCACCCTACCTATATAAAATATCAAAGCCAGAAATCTGACCTTTATTTTTTTTTCTACAAGCTTTAATAACCAGAGCTCAAACAGTTATTACTTTTTTAATATGTATATGATTTACTTAAATAATGCAAGTTGTCCATTATTAACATTACCACAGGGGTATAATGTCAGACTCGTCTGAGATTGTTCATTCTTCTTATAAAAAGTGCAGTCAGTGAGTGCAATCTGCTCTTAGCCTATTTTTGGTCACAGTGATGTAAAATGAGCATTGTAGCTGTAGCATAATTTCAGCTATCACAGGTATCTCTTGCACAGATCAGCACAGAGTTTGTCACAAATCTTTTGGTGCCAAGACTGGAACAGACATGGGTCATGAGTCAGGTGAATTGGCAAGCCTGTGTGGAATCCCACTCAGCATGTGTCTGCAGTACAAGTAGCTTCCTCTCATGAACAGGAACATCAATTAATTAGATATACTATCAGAAAATCACCCCCCGAACTGTTATTTCTGGATGTCTTAATATCCCGATGTCATCGTGTCAGAAGCTGTGGCAACAACATCACTAGACATATGGGAGGCTTATCAATGGTGTTCAGAGAAATTCAGGAGCTTTTAAGGAGCTGACTAAAAATAATTGCTTGTAGTCTAAACACTTACTTAAAATGCTGTGTTTGATGTCTGCCACGATAAAGGGACAGACTGCATATGTTGTAGCTGGCCAGAATATGTATGAACTAGATGTGGATTAGAGATGAGTGATGAGTAAGTACAAAATACTGATATTTGATTACAGAGGTGGGGTTTATTTTCTGAAATGAGAATGCTGATAACTTTTCTGTGCTTGTCTTTCAAAACATTTCTACCTTATAGACCAAAATATTCTTTACACTCAAATTTGGCACTGTTATGGTTAAGTGGCTACATAATTATAATGTTTAGAAAACACAGTGTGAATTACGTAATGCTACTTTAGTCAGTAGTTTTCAAAAGAGGATTTTAAGGATATAAAATGAAAGATATCAGATCAAATTCGACTGATCTACTTATTTTAGATTCAATCAACTGCAGTCAGAGATAGAGGTGAACAAATGTCTTTGGTGTGTAAAGTAAGATTAAATTGACATGCACACATTATATTCAGCATTGAAAAGTCCCTGGATAACTCCGAGAAAATTATCAGAATCAATTAAAGGAAGTACAAATTTAGTAGAACAAATTTAGTAGACATGTATGTGCAATTACATAAATCAATATAACCTACCTGAAGTGAGTCAATGTGAAGGGGAAATTTGCTTATTGCAGGTTTTGAAGGTGTCGACAAATGTCTGTAAAAGTGCTCTTGTTGACAAAGCATGCCAGACTTCTCCTATGCTTCTAGAAACATCCCTCACCAAAAACTTTTAAGAAGCTTAGGCAGTGATTTCAGGGGTTTCCCCACATAGGTCAATCATCGTTTAAACTGGCTAGTCAAATAGTTTTAAAAATCGACCAGGTGATAGGAATATAGGTTTCTGGCAAAGAGGGAGATCACAGTAAAGTTTTGCAAGGGGTCGATATTGGAACCTGTGCTGTCCAAAACAGCCGTAGTGACCTGGGAAAGGAAGATGAGCAGAGAGATGGGAATATTTGCTGATGATACAAAATTATTCACAGCAGTGACAGTGAGAGAACACAATAATTAAGAAGAATACTGTGAAGATGAGTAACTGGTTAACAAAATGGCATATAGAAATCCTTTTCAGGTAAATAAAAAGTGATGCTCTTGGAGAAAAAACACCTTAATTTCATATGCGAAATGATGAACTCTGAGGTGACTATTACCATTCAAGACTGAGATCTTGTGGTAATACTGGATAGTCTCATGGTCATATCAGTTCTATACTCAATAGGAGTCAAAAATATGTACCAAATTAATTATTGAAAAAGAAATAGAAAAATAAATGAAAGATCCTTATTGTCCTCCTGCCCTTACCATAAATATTGCAGTTTATAATGTTCTCCACTTCTCAGGTTATTTTGCAATTTGAAAGTCAGAAAATCAAAGGCAGCGGCAAAAAATGTAAAATATTTTCCCTTTTAAGAATAACTTAGTAGGGTAACACTCTTCATTTAGGGAAAAAAAAAGTGGTTTAGAGGGGATATGTTAGAAATATACCAAATTTTTAGTGCCAAAGAGAAGGTGAGTTCAGGTAATTTGTTCACTCTCCCTTCCAACACAAAAAAAAAGGGCTTCTGAAAGGCACTTAAAATATATACAAAAGTAGGTATTTTTCCCTTAGTGGGTGGGACATCGGTAGAACTTCTTGATACAAGGTATTTTGAGTACAGGTAGTTTTTAAGGAGGAGTGAAAAAGGACTTGGAAGAGAAGTACACTGATGGCTGTTGAACAGGCAAAGCACAACAAGGTCAGAAAATCATTCAAGATAAACATATTTAGACTCCGTGGTGTTGGATGACACATGTACTTGTCTTTTTTTCTTCTTACTTTAGCAACAGCTTAAGGCAGTAGGAAGAGATTAGGATACTAACCAAATCCTTGGTCAAAATCAGTTAGCCACTCTTGTTTCTCACGTTTTGTGCTGAACTCATTACGTACCTCAGTTTTTGGTAGTAAATTCTGTCCACTGCTTCTCAGAAGATGCAAAAGTGTGTTGCAGTAGAGAAAAGATGAATATGTTCATCCCTTTGACCTGAAATGCTAACAGGTTGTATGAGAGCACGTTTGATTTAGACTTACGCTCTCTACAAAATTCAGTAGTGCTAACACTTTCTTTCAAAACAGGTGGTTCCATTCTCTTATACAACTTCAGTGATTACAGTATTAAGTCAGAAGCGAGAGGGAGGAGCTCCAGATTTCTTCTGCTTCTTAGCAGATTGTACATCTACCAGCTCTGGGAGGTTTGAAGACATTAATTCTGGTGTGAGATATGCTGCATCAACTTGGGCACTTGAAATTTATCCTGCTACCTTTACACACAGTATCATGAGGACGCAGCACATGTAAGCTATAGAGGAGCAATTGGAATGGGCAGTGACTGTTCTTATGAGATTTCCATATTTCTGGAAGTTTGACGGTGACTGCAGAATAGAAGGACATTTGCATCAAACTGGAAGATGCCAAAAGGAATTTCATGGAAAAGAGGAAGCTCTTGATGGACTTTACTCAAAACCTGACGTTAAAGCTCGGGATGCCTGGACGCTCTGGTCTGGTTATAAGTTATTTTATTTAAGCATTCACAAAAACTGACTCTTTGCCCTGTTGAGTGTAAAGTCCCTGGATATTTGCACCAGAGTTTAAGAAGTCTTCACCATCTCTCCTTTGGTTATGTTCTTTGTGCTCAATTAGTTATTCCTCTCCCCCGCCCCCACTTTTTACCTTATAAACTCATAGCAAGCAACTAACAATAATAACTGAATCAGGTGACTAATTCCAGGCTATGTGGATCCTCAAGACAAGCATTTGTGGACTCTGTATCAAGATATTCTCAGATAAAGGGCTTGAAATATACATGAGGGTTTCAACTTTCAACCCCTAAGCTGCAGAGGGATTTCCTTTGAGAGCAAGAGTAAAGAGCCTTGCTCATCATCTTGGCACTGGGACCCCAATTTCCCCCTATAAGGAAAAATTATCCTTGCTCTTTATTATTGTATTGCTTATAACCAAATCATCATTTTCTCGGTTGGAAAATACCACAAACAGACAAAATAACACACAGCAAAATTTGTGACCAAAAAAAAAAAACAAAAACAAAAACAAAAAAAACCAAAGTAAAACAAAACAAAAAAACCTGATAAATATGCAAAAAGACAGTACTAGGATGACGTTATGAACTCAAACCCATCTTGTCTGTGTGTGAGCCCATGTGTTCTAGAAGTCCAACACAGTGTGTGGAAAACGCACAGTGAAGAAAGACTGAGAAGTATAACAAAAATAGAAGGACGTATGTGAATGTTTCCAGTAATAAGAGAGCCCAATTACATAAGGTGAGTGTGATATTGTCAAGGTGGCTAATCTTAAATATCTTTGGTCTTTTCTTACATACCCACCAAACCATTTTAGCTGCATCCACTGATTGAATCATAATGACAACTCATAACTGCCACATAAAGTCACAAACTTCTCATGGATACATTCAAGTAACTGGTTGGAATCTGTAAGAATGGAATCTCAAAATGCGAAAGACAGCTTTGGCTGCTGAAACAACTGTGAATTTTTGGTAGGCCTATAAACTTGATGCCATATTTTGAGGAAGAAATAAATCAGCTAAACATAAAGATATCATACAGTGCATATTCTGTTCACTCTAATGTATTCTGTTGAAGACATACAAAGGAAAATAAAGGCCTGTCACTTATTCAATTAGGCACTATGGCAAAGCAGCCTTTAGTGCAATCGAGGGAAGGGAGGAAGTGTAACATGTCTACTATTGAAAAAGAGACCTTAAGAAACAATTTCTAAAGCTTCACACTATGCTAGCAGTTCAATATGATATGTATAATACTTTCATTATTAGAATGTTTCACATAAATGTCTTTAAAAGTGCTTAGAATACTGGCAATTCACATGGCTTTGTGCATAAATACTTGTATGAAATCAGAGGCTGTAAGTGTAAAAAGAGCTTATAACCTTATCAGTTTAAGTAAAGTAAATACAATAGATACTTATGGAAATTAGAAAATGTTTATGTTTAGATTTATGTTCTGCTTCAAAATGATTCTGTTCAGCTCTGGTACCAGCTGTCTCTAGACTAAAAGCTGTGTTAAAATATCCTATGAACTGATCTCTAGTCCCTTGCTCTCATAATTTCTAACCATCTAATATTTGCTAGTTCTTTCATAAATGTTGAGTTTTTATGAAGGTATTTTACATCATTAATACAGTAAACATAAGGAAAAGAGTAAGATTTTGGGAATTTAATTATAAATGCTATTATGACAATATTGAGAAAGTATTAGTTTGTTGGGTACTGTAAATCTCACAAGAATAATTCTAGAATTCAGGTGTCAGCTTGGATTAATTATAATTTCAAATTTTTCTTGACATCTGTAACACATCAATTTTTAATCTGTTTTCTTAGAAGCATACATAAGTATAATATTCCTATACTATAATTTTACTAAATATATCTTAGTAATTACTTGTAAGTATCTACAAAATGATTATGAGTCTGGACCAATCTGAAAAGAAACAAAATGTTTCTAATGTAGAATGATGCTCAACTAAGTATAGGAACTAGACTAAAAACTGAGTCTCAGTTTAGAAAGATTTCTGAAAAGTGGTTTTTGTCTTCTCTCTTTGGTCTTAAAATGATTCTATCTCAAGAGAAAATGAACAGTAGAAGCTAGGAATGTTGATATCTATGACAAAATGTTGTAGAACTCTTTTCAGTGATGAATTTGGCAGAATTTCCCCACATAAGTAGAAGCAACTCAGTCTATTACTCTGCACCTCGTTTCTCTGTCCCCTGCTTCTCTTGGCTCTCAGTTCCAAGCTCTTTTACTACTGTTCCTACCCTATGCTCTATATAAAGACAGCACTTTGCCTGGAATTTTGGTTTGAGTTTGAGTCAATTTTGATTTCTAGATACTCTTGTAACCATTGTAAAATCTTGATACCAACTGGCTGGCATGCATTTCTTAGTTGCTGCGCTACAGGTGACATTTGTAGAGAAAGAGAGTAACACTAATTCTCTCTCCTTTCATCCACTTAGTTCTGCCTTTTTGTTTGTGTCTTAAGCTTTATTGTATGCTCTGGTAAAAATGATGACATGGCTTAGTGTGGTCACAAGAATAAGCACCAAATATTATTTTATGTCAGAACCTTGTAAAAAGTGAGATAATTTTGACTTAGCAATGGTTGAGAGGGACATTTACATTTTGTAAGACTGTAAAGACTTTATGCTAATCAAGCATCATGAAACACAGATTGTGAAAAATCATATGGAGGAAAAATTCTGAGATACACTCCACCAATGTCACAAGCCATGCATCTGCTGCCTTATTCCATTGATCAAATTCCTCTCAACTCTTCTAACACTGTAAAGTACAATACAGTATAAACAGTGACTTATTTCTACATGGCAGTATGCTAACTGTTGATATATTATTTTCTTCCTTGCAGTTATGAAGGGCCTTGTCCTGAGTTAAGGAATTTGATTCTGTGTTTAAATCAGGTATTGAACATATTTGCTTTCTTTGGCCAAGACTACACATTCTTCACAAAATTGCAACATTTATTTTTTTGGGCAACAAACTGATATCATTAATCAACTTACATTAGTTATACACCAGCTCCTCTAGGAAATTTAGCATCTGTGTTCATACTTCCTGTGTCACTATAGATAAGAGTAAAGCAATAGAGTCTTTCTCTGTGTCTATAGAGTTAAAATGGATTGAAATCTCATCTAAATTCTGTCTATGTGGTAATCAAATTAGCTTATTAAATATTATTGTGTTTCCAGTAATCATACAGACAACAGATATTCTCAACAATGTCACAGCAAGTAGTTAAACAGAGCTAGCAGAAGCAGAAGCAGGGGGAACAATCACCTGAGTGTTTTGCAGAAGGCAGACTGGCCCCCAGGTGAGGGTGCATTAGCACACCTGCCCTGTGCGGGCTCCGTGTGGCTCTGACACCCTGCATCCCTCACTGCTACAGCAGTGCAGGGCGGGACGTGTGTGGAAACCGAGCCCAGCGAGGCCAGGGCTTGGGTTGTCCGTGCTTTCAGCTTTACATGGGGAAACAGCCCTACAAGTTAGGGATCACACTGACTTTCCTGCTCTCTGGTTCAGCAGCACAGCTCATGGGTCACAGCACCTTACTTGCTTTCCACTGGCCAGACGCACCTGTCAATCTGCTCTTCAAGCAAACTGTAATATAAAAAATTCTTATTTCTAATAACTTGCATTTTCACCCAGCTAGGGATAGTATATACTAGCATGCATTCTCAATTACTTTTTAATTCTGTAGGGAGAGAATAAGAGTCCTAAAGCAGGAAATGTATCAATAATATAAAGAAGTAAAACTTTACAGGAAGTTTTGCAATTACTTCCATTGTAAGGATTCAAGGCTTCCAAATTAAACTTAATTTACCCTTGCAAGAATTCTAATAATTTTAAAATCAGAAGTGTGAGATTAAAGTCACCACACAGTCTTAATTTGGTCCAAAAGTAATACCTAGTGAGAAAAAATTTATCTACATAATAAAAAAATATGCCATTAAAAACCAGCTAAATCTAATCCAGAGTTTCAAACTTTAAAATGTATTTTTCATAACCATATGGTTATTACCTTGTGTCACTATAAAGCTGAGATAAGGTTATTGCATGTAGCATCTTAATATATATTTTATGTGGGAGCTATATACATAATTCATATTTATTAAAATAGTTTATTAATATGACTGAGGTGAGTCAGTTGACCCTGAAAATCACCATTTTAGGCTTTCTAACTGAAGCTAATAGGACAGTTCATCTAGTGTCCTTAATGCAGGCAGTGTTACACAGATCAGAATTAGCACATCGAATATGCACTGGGATTTTCTATCTCCCACCTCCCTTACAGTCTCTCTTCCTTTGGCATTGCACACCTGGTGCAGATAGTAAGGCTGAGACAGGACAGTGAAGCCTTCCACAGCAAGACACAACCTTCTGCTGAGAAATATAATCTGCTTCTGTAATTTTCAGTATTAATATTTTTTCCTTGTAAATAACTTTGGAAAACCACTTGATTTTTCATTGAAATTCAGAGTTTTCCATAGAAAGTCTATTGATATGGATAAGCCACATTTTACATTGTATTAAAAGAACAAGATTACGAATTCTTGAGTATAGTTCTGTAGATCTGTGACCAGATGCTTTGTCTACTGATAAAAGAAAACTCACGGAGCAAAAAAATTAAGCCACGAAGTCACAAAATAGATACTCATTTAATGAATATTCAGTGTTCTTCCCATATGAACTAGTGCAGCTTATTCAGTGTGAGAGCAAATTTTGAGACAGATGAAGCTCTGAAAAAGCTGTCATTATCCACCTTAGGCCAACTCACAGAGAAGATTCTCCTTTCCATTAAAACTTCTTGTTTCTTACTTGGTCTTTAGTTTCTGAACTTTGGAGGTCATCCTAGAGTTCAGAGTTGATATTAATCTAATCTTGGCATTATTATGAGGATAGAATATTTGACTGCTCTCATTCATAATTAATGACAAAGGTGTCTAAGAGGGCACTATGCTTAATTAATGATTCCTGTACTTTGAAGGCAAAGAAACTGCCTTTGAAAGGAAATGAGGCATCAAAACTTCTAAAACCTACTGTTGATTCGCCAGTAAGAATAGTTAGAAAATTATCAAGTGCTGGATGCACAGGTAAGTGGGGAGTGATATGGATAGGCTCTGGCTTGTGGCATCCACTGACTGACCAGATCTGATACTGGCAATATCCCTGACTCCATGCTGTAGGTGGCTTTGTCAATTACCCTTTTTCCTTTTCCCATGTTTCTGGTCTTGCAGTCTCTGGAATCCCAGTAATAAATACTACTGGAAGCGTGGAGAACTTAACTGCTGCTGTGAAAAATGAGAGGGATGTTGACATGTTGGAGTCCAGAGGAGGGGCATGAAGATGAGGGCTGGAGCACCTCTCCAACACAAACAGGCTGAGACAGTTGTGGCTGCTCACCTTGGACAAGAGAAAGCGCTGGAGATGCTTTATAGCAGCCCTCCAGTAACTGAGGGGGCCAACAAGACAGCTGAAGTGGGACTTTAGACAAGGGTGAGCAAGGATAGGACAAGGGGGAATGACTTTAAATTGGAAAAGAAGATTTAGAATAGATTTTAGGCAGCAGTTCTTTACTGTGGGTCTATGAAACACTGGAACAGAGAAATTGTGAATGCCCCAGCCCTGGAAGTGTTCAAGGCCAGGTTGGATGGGGCTTTAAGCAACCTGGTCTAGTGGATGGCATTCCTAGGAATGCCTGGTCTAGTTGGAAATAACTTATATTTAAAGTCCCTTCTAACCCCACTTTATGATTCTGTGATTCCACGAAAATGAGCAACAAGGTCTACATTTTTTTCCCCAATGGTGAGGGATGTACTTTTATGAAAAAGATGAAAATCCAGAAAAGATAATGGAGAAGGTGACTAGGATTATTTACCAGTAACTATGTAAAGTAAAAGGAAGACATATTTGGTCTACCCTTGTAGCTTTTGCTTTCTCAGCTACTTTGGTTATTTTCCAGCTACTTTATGATGCAGTGAGGCCAATAAAGCCCTAGCAGAGTTGTACATATACCGAGTCTTGACGCTTTAGCGTATATTGCTCATTGAAATAAGACATACTGGCAAAAAACCACCTTTTTGCAAATACAGTAAAAATCAGTAAGAGAGTTTTAGTGGCAGAGCTCTGGCAGTAAAATTAAATCAACTAAACATTTTAATGTTGTCAAATTCAGGTGCACAGAATCCACCAGAAAAAATTTATAGAAAAAAGTTACAGTTTGGGGAAGTTGCAAGAGAATAAGGAAAGTAGTATAAATTGTTGCAAATGGTCTTTATTGTGGGTTTGTTGTTTTGCTTTGCTTTGTTTTTTCTTCACAGTAGCTCTTTCTTCTACTTAAAATGTCGTGGAGCATTGGAACTGATAGAGAAACTACATGTTTAAAAACTAGAACATAAAAAAGTGTCTGCCAAGTAAACTTCACTTTATAAGATAAAAGCCATGGGGAAGTAGATTTTGAACAGAACAGGAAACTTTGCTTCTGTGCTGTGAATACAATGAAGGTTGGGAGCAAGAGGTTGGGAGGTTATAGGTTTAGCGTAGTACATCTGTTCTATATAAATCTACTTTCTGAATTGACATTGTTCAGCCCATTCATAATTCTTACCTGAAAAAGATGCTACTATTTACTGCTAAGAATTTTAGCATTAATGACAATTTCATGAAAGTCAGCATTTTTACTTTAAAAAAATTTTGAAATGAAAACAAATGTAAACAGGGTGATCCTTAGTAATAAAATAATGTCCTCTGTAATTTCTCCCATGAATTAAATGCCTCCTATTTTTTTTAATGTGAAGTAGTTTTGTCTGGGACCTGTTCAAGATGAATCTCCTGAATTTGCCTGAGCACCCACCATGCTCACACACCAGAAGCAAGGAAAGGAGGCTGAGGGGCTGGCAGAAAGGCAGCCATATGGCCCTGGAAAACATTGAATGATGAAAGAAGAAGGTTGTGAAACAAGTCTGAGATGGTATGTGGAGAGTGTATGCACCCTGTACACTTCAGCTGTTCCAGGTCCAAAGAGTGATGACAGGCATGGAACAGGTCAGTGTTGCATCACTGTGTAAGGTGGATGTTAGCTGATGCGACTTGGTAGCTCTTGACCTTTCTGCCCCAGAGATTCCTTTTCACTTCTTCTGTCCATGCAAGATATGGCTCTCAGTAATAAGGATAGAGCAGGCAATCAGGATTTGCAGGTTGAAAACCCATTTGTTT
This sequence comes from Machaerirhynchus nigripectus, assembly GCA_013397975.1. Taxonomy (NCBI): domain Eukaryota; kingdom Metazoa; phylum Chordata; class Aves; order Passeriformes; family Dicruridae; genus Machaerirhynchus; species Machaerirhynchus nigripectus. Next base: position 371,018 of record VZRQ01011079.1, read on the forward strand.
TCCTCTCAAAAATATACTTTTATCTCTCCCAATCCAGAAAAGCTGTACACAGCATTTGTTATAGTGGTTTTGTCTTTCATATATCTCCAGGAACAGAAAAAAGATAACATGAGATCATCAGACCATTTGCTGCCGGGAAAAAATGAATCTTTTTAGAAGAAACCTACCAAAAATTCTCTTTATAGAGCCCCTCCATATAAAACATGTTGTATGAATTGAACAAGAGTTCCCTGCAGGTAAGATAGCTCTGGATAATTGAGATCTGACACATACTGCATATCTCTAAAAATAATTTAATCACAGTCTGATCAAAGTTTTATAAATCAGATAGTGCTTTACATTTGCTCAAGGCTTATGACAGTTAATTAGAATTTTGATTATACCTCCATGCTTAAGGCTTTTTTATATGACAGAAGGATTGCTCCTCTTACTAGAAAGAAGTATACTGTGGTTTACTTTTATTTTGATCTGAAGAATTGCCCCTAGAGGACAGGTACCTGGTTCCTACTCATTTGGGGCTTATGTTCAGTAATGACACGCTGTGAGTAATTTTTTTTTTTTTATTTTAACTGTGCCACATCATTTATAGACTGATCATGTGTGCTTAGTCAAAATATACACAAATAAGACAGCTGTGCTCCACTTTTGTTTTACCAAACCTAGCAAGTATTTTATTTGCAATGAAGAAACTGAAGGGCCATCAAGGTTATATACAACCATCTGCTTCTGGAATTAGTTTCATAGAAGGGATTAAAGTCTTGGTGAGCTTCTGTACAAGAAACTGAAATTTTTTGTTTTTGTTTTTGTTTTTGTTTTTGTTTTTTTTTAAGTACGCAGTTGAGTATTAAATGTATTGTTAACAAGACATAACGTACTCTCTTCCACCCTCATCTCAGTTTGTGAGCACTGCTCTTCTATATGAGACAAAGGTATACTAAGAAGTTGAAAGATTTGCATGAGAAATAAATTGTTCCACGAGTGCTTAGGAAAGTGCTGACTTCCTGGTTACATAATAAGCTCACTTCGAATCTGGTACATAACATGTTGTGCCAGTTTGAGGCAAATTCGGAGGAAAATATCCTCTGATAGAAGGCAGGTTTCAGCCACCCCTCCCCCACCAGGTTTGGGAAAGAAATTCCTCAGAGGAAAGTGAAAAGGAAAAAAGCAGTTTATTTAACAAACACCCAGGAAAATAATAATAATGCTAAATAATAAAACCTCTTGCTGTGGAGAGAAACCTGGGAAGATTTTAAAGTCCTTCTGTGGGTGTGGTCTCTCTCCTCCTTGAAGCTGAAATTTGGCGTGGGGTCCCCCCGCTACAGGGCAGTGTAAGGTCTCCCGTTGAGGTTCTGATGTTCTGGGGTTCTGAAAAGTTCCAGAAGAGAAAAAGAAGAAGCTAAAGTCCCAGGGAGATAAAGGAGTTTAACTCTCTGTCTCTCTCTTCCGAGAAAGAGAGCCAAGAGTTGGGAAAAGCCGAAAGGTGCTTTCCTCCGGTCCTCTCCCTGCAGCAGGAGAACGCAGAGGAGTAGTGACCGTGGAGTACACAGCTTCTTTGGAAAGTTCATCTGGCTTTTTTTTCTTCCTCTCACACCCACTTTTAAAGGCACAGAAAGGCACAGGATTCATATCTGGGCAATATGGGATACAACACCATAAAGTCACCCCAAGACACATGAGATAACGATAGCGCAAAACAAAATGTTGTTAGAGGCTGGTAGATGAGAGATCAGGTGTCAGTAAAAGCCAGTGGAGCCAACTGCAATATCTGCTATATCAAAATATTGGCGCTGTGATACCAGCTCCAACTTGCTAGACTAGCAGGAAAACCCATTAAAGCCCCATATATTAAAACATTTAAGATAGTCTTGTGGGGATAGTAAAATGGGAGTTACCACAGGGCTGTTGATTTTATTGTGAACAACATGATATTAGGTAAAGGTTCACTACAGAGACTTAGATTCTTAAAGAGGAAGTTAGGTTACTAACTCCAAATTAAGCATCACTGGCATGCAAAAAATCCCTTCAGCTGCTACATTTCCTTTGTGATGCTTGAAGTCCCTCAGCATTGGATTTTCTGCCAGGACATGTATAAAGCTGCCTAAATCTTTAATTACCTGGCTTTTGCTGTATCCTTAGTCTGCAGGGGATATATAAAAAAAGGCATTTTCTCATTTTATCTCTCTTGGACTGCCTGAGTCAGGAGTGTGATAAGAGTATACTGTGTGCGCACTTGAGATTTCATGTCTTAGAAGGCAATGACTAAGAAATAGAAAAAGAGCTGGGAAATCCTGTGAGGGAAAAGGAAGAATTGGATGAGGACAGATATGCCTCTCTTCAAAGGGCACAATTAGATGAGTTTTCTGGACCACAGGAGAGCCAAACCCCTGCTTTTAAGCAAAGGCTTGAGCTTTATCATACCACCTTCTAGAACACCCTAAAAATAGTCAAATGGGTATCCTGCCAAAAACCTCTTTTTCAACATTTTTATCGATGTTCCTTTATAGTGTATAAAGTGCATACAAAAATTTTGGTGGGCTTTGAAAAACTATTATAATTCATCAGCCAGAGAAGTGAGACAATGCTGCAAAGCAAGCTAATTAGTTGTTAGTTGAGGGATTGAATGAGTTATTCTAAATTCAAGTCCTTTTTCAGTGACTGCAGTACATAAACAGAAACAGCTTCAACAGAAAAGACTCAACAGGACACTGCTATTGTGAGATGACATGCCCAGGCCTTTGGAAGGGAAAAGAAAAAACTGTCCTGACTCTGTGAATGACCGTATGTTCTGGAATAGATGGGAGTATTTCACATAATTTTGCAAACATTCTTGTTTGTCAAGACATTTTCATTTGTTAGTATTGTTGCAACCCTTTTTGACACCTCATGTTTGCCATTGTTCTGGGTGTTGAAAGGCAACTGGATATAAGCATCTGTTTGTTTCTCCAGCTGCTCTGTGGTTTAGCTCATAGGAACTCACTTGTGAGTCTCACTGTTTCAGTGCTTCTAAAACTCCCAATTATTGGTTTAGATGACTTTTATTTTAATGAAATGACAGTTTATCCTATATAGCAGGTTTCTTTGTCAGTAAATCCAATTACAGTTAGACTAACTTTCCCCAGGGCTTGGCCTGTATCCTGCACTCTGGACTGACAACTTTCCTACCATCTGTAGCAATATGTTCTACGAGAGTACCTTTTTTTCTGCACAGTCATAAAACTCAGTTTCTCTTCTCGGTCCTCCGCTGACAGTCCACTTATAATTAGCCACAATGCCTTTGTAATTTTTTCCACAATCCCATGCAGGTCTTTTATCCATCAATTTATGTCTATGTACATCTTCTTGCCATGTGTCTAATGAGTGCCTGCAGTAGGACTGTGTTCCTCATTTAGCTTTGGAACCGGGTCCAAGATCTTCTATCTCACATGCTTTTCTACAATTATACCCCTTTGTTCCAGAGTATCCTTAACAGTTATCAGGCCTCTTCTTTAGACAACACTTGCTCCTGGCCTGATTTCTGTACAACCTACTGTAAATACTGGAATTGGATGGGATAGTGGGAAACTGGGTTCAAACATACATCGATTGACTGAAATGTATTCTGCTAGCTCAATTTTGCTTCCAACAGACTCTATAACTCCTCAAGCAGACTTTATGGAGTCTTTACTTTTTACAATAGTCTGGAAGCCTTTCGCTTCTCAAGAACACTTAAAAGCTTCCAGTTTGCAAATTGATGTTCTATTACACCCTTTTGTGCTTTTATTACATCAAGTTTTCTGCAGTTTCTCTCACCATGACAAGATAAGCACATGGCTAAACCTGAAGGTTACTCTTTTTCAAAAATGGATAAAAATTTGATGATTGAATTAATATAAATTTCATTGTGGCATCATAATTTCTGTCCATCTATGCAAAAAAAAAATGATATAAGCTTCCCACTGAGCAGTCATTAGGGTAGCTCTCCTTTGAATGCCTCAAAACACCTGAAAGAGAGAGGCAAGAAAGAACCAGAATGACAAGGAAAAAGCTTGGGAAATTCATACTTTTATCTTCCTTTATCTGGCATTTTTCTGTTATCCTTACAACAAAGCTGTATCTTAGCTATTACCTATAAATACCACCAACACTCCATAAATCTTCATCATTTCAGCCACTCCTAAAATTCACTCATGACACACTAATATATAGCTTTATATAATCTACCCAACGTACATGAAAGCTTTTTCACATTCTTCAATACATCTTTGTCACCATACAATAATTCTTCACTGTTTCCCACTCTCTGACAACCTTCAACCATTCTTCTCCTAATTTCTAGTACTGAATAAACACCATTATATTAGAAAAACTGACTAATGAATATCAGAAATTTCTTTCAAATCCTACACAAATAATTCATGGGTTTTAAGCCTTTAGTTTTCATCATGTCCTTTTTTGTGTTCATTGTAATGTGCATTCCTTCTTTCTTGTTCACTTCCTGAAGCAGATAGAAGTTCTACTTCTACTTTAGACTACAAAAAATCCAAAACAAAGCAGAACAAAACAAAACCAAACCAGTCACCATATTTCCTGTCTTCTGTATCAAATGAGCAGAAAAATATCCAAAGATAATTTCCAAATATTGCTGATCCTCTGTCTTTAGCTTTGCTGATCACATCAATTGCTCAGTTTCCTAACTATTAAAGTAGGAAGTTTCAATCTTTTTCTTGCTCAGACATATTATTACTAACTTGTCACTTTCTCCATTATTGTCTATATTTTACTTCTGCCACTGGATCTTCCTGCTGATGTCTTTTTGATGGCTGATTTATTTATTTCCCACAACATTCTCTAATACTGCTTTACAGTCATGACAACACCCTAGGGTGAATCTTGCTAAATTATTACTTCTTAGCAGTCATCCTTTCAGGTAATATATTAACATTTTAACAGCCTAAGTACTTCACAGCACAGAAACTATCCTTCTGTTATTTTGTTTAGCACAGAAATATTTAAAAAATTTTTTTAAAAAATATATATGTACTAGATTTCCAGCTGTAGAAGCCTTTCATGTTTTGAATCTTCAAAACAACACCAGATAATTCTTAAATTTTAATGTGTTTGCTTTTGCACCATCTTATTTTTTTTTTTTTCTGTAAGTCTTAAAAGCTTTCCTCTTGCCTTATTTTATTGAGTGAGTCATCAGTCTATGTCTGACACTTTTAATGATAGGACCCACTGTAAAATGATGGAGTTGTAACAATGTAGAGCAGCTTTGGGTGCATCTGTTGAAAAAGGTGACTTGCAGCCAGATATTTACAGAAATATGAGAATGCTGGTCAATAAATGTGTTTTTATCTCAAAACTATGTGGAATGCCATTACTATTTCTTGTCAGTTTATACAGTCAAGAACGAGATAGCAAGATCAGATATTTTCAGAGCTAGATTTTAGAACATTTATTGTTTGGCCACTCCTGTCCAGTTTGAGCAGAGTGAGGGGAATAACTAACCAAGTAGCAAAAGACTGGGGGGTCTTTTAGACATGTACACTAATGAAAATTTTTTGTCCCAGAAGAGGTTTATTGGCAAGTGGGCTAAGACGATAGGTCTTGACTCCAGCGTCACATGCAAAATTTTAGGAACATAAAATTAATCCAGGTGATTGGCACTTCCATCTCAGAACATGGATCCTCTTAGTCCATTATGATAAAACAGATGATAAAATTGTGTCTAAGCCAGTAGATGTGCTCTGGTCATAGAATCCTAAAAGGGCTTGGGTTGGAAGAGACATTAGAAATTACCTAGTTCTAATCCCCCTGCAATGGACAGGGACACGTGGTGAGATGTTACACTGCCTCCTGAAAACTTTGGGTGAATGATCTGCATTTCATTTTGCTTCTGTAAGATGAGTTGTTCTTTAATTTTTTGTTTGTTTGTTCTTTTTTAGGATTTTGTTAGTTTGTTTAGGGGGTATTGTTTTTTGTTTTTTTTTCCCTGAATAAAAGGCTCTGTGTGTTACAGACACAGAAGAAGGTGTGTGAAAAGACCAAGTACCATCACCTGTGGAGGGCTGTAGCTGCAGGTCTCCGGAAAGCAAAGCTACCCCTCTAAATGAAAGTGAAAACTAGGCTCAAATTTTATCTATCGAACTCAGTCTCTTAACTGTCTACATCAGCTTTATGATAATTTCTGACAATTCCTTTGTAAACTCCTGAGAATGTTTGACTGAACAGCTTTTGAAAAAGACTAAGTAATACCAACATACTGGTTCAATAAAGAGTAGATAAAAATTGAAAGTTTATAAACATTAGAAAAGGCAACTGAAAAAAAGGAAGGTCCACTCCATTTTCCTAGCTCTGTGAGAATAATGTTTATTTCAAAACTATGACTATTATTATGATGTTTGTGAAAAGTTGTTGGAAAGTTAGTTTTTAACATCCATGTCACAATCTTCTCTTTAGCATGCATGTGTTAAAAAGAAACATTGTTATTTCTGGGACATAGTGTGTTGTTTCAGAATGGTCTGTGGTTGTTTTAAAGAAAAAGGAAATAGATTTTGTAATTACAGGAATCTTTACTGTTGGAGCCCTCTTACAAGGTATTGACTTCCTTATCCAGTCTTGCAACTATCAAAATATTGAAGTAATTCTTCCTGCTCCACTTGTTGAAAACTAGCCATAATCCATATCCAGAAAAATATCCAAATCATAACCTAGAGATTCCACCTTGGTTGAACAGTAATGAATTTTTATTTGAAATATTGTAGTGTTGGTGGGTGAGTCTCTAAATGAGCTTTAGCACCAGGTTAATAGTTAATTAAGTGAATTGATTGTTCCACAAAAGAAATAGCATTTTCTTGAAGGAAAATTAGATAAACAAATAGGTGAACATAGACAATTTGAACAAATTGTAATTATCTACTGCTATGTACCTCTGTGTATGAGGGAATGATTAGTTTTAATGACTTTTCTACGTTTCAGTGATTATTTAGATATTATTTAGTCATGTTTCCTCATAGCATACTGCAAATTATATCCTTCCACAATGATGGCATTATAATTAAGAAAAGAAGTCACATTCATATTAGACTTTGTATATTTTGACAAAGCACAATTAAAAAACTTTCTGTGGGGAACAATAAAATAAATGAAAGAAAATGTCCTACCAAATATTTCCCTTTTGGTATCCCCTGTTAATATTTTTATGAGTCTCCTAAGCTTATCTAAGAGATTTTTAATGCAGCAGGGTATGTTATTAGATTTGTATTTTTTTCCCCACTATCATACATTTCAGTCTTTATCACAGTGGGAACAATAAAATAACAGACCGCAATGCATTAGCATCATAAAGAAAATGTAATAAATGGCTTTATAACTGTAGTAAAAGTTGCATGAGCACCAGCAGCTGTAACAGAGATGTTGCTACAGCAGCATTTTATGACCTAATAGCACTCAGTGGGCTGATAATATTATGTGTGTGTGTGTAATGCCAGCAGTTTCCCAGGCCTAGATTTCAATTCAGATAAATAATTGAAAGCAGTTTTAGACTTTTCCATAAAATGTTTAATAAGAGATCAAATCCTCCCTCCCTGTAGTGGAAAATTAAATAGTTTTTACAGGGATGTTTCATGATGAAACTCTATTATTAGGAAGAGAGGGTATTTGTTTCATTTATTTTTTAAAAATATGGTTGCTAGAACTAAAATGTGTTTGAAGGAGCTCTTGTTTGTTTTGTTTCATATTACTGGTAGCAGAAAATGATACTTGTTTTTACCCTTGTTTAACATTTCCTGATATTTGGAGACAAGGACTATGATAATAAAATTTACTGAATTACTTAGAATATGATAGTAGACATGACAATGTGTCTGCATTTCTAGACTAAGAAAAAAAGAGGAGGGCTGCAGAAGAGTCAGTTTTAGAAAAGGGTGGGACTGATAATCATATGGTATAAATGTGGGAGTCACCTAGGGTTCTCAAAAAAAGAAGTGGTAACTATTTCTCTCTCTCCTCAGTAGAGATTAAATACAAAATGAGCGCTGGATGAGTGAATGAAAAGATCATCCAATGTACAATCTGGGAGATCATGTTACCATTTAAAGCACATAAAATACAGAATACTCTGTGGGGTTTTGTTTTTGTTGTTTGTTTTAAGAGGATTTTGGATTTGCTTCATTTTCTCTGTTTCATATGGGAATTGCTTGTTTTATAAAAGGTGAAAGAAAGAGCGTGAGGCATGCATATTACATTAACTACTGTATTGAATACTGTTGTTTGGGAAACTACCCTGCTCTTCCTGTCTCACTGTTCTGAATACTTACATAACAGATAATACAAGATTACTTGTTTGTCAAAGTGCTCCTTCTTGGACTTGTTTGCTTCCTTTCCATGATCTTACATCAGCTTTCAAAATGATGAAACTGGAGCAATTTTGAAAGTGTGGGTATTCTCGGGTCTCACTTATTTCTCTCTTGGAAACTCTTTATCCTCTCTATTTCACAAAAGTTAAAAGCAGGTGGTAAAGCATAAATCCTCCAAATATTATTGTTTTTCCTTGTGTTTCATCTTCCTCAAAAGGAAAAAATTCTTACGGTTTATAACAGTGAACTTTATCAGCATAAAATAAAGTCACTTTAAAATAATTTTATATTTGGGCTCTGGGAAGGTTGACAATACTCAGGTAGAGGATAATGCCTCATGAAGCAGAGAGTACAGAGAAAGAAGGACGAGAGGACATTTGGAGGTAAAAGAGAAGGGAGTTGAAGCATACACATTGAATTCTTTTTGAAAGCATTGCTTTAATGTGCTGAATTTTTATATTATGAATGTTATAATATATCATCTAGATCCTTTGAAAGGACTTCTTTATTATTTTAAATCTAAATGAATTAATACAGTAATAAAAAAAGGATGACAATATAAGTTTTAAAAATTTATCTATGTGTGATGAAAAGTCCACAGAATTATTTTTAGATGGGTCTAATACAGTGTTTGGTGGGGCAAGGTAATTCCCTTGTCCTAACCAAATATAAGTAGGTAGGAGCTGATATCATCATATGTAAGTCAGCTGAAATTTTTTTTTGTGAGATATTCAACCTTCAAATTGAGATAAAATTTAAACTACATATTTACCTTTTACTGTTTTCTCTTTTCAAAATTGTGATGTAATTTGGTGAGAAAAAATGGAAGCTATGGCAACTTGGTTACTGTGTTTAACAGCAACATTAAATGAACAGTCAAGCTGTGATTTAGTTTGAGTTACTTTTAACAGAAAAGCATCTTTTTAGTGACAGGCTCTGTGAACCACACCTGATTAGAAGAAAGAGCCCTATCCCAGTTACATTTGTTTCTCTTGCAAGGAGTTTATTTCAGCTACATCTCTGCAACAGTACAAACCACAACTTTTTTAGGATTACCTAAAGAGTCAGAGACATCCCGACACTTCACAGGCCTTCCAGCGTTTAACCATGTCCAAGATCACTTGTTACTTAGGTAATATGGAAACTAAGCCAAATGAACAGCTTGCTCTGACCCTGTCACCCTCTCCTGAGACAGAAAACCCCTTATGCAATTGTCGCTTTTTAAAACAATCTATATACTACTTTACAAATAGATGCAATATAAAATATTCACTTTTGCTATCAAAAAGTGGGAGGTCCTGCTACATAACAGAGGTAATAAAATGTAAAAATCTGGAACATGCAAAAGATTTCTAATGATAAGGTAACACAAACCTGTAATTTCTGTTGATTGAACTGTAAAAACTGAGCACTAAATATTCATATTTCTCCAGGTAATTAAATTGGATGAACATAGGTTTCACAATTGAAACCAGGTATTCAAATTAAATTTTAGAACATTTTAATTACAGTGGTTGAAAGGATTTACAAAGGATGTGGGAAGAGGTCTGTTATCCAGATTAGGGCACTCAAGGTTTGTAGTAAAAGACTCAAAAGAAGTTTATCTTATTTTAATGGTTAAATATGTAAATATTACCTATTCAGTTTACTTTCTTATCATTAAATAAATATTCTTGTGTCTTCTCAGAGACCTAAAAGATCTAACATAGCCAAGAACATAAACTGAAAAACACATAATGACCTTGGGAAAACCCCATATAATTAGTAGCTTACTAGCACCCATTTTTTTCCCCCACTTGCTGGCCTACTTTCAGTCTGACCCTGAGCACAATATATGAAGGCAATGCTGTCAGGCTCTTTCTTTTTTTCTTTATAAAGATGCTGTTAAGATTAAATTTTCTTCGGCTGTGCACAGCATTTCATGTTGTTGACCACGGCTAGCTTTATACAGGTAATTTCCCTGTAAGCATAATCTTAATGAAGCAGAAATGAATGGTCTTCTTTGAACTCCCTTTGTAAGCTCTCAGATAAGTTATCTTTCTGTCCTTTGAGAACTTCTACAGCATGAGCGTGAAATTGATACTTGCCTTCACCTATTTTCCTTCTGGAACTTGGTTACTTTCTTCTTTTTCAAGAGCTTGACTGTAAACCAAGGTGTGCCTGCAGCAGTTCACACCTTGTGGGTTTGGAGACAGAGAAGCTGTTTGGGAAGTGTCAGAAGATATTCTTTTAAAGCTAGTTGACTTTACAAGAGAGAATAAACTGATCCTGAGAAGAGAATGAAGTGTCCACAGAAAGTATTTTACATCCCCAAAAAAGTGCTTAATGTACACGTCTCTCTCTCAGCTTTAGTCCCTACTAACAGGGACAAATGAAACTATAACTATCAACAAGATGTGGAGGAATACATGCACTCATTATTTCACTCAGTGTATGCTCCAAACCCTAATTCTCCTGCAGATGTTGATTTACAAAGACCTTTATGGTTGCTATCTTGGTTTCCTTAGAAACCACCTTAGATTCATTCTCCATGTTTGTAAAAAAAAAGGCCAAATCACCTGAGGTTTTTTGGAGCCTGGATGTGGTGTCTGAAGATACTGGTAGCAGAGCTGTTTTGATGGACAGCCCTTACATCAGGTAATGTTTAATATTTTTTTCTAGATGGATTGATCTTAATGATGGTTTGAGCATGCTTTGCCATAAAGCTATCTCTATAATTGGCTTTTACCTAATCAGGCTGTTCATAGATCAGATGAAGTTCAGTTTGTTTGACAAGGGCTGGTACATTGTATATATTTATATGGGTCCATTAGCCCCAGAGTAACTAACATATTTAGCAATTGCTCTATCTTTGTTTATATCTCTATGAGTCTTTATATTTTATTTCAGCGTTGTTGATTTTTTTCATTAAATAAAAGGATATTTGATATGACAGGGTTCAAGAGTCAAGGCCTACAATGTTTGACAAATTTGTAAATAATCAGAAAAAAAAGAGAAAAGACGTGACCAACTGTGCCGTTGCTAATAAACTGCAACATAAGGCTCTGTGGAACTGTTGGTGTATTCATAATACCAAGACAATAAAATGACAGATGACATTCAGTGTGCAGAGACAAAAATGAAATCTGTGGAAATACTGTTCTAGTGAAGGACTGTGCACTCAGAAAAGATATTTGTTGGTTTCATTTTTCTGTTCTATAACAAGATCGATTTGTTGCTGGGTGATATTTAACAAAGCAAAAGGTAGCATTTGCAAGGAGTGGGATAGAAAATGTTATTATGGTCAAAATAGTGCCCATCTTGGACCCATAAGCATACTGTTCCTGGAATGATAGAACTAGAAAAGCTGTGGAGGGAGGGGATGGAGGTGAATGAAAGATGCAGAGAGATTGCGTACTGTGGAGAAATATTCAGGGATCTTCAGTCTGGAAGATAAATGACTAAAGGAGGTATGCTAGAAATCTATATATTATAAGCAATATAGAGAGACTGTTTAGAAACAATCGTTTATTTTAATTTGAGAAAGAAGGTTACGAACCAAAATTATCAGACAGCAGAATCAAAGCAACATAAGGAAGTATTCCACACTGTGCACAGATAATCTACAGTGATAGCCAGTTGCAAAGTGTTACAACTCTGACGCAAAACACTGCAGATGCTAAATAAATATGTGTTCAAAATACCAGTAAGGACAAGTTATTTAAGGAAAATAATTTAAGACTCTAAAAACACAAGGAAACCATGTCCACCTCAGGAAATACAGACTGCTCAAAGCTGGGAGGACATAGTGGGAAGTATCTCTGGCTGTGTTCCTTGTTTGTATATTTTCCTTAGGCATCTCTATCGGTCAGCATCAAAGAAAGGATGTAGAATCCCCTGAACCTTTCATCTAAACACAATGTCCAATGTGATGGTCATACACTCACATTAACATTATGCTCTGTTGTGTGTGACTTAAAGGTTATTTATTGTTCCTTCCTTCCCTTCTTTAAAAAGTAAACCATCTGAGGGGACTCCATAACGTGATTTTAAAGAGAATGGAGTAACTTCAATTTGTTTTGTCTTGTGTGTCTTTCTTTCTTACAATGAATATTTTGGTTTTACTCTAAAATTACATTTTTCTCTATGATTACTATTCAGACAGATGCTGGTTTACTCCGGCAGGAAAAAAAAGACACATTTCTCTGTCACCTATTTTGTCTAAAACCTGCAAAATTAATTGAGAACTACCATCACTGAAGCAGAAAATAAGGTTGGATTTGAGTAATGAATGATGCCTGGCTAATACTACTAAACACCATTAGAGAAAGAGAGACACTTTTTTTTCAGCATAGGCTGATTGGGGACAGGGTTTGGAATTGGCAGGAGGATACGAGACTAAGTGAGAAGAATATGTTATTCACTGCAGAGAGCAAACACTAAAATTTGAGAAAGAAGTTAGAAAGCAAGAAAATCAAAGAAGGTCAGAGGTAGAAAATAAAGAAGAACAAAACTAGGTGAAAATTGAGAATTTGACTCAAATCTTTGACATTATAAAAACCAGCATTATATTATTATTATATTAACCAGCATTAGCTATATTTTCTGTCTCTCAAATTTTATGTGTTTAGCATGAATGCTGACACAGGATCCTGGTCAAAATCCCAGTCTACAGAGTGGGACAACGTCTGAAAGTCAATGCTAGGCATCCTTTTTGTTCCTTATCATTCACCAGATGGTGGGCAAATCTTGCATATAGTTCTCACTGAAAGTTTTGGAATAAATGTAAAATAACACAACTGACTTTTTCAAATGTCTTGTTTACTTACAGTAGGTGTTTCAGTTGGACAAAATTATCTTTGCTGAGATACAACCTTTTTCAGCTGTCTTACGTGGTGTGATTGAGATGACAAAAATGAAATAGTCTAGTTTGCTTAACTTCTGTACACCACCCTTTCTATTTTTAAACTTTTATGTCACTCATTTCAATGCTTTTCTAAATCTAAAAGGGTGACTAAAAGATCAACTGCATGTTTGACAAATTAACTGCTTTTATGACATTATTTTCTGTTTTTTTTCCTGAAGAGTCTTATGTCTTTAAAAGCAGACTTGAATTGCCATATCCAGAATCAAGTGATCTTGAAGCTGATGTGAAATAAAAAAAGAATTTTCTTCCTAATTAATGCCAGAAAAATCTTTAGAAAGTAGTGTCTACTACTGTATTCCTCCTGACTTCCTCCCCCCAAGGAGGCACTGAAAACTTTGTGGGCTTTTGTTATGTAGGACCAATATTGTTTTCAGTACCTTGTGCATATAATGAGTTAGCACAACAGATGTCTTTCGTTTCAAACATGATGCAGTCACAGCACAGAAATGTTTGAGTACTTGCTCCCTCTTTGGCTTAAAATTGGGTGGCTATTTTTCAGTCTCATTAGTTAGCTTCACTCTATAGGGACTGACAAGACTGCAGAATGCTACTTGGGTGACTGTAAGTGAGCTGACCTTGCTCTCAGTCACGTGTAGCACTGCATGTTCTGGAGACAATGGTCCTTGGCACTGCAGCAGAGAGAGCCTCACAGGACTCCTTCCCTGTGATCTCTTGATTAACTTGTCTGTACATTCGGGTGCAAGATGGAGATTGTGGAATGGGATAGGGAGACTGCAGATTTGTCAGGACAGCAGTTCATGACTTGTGTTGATTTGATTTAAATCCTGTTCACGCTAATGGGCTAGGTAGCTGCAGCACCATTATGTTAAATTTATAACCCATGTTATATGTGTGCATAGGACCAGACTAACTACACTAATTCCTCTGAGCTTTTGAGTGTTCTTGCTTTGAGGTAGCTAAATATTTTAAATATTGAAAACATCCAAAAAAATGTAAATTATTGTTTTAATATTAGACATGTTTCTTCTAACTTTCATGGATTTTAATCTAGAATTATCAATGAAACCACTATAGAAATTACTTCTATTTTATATCTGTAAGAATAATGAGATTAAGACAACCATCACAACTTTGACTGACAAAAGACCTAAGTGCTTGACCCACATTTCATTCAATTTTCCTCCCTTATCTATAGAACAGAAAAAGACTATGTAAGTGCCTAATAACTAATATACTGCTTTATAAACCTCTGAGAAAGCAAATAAAAGGAATGCACATTTGGCATTTTGCTGAAGCAAACAGCACCAATGCCAAAGTGACACAAATTTTGGGAACCATTGGGCTCATACATAAGGATTGATAGGATTTTAACTACCCAAAACAAGTGAAACGTGGCTTAACATGGATAGCCTACCTTGGCTTTCCAGGGTAATGAATCTAATTATTTTTTTATGTGGATGTTTTCACTTTAGGACAACCTTCCAACTTTTTTCCTTTCCTTTGTTAGACAGTATCACAAAATTTTAGGTATGTTTTTGTCTCGTAATACCTTACTAATTTCATTCAACCCCAGAGAATGGGAAAGCATTCTTGTGTATTTCTCACTTTATTTGTTCATATTTTATTGTGAACAGGACAGGGTGTGTTGAAAAACACTGTTATGACACTGAGTTATCATTCAAAAGAGGAGTGTATTATTGGCTTGGGAAAGCAGTCTTGGATGATAGGATTTCTGTTCTCTTTAGATTCAAAATTAAGCTGTTGTCAAAAAGTTAATAAAGCCCACAAGAATTTTTGAAGCAGAATTGTTTGTGCTTTGTAAAGTCCTTTACATACAAAATGCTCATTAAGATAAAATGATAGCACCTGCAACTCACTGAACCTAATTTACATTTTTACTTCATATATTTCTTGTTTGGTTTCAGTTTTATCCTAATTAAAATGTGGGCCAATATCCATGAGTATGGGCTAGAAGGGCAGTGATGCAGAGCAATGAGCTGGAGGCCACTGATGCGTGGCGTGAAGCTAGGGGCACCGATGTGAGACATAAGTAAGACAGTTTTATGGAGTAGCCTAGAGAGGCTCCAGGGAGAAATGATATGGTAGAAAATGTTACTGAAGTCCTGCAGTCTGAAAATTACTGGAGGAAGACAGATGGATGGGATGACCGATAAAGGACAGAAATCTGTAAAATGGCTGATTTGAGAGAACTGGTAGGCTGAGCATATCAGAAAAAAAAAATCAAAACATAGAAGCCCAATGGAACAAAAGGCAAGTCTAGGAATCACTGAAGTAGGGAACAGGCAATCTTTCCAAAAGCTTAATTAGCAGAGCACAGCTATTCCTTTGACTGAGAGGGTCAGCCAAAGCAAACTTTGAAACTTAAATATCATTCACGGTAGCCAAGAGGTTGAAATACATGTCCTGTGTCAGGTCAGAAATGATAGACCATAGGGGAAGAATTGCACCCTTATTTCCATAAGCGGCTGTCGTGCGCTCAGCCATGGTGCTCCTGGTGGTGCAAGCGGCAGACCTCACTCTGTTGCACACAAGCAGAGGTGAACCGGGTGGCCTCGGAAAGCTCTTGGTGGCTACGGAGGGAGGCTCGTGGTCTGAGCAGATCTGTGTGTTGTGCGGCGGTGCCCTGCTCTTTGGAGGTCACGGTGCTGCAGAGTACACTGTGCCAAGTACCCTTCTGCACTCAGCTCAGCGTCCGTGCCAAGAAACGGAATAAATTAGCCTGAGAGGAGCTGCATGCTGCTGCAGCCACTCTGCAGTGAGTGCCTGAACTATTTCATTTGCATATAGCTTCACTTACATGTAGTTCAGGTACGACTACCTTGCGCTGAAAGCTATTGCGTATATTTACTTATAAGAGAATAATAGTGGCATTTTAGCTACATCCTGTATTTTTTCATATCAACCAAAACTGTATTCTGAACTCAGAAAACCAATAAGAAGTTAATATTCATTCCAGCATATTGGTACAGGAAGATTCTTAACGGAGTAACTGCATGAGCTTTTTCTATTATCCTACCAATTTTCCTGTGCTTGTCCCATTATTAGAGTTTATGCTTGAAATTAGCTTGTTATCCCTTAGGAAAATAGTCCTCTGTATTTGTAAAGTATTTATCAGTTTTGAGGATGTTTCTCTGATGTTAGTTTTTAAATCCTGTAATGTCAGAAAATAATCATGGGGAAAACTCCCACAAAACCCAGACTAAATAATGGTGAAAAATAATTTGGAACATATACTGTAAATCAGTATTTGTCTCTCTTTTCCTGATTCTGTTCGCAGAACCATATATATTAAAATATTTTATAAAATTTACTTCATGTCAAATTTTAAATTTTGGCTTTGGTTACGATATCTATTAAAAATTTCTAGTTAAGTACATAAAATTTCTAAAAGCCAAAGGTTCCTTGTCTGTAAAAGAATGAATGAAAGTTAGTGAGGAGCTTAGTATTTTTATATTATATGTGACTCCCCTTTCCCTCTAATGTGTGTATGCATGTTTTCTTTAATACTCATATTTATGGTACATTGGGAAATAAACCAGAGGCTAGAGCTTTTCCTTGATTAACAGTGTTCTGGAAAGGGCTTTGAGAGAGGCTGAAATTGAATTAGGATCCAAACTTATAATTCAATGCTATGATAATCTATAAAATAAGAAACAGTATTAAATCAACAGGAAATGAAAAAGACTGCAGTTAGCCAAGCAACCATCACTCAGCACAGAAGCTAAGTGATCCTTGAACTGGATGAATCAATCCAGACTGCCAAGGTCAATGGTTGCCATACTCGAGGAAATATGAACACATGTAGTAGGAGCCTTGCAATAAAATGAGCCATGCTGCCATCTTTTGTTAATAGCAGCTTTATCTGATTAAAGGGCTGAAGGCAGCCCTTGTATCAGCAAATTTGCAGTAGCGTTTGGAGCAAATTGACTGACAAGACATGATCCAAGCAAGAGTTATGAAGTAGCAATGCTGCTGTACAGTCATACACTATTAAGCTGAACACAGAGTTACTGCAGACAGTAGATTTTAGTATCTCCCTACAGCTGAAAGGGGTTTAAATAGCTGTGTTTAGTATAAAAGGATTTTGTATGCTACTTTATTTTCAGATGAGTAAGGCACAAAGCTGAGAAACAAAAACATGAACTTGGACTTTTAAATACTTTTCCAACAGCACCTGAATAGAAATATTCTTCTTTTCACTCTAGTGCATTTTTATCTCTCATAACTTATAGCCTCTTTTGCCTTTCAGCCTCAATCAGTTCTGTCACTCTCACATCTATTTCACAAAATAGGATTTGCATAATGAACAATTTTGCAGAGATTCAAAACATAAATTAGGTTTTTCTGACACAGCAGTGAAAGAAATTTGAAAAGATTTGATCTTTGTGACCGTCAGAGTCAGCAGGGGTGAAAGTTAAGTTGTGTAGAAAGCATAGCAATCATACTTTTCATTAGGACCTGCATATTTTCTCATTGATCATTCTCAGTGCATCACGCAGATGGAAGACCAATCTCAAACATGACCCTTTATATTTCCCATACATGAGCATAATAATTCAGCCTCCTCAGTTACAGAATAAGATCTTAACACTGACTTCACTCATTTCTGTAGTCAAATAAACTTAGTTACTGAAACACCTAGTAGTGATAATAAGCACTGACAGGAATTATATTAGTGCCTTTAGCCATTAAGAGCTCTCCTTCTTGATTGAAATTCTGGATTCTGGCATGGTTGTATGAAAGAGGATGGAAGATACACTGCTTCAAGGATAGTGATAAGAAATTGCAAGGTTTGCTGTTATGCAGGGAAGCAGATGAATTAGAAATTGTTCCATGCTGAATGCCAGCACCTGCCATTGGTTAAAAATAACAGCACTTGCCGCACACTTCAGAGTGCTTTTTCAGAAGCACTTTCATATGTGAATGTGTGCATCTCTGAAGGCTAGGACAAGGAGAAAAGACTTGCAAGAGACACTAATGAGTTAGTGAAGACTGTAATGTGGTTCTGAGAAGAGAAGGAACTTTTGAACTTAATGCTGCCTAAAAGGGGGTTGAAGTTTCTGAAAAAAGTTCCTGTCCTATTGGATTCCTTTTCCAATTAGTAAACTGTTTCAGGTTCTCTACAAGTAAATAGGAATGTGAAACAGATATACTGAATAATATTTTTCCCTTTGCAAAGATACGGCTTACAAAGCTTGGGACTTCAGATAATAGGTGAAGAAGGGATATGTTAATTGAGGAACTTTCCATTGATGGGCACCGATGAGCAAGTTCTTCTAACAAAACCAAGAGAATGTGAAACAGTAATATCTTTTTTGAAGGCTTTATAGTGGTCTTAAACATCATGAGACCTGTGGTCCAGAGAAATACTGCTTTATAATAGACAGTATAGGCATAAGTTGTAAGACGGTGTGCTCAGCAATTGACAGGGTAAATACCCCCATGGGACTCAGTTATCAACACCAGATGTAGGTCATAGGTTAGCCTTGCTGTAGTGAGTTAGGTGACTTGCTGGTCCAACTAGTAAGCACAGTGGGCAGCCTTTCAAATGGAAACTCATGCCTGCATGTGGAAAAATATGGGAAAAACTTGGTGGGGTTTTTTCAGGTTTCTTTAGAGTTTATTACAAACATGTAAGCTTTAGATGCCATCAGAGATTAAACACTACCTGTTTAGCAATGACTGGGAGAATCCGGGAAACCACTTATCCCAGAAATTAAATTTGTCACAACCAGATTTTTTACCAGCCCTTAATAAGAAAAGGAGCAAATCTGTACTTCAACCAAAGGTGAAACTGCCTTATAATTAGAGCCAATCATTAATCTACATTGCATGAGCAGTAATATAAATGAAGATATGATGCATGTGCCCCTAATCAGGCTGTCACAGGATGGAAGTTTGTCAGCCTGTCGGGTTGGCAGTGATACAGTGCATTGGTGTACAATGCTAGTGTACAGATGCTATGTATCACCTGTGTAAGCCAAGTGACTGCAGTGAAGGCATGCACAGAATGGGTTTTCCAAGTGCTCTAGTGCATGTTGAGATTAGGAGGCCTTGGTGAAAAAAGCTGTGTCTCCTTATCCCTTAGGAAAACAGAAAAGTGGTTCCTAAGGTATCATTTTAGCTGCATTAATAGCTTTGACAGAGGGTGTTTCTTATATTGGTTGGGCTGAAATCTTTCTAGTTGTTCACTGATTTCTTGGCAAAATGAACTACTGTGTATCCCTTTAATTATCCTGTCTCTTTATGCTTTAAGATGAAAGCACATAGCTTTTCTGTAATGAATTACTTGAGAAAACATAATCTTAACTGACTAAGAAAACCCAGCAAAAGTGAGAAAGGTGCTACATTAACCACAAAAAGTCCCCAAAACAGGCTATGTACATCACACAGGGAATTTTGTTTAGGACTGTAGATACTAAACAAGACATGGATAGGTAAACTGAAATAGATCAAGAAGTTATTTCTATTGTGCACAGTTCATATTTTTCTCTTGCTAACAAGTTCGGAACTGAAATCTTCATTGTATATGCAACAAAGTGGCACATATGTGATATATGCTAGTCAAAGTCATCTCCCACCTTTCTGCCAGTATGGTGAGTTTTCTTTCACATCCTTGCTTCTTAAAAACAATGTGAAAGTGGATGAAAAATATTTTCATATTCTATTTATGGATTGTGCTTAAAACTGTGGTCTGTTCCAAATAGTCTTGTCATAAAGTTCTTTGTAAGTGATCAGCATTGAGAGATTTTAGGGATAACGGTTGCAAATTTAATCAAAGAAGGGAATATAATGCTGGAAAAACAGTTGTGGAGAGGATAGAAGTCACTCTGACCTTCATTGAAAAGTGAAATTTGTAGGCAGTAGATTTTCATGTGAAAGAAGACCCAGTTACCACTTTAGAATGTACAAATGTCCCCTGTCCCCAGAAAGAACTGAGCCAGCCTACTGACTATTTTCTGTTATTTAAATAAATGTCAGATATATTATATCCAAGTAAAAAGATCTGTCTGCAGGCAGAAGAAATTGCCTTTTCACCATGAAAAGATGAATATGTTTGATTATGGATGGATATGGTTAATTAATGTAGTTATACAGTCCAAAGAAGTAATATTTTAAGTACTTTATTAAAGTCTGAAATTTGAAATACTACACAAAGTTGTTTGGAATGGAAATATCTTTACATCATTTTTCACATCTGATGTTTAAGATAAAGTTATTATAAGGACATGTAAGTGATAATTATTCATAACAGACCAGCATAACACACTGGAATTTTTTAAGCTCTCTCGGAAGATATATGTGTTCATCACTGCTCTTTTCATTAATAGAAACAGGAGCAAAACCAGAAAGTTACACCGACAATTTTTTTTGAACACAGGCCAAGGAAATTTAAAATTACCCTAGAGAAAACAAGGCTTAACACAAATAAGATACTTAAGCATGCTCATTACTGATGTAGGGCCCATAATTAAGCTTTTTATATCTGACTTAAGGCCTGTAGTTACGCATACTCATAACTGGCTTTTATGCCAGTGGAAATTGGATCAGACTCTTAGAAAACATTAATGGTTTTGTCACACCAGGGTGCTTAAGGGCTGGCTCCTAATTACAAACTGCCTGTTTTTTAAGAGAGGTGGAGCTGTCTTCAGCGCTCCTAACCTGCACGGAGAGGGCTGTGAGAAAGCTCTCTGTGCGTGCTGAGGATTGCTGGGCTGGGACAGACCCCACTGCAGGACAGCCCAGGTGCAGGGGCTGCCATCCTGCCTTCTCTCTGCATCCTCTCTCCTGCCAGTCTCAGAGCTTTCTCATGCCCCTTCAGACAACCCTGGAAAGCTGGAGTAAGCCACAGATTCAGGCATGAATCTGGCCCCAAAAATAAACCACTAAGACAAAAACTTTCCAAAGAAACTGGCCAAGAGAGCTACATAGATGGCCCAATTCCTCAAAAGACTGAAATATTCAACCTTCAGGTATTTGGCTGAATACCCAAACTACTTGAAAATGGGCTATATGCTATTTAAGTATCAGCATTACAGACTATCATCTCAGTTTCCTAAAGATTGCTTTTCAAACGTCTGGCACTAGGATGCCCTTAGCTATCAGCAGTGAGTGTTCTGGAAGCATAGTTACAAAAGAAGCTATCAGTTGTACATCTGCCTATACCTCCTGTACTCTCAGTTCTTCTATTTTGCCTCTATGTGACGCTTTATAATCACATGCTTACATTAATTTTTATAGCTATTTTAATGAATATAGAAAATACCCCCTATAACTGCCACTACTTTTGCCCTATACATAGAAAAATGGTTATTTGTCTAGTAAAAAAAGCACTGCCATATTTTAAAGAACCGTCCTGAGCATATTTGTGCCAAATATTTATTTCTGAAAAATGTAAATGTATCATCCATGCTGTTTAGTCTTGTAACTTTACAGCCTGTTTCAATCTGTATATATCCCCATGGATCACTCCTACTACATCTGCTTTAGTGAACTAATATAATAAAAAATATTAACCAAACTATTAATCTGGTCTTCTTTTCTTTGCTCCTTCCCTCTTCAGCAGGACTGATAGCTCTAACCAGTAAATTCAAATGTACATTTTATGGCTTATTGCTGTGAGAACAGGCATTCTGTTGAAAACACTCCAAAGTTCTTAACATGAGTTTTGGAATTAAGATTGCAATCACTGAAATAGTGTACAAGGAGAATGGATTTATAAAATGTTAGAGGCCTAATTAGATGGAAGCGTATTGTGAAACTTCTGCTTTTCAGATGCATTAAAGTATTAGGTGATTTTTCCCTGATATTTGACAGAGTGACTTTTATATTTCATCTTTCATGAAATGTCAAATCCCATTCTCCATGGCCATGAAAAGAATCTACAAATATTCCTGGGGGTAAGACATTACTTGGTGTGAGAAATATGTGTAAATTCTGCAGTGCAAGTGTTAACAGGTAGGAGCACCCAGGATTGCACTGGTGAAGGCCTTTTCATCACCTTACACCAAACTTGCCTTTCTGCTTTATTTCCTCAGGGTAAATGTGAAATCCTGCTCTTTTCCCCCTCCACCCTTTTGCAGGGAGATACTACTTTTAAATCTCTGTATGAACAGCAGAGCAAAAAAGGCCTTGTCTTAGAGGGAAGAAAAATCGTATTGACTTTGAAAATGGAGAGGAGCATAGTCCAGAGGAGCAAACAGCAGACTTGAGAAAATCCCAAATGCTTTCTCCCCTAATGCATATACAGATACAAAGCAATCAAACAAAAATGAGATTGTGCAGCTAATAAAATCAATCAGGCCAAGCTGGCTAGAGCCAGTTCCAGATGGCCGTGGAGAGCTCCTCATCACTTCTGAATGGTTATTGACGAATATGTACCAACACTTGATCTCTCTTGGGAAGCTATTTAATTTATCTCCAAATCATCTGTCTAACTCCCGGGTGGATGTTTATCTTGTATCAGTATGTTTTTCCAATCGTTAAAGGATTCCTTCCTTGTTTGCCTAGTTTTCCTATGTTCCCTTTTTCTTTGCAGATTGTTTATCTCCAGTTTTCTCACTCTAGGGGAGCATGTGCATAATTTGTTTGTCAATAAGAAATAATGAACACATTTTATTACGTGTTACTAATGTTTTGGTGTAGAACAGTAGAAAGACTTTATCAAACTGCAAATTCACTGAATGTGTATAAATACCAGTAGGCACCTGGCACATATATTTCTCTTTGGTTTTTTTTCATTTTGTACTTCCATATTTATATTTTTCTCTTCCCTTAGTTACAAGTAAAAAGCATATATACATATATATATATGCATAATTCAGTACATAAATCTCATGTTGGGTATGTTTGAACCTTTTCTGGGTAGAGACAAGACATATCTGGTTATTTGAAAAAATCAAGGAACGGCTGAAACTTTTGCCTTTAACAAATGACAGATACCAGTCATTTGATATACTCTAACATTTTACTGTGTCCCTGACTCTCAGCCTGAAAAAAATAATCTTTGTTCCTCTATTCATAGGTGCACTGAATACCTTCTGATTTCTTCCTTTGAAAGTCTGTCTTCAGCGATGGCTTGAACTTACCTCTGACTCTATTAAGTGTCTTATGGGATCAACCCCTGTTACTTTTGTTCACTTATGATAGTGCCTTGCTTTCACCTATGATTTCCTTGAGGTAGTTGTACAGATTATACTGTAACCCTGTGAGTAAGCTGTAGTTCTCTCTCTGCCCAGGTCCTGTGACACAAACAGATCGGACAGGAATATGCCGGGGCTTCTTCAGGTCAGTCAGGGAGCAGTGCAGCAAAATTTGTAACAGAAGTGAGACTGATAAATTGTCAAACATAAGCAGAGATACCAGACACTGTCCCATGGGGTTCAGCATGAAGGCTGGAATGGTGCAAAATACCAGCGTCATCAATTATGTGATTCTGTATTAGGGACAGGAGAATCCTTCTGAAAACATGCCAAGCACTTTCTTTTGATATCTTACTCTTTGACCCCCCAGTTGCTTTGTAGGTTGAAAACCTTTTCTGATTTATGATATATGTATGCACAGGATTTTTATCTCCATTTGTCCTTGTTTCAGCACTGTCCTTGTCTTTTATGTTACTGCTTGACGTTCTCTTCTTGATGCACAAAGACAAATCAGTCTTCTCCCTTTTGTTGTACATTTTGGGCTGCTGGACAAACCCAGCCTCCTAGCGTGCCTTAGTGAGACAGGCCATACAGTCCCTTAATCATTCTTGTGTGTCTCTACCAATTCCAATCCGAATACCTCTTTTGTGGTAATGGCTCTGCACAGTGTTCACTGAACTCTTACTGGCTTCCTGCACAATAGGCTGAAGATTTCCTAGGCTTACTTGAAAACAGCTTGATGGCTGCATTTTAAACTTTCACTTTTCACAAGCACTGCATTGATGAATTATATACATAATGGGATCAAAACAAGGACCAATTTATTTTATTCAGTCATCACAGTCCACTATCTCCCGGCTCATTGCAGAAATCAACATTATTTTATTCTCCCAGTGTGAGGCCTTGCATTCTGACTCTTTCTGTACTATTCTATTCTCCTATTCTGTACCTTTCACCCCATTTTTATCTCAGCTTTAAGGTGATGCTTATGTTCTTTCTGTACAGTCTATCTTCTGTTCATAATACCTCTCTGCTTCATTCTGTCAACAGATTTTGTTAGGACACATCCATATTTTGCAGGAGAAATGTCTCCCAACCCTGTGATTTCAGTAGGATCTTTTCAGATGACTTCCTTACATGTTTTGCCTCACCTCTGAATAGAAATTCATTGCTTGTCAATAACCTGTCTGGCAGAAAATTATTGTCCTACTCAAAGGGAACATTGCATTGAAGGGCTGCCTTAATGACGCACCACAGGCAGTGACAACCCAAGTTTTCCATATCAGATTTGGTTGGGAACCTCCTTAGGACCAAGTTATATGGCAGGTGTTTGCTTCATCCAATGCATCAATTTGCATCTACCTTCCAAGTCATTCCTTACATGAGTCTGTACCAACATAGCAGCTTGGTCTGGCTGGTTTTCAAGCACCTCTCAAAGAGACAGCTCTCCATGATATGCCAACTGCCATTCCCTCATGTGACCGTAGCATTTAAACCAGCAGCTAGGATTCATTTGTGTGGATGGAGAAGTAAGATCTGATTCAGTCATTTCCTTCTGTCACGTGGCAAGTTCTGGCTGGGTCTTGCCTCTCTAGGTCTCACATTTATCTGAGATCCTGCTTGTGTTTCTCCACATCAGTGTTAGAGAGCAGAAAAAAGAAGTTATTTTGGATCAACTGTTTATTTTGGATCACAACTCTTTGGTGATCTTAGGCAGACTTTCAATGGAAATAAAATAATTTTACTTTATGCATAGGAATATTGTAAGAATAATTGCACTCCTGTGCATGTGAGGAAGTAGGAAAAATTAAACTGTTACATATTCTATAATTTTTAATCTTCAGTCTTTGTGGAGTCACAGAGCGTAGAAGTAGATTTTGATTGGTTGTTCCAAGTCCAAATTCTGTAGGGCTCCAAGAGTTCTGGGCTGGGCAGAAGCCTGGATTGGTTGTGCCTGGATGCTGTCATGACTAATACCCAAAGAATGACATAAAGAGGCTGCAGTAAACAATTTTTAAAGTAGACCAGTATATCCAAGTTCCGTACGTCTGTTTTCTTTAGAGAAGGATTATATTCAGTGAAAGATCCCTTGGGCCAGTGCTGGCACCCACCTCCTCATTGCATTTGATACAAAAAAAGCTAAGCTCATTAATTAATTTTAATTCATTTGGAATCTCTCTAAACCAGGGCTGCTTGTGGCTGTAAGAAAAATGTGTAATGGGGTTACGTGCCTTTAAAGGCATTGGCATTTGGAAAGCAAACTCTTATTTCTGAGATGCCCTATTTCTGTTTGCATCTTTATCATATTTTTTACCAACAAAAATAAATATTAGTCTTAAAAATTAATCCATGTATTGGCACAAAAGCAGTATCAAAAGTCAAACTAAGAGCTTAAATATGAATCACCACAGAGCCTGCTGCTTAACAAGGTGTGACAGCTAATCAGATTTGTAACAAGCAACAGATATGCAATGAAAGTAACACGAATCTGACAGTCTTTCACAAATTAAAATATGGCTCATCCTCAAGTGTATTTGAATGCCCACTTTAGATATTCCTGTTTTCTGGTGCACTAAGTTAACCCTGAGCTAATTCACAGGTATTAGTACTTTTCCACTTCCCTCTATCAGATTGTTTTCACTGGTTAGAGACAAGAGGTGAATTACAATATCACTGGACGTCATGTATAATAGCAGCCAGATCATGGTCACAAACTTCTACATTTGTTAAACATTGCATATCCAGCTTCAGGACTGAAAATGCATCTTCAGGCATGAATTGCTCTTTGCTCAAAATCCAACACATTACAGTTTCTTAGTAGCGGTTTGTTTACCTGCTCTGACAGCACAAGCTCTATTAATAATCTGTGTTCATACAGCCACTGGCAAACCAGGAAAGTAAGTGATGTGGTGGCACAGTAAAAGCAAGAGCTTTTAATCACACCAGCAATGTTGTCTGGAGGGAAAAAGAGAAAGCCAGTGCTAGATGTGCAGAGCAAGTGGAGAGAGACTGGAGCAAGCTCATGGAGAGTTTTATAATCAAGAAGTTCATTTTGCACTGAGTTCTGAAATTAATGAGCAGCCACTGGAGCTGCCTGACAATGGGGGTGATACGACTTAGTGTCCAGGGATCATAAAAGTTATTCTGAGCCAGACATATTGAATTGTTCATTGTTTTCTCCCACTGAACAGTCTTATAATTCAAGTACTTAATCATAAAGAACAATCAAGTTCCTTCTCACAGACTTCAGCTTTCCTACTTTCTCAGCTGGCTGATCATGCCTCAGATAATCAGACCCCTCTCAGCGCAGGCGAATATACCTGATAGCTCCCCTTTCCCTCTATGCCTGCCTTCTCCTTTGTACTACAGCTCTATCTTCTCCTTCATATTCCATAGCTGTTATTTGCTGACTTCTTTCACACTTTTCTGGCATTGCTTACAGAAATCAAAACAGAAAGACCATGACGTTATTTCTGCCCCCACACATGCTATTGCTGTCTTACACTGTTCTATCCTCATTCCTCTTTTGCACCTTGGGATGCTTTTTCATTTGGGACTTGTTAGCTAGAGATGATCATCTGAAGCTCAAATATCAGGACATTGCAGATTGCACTGATCACATTTCTGTTTATGGTCTTGGGTCTTTTTCAGGTTGCATTTCCCAGCCACATCCCTTGTCATGGCAGTATTATTGATTAGACTGAAATTCTGCCTTATGCAGTCAAATCAATATCCTTCCAAGATAATAATGAGAGTTTTGGTCTCAACTTAGTCTGAGTTGTAACATTAAAAATAGAGTATGTAACAATTACAGAATTGTACTGTGCTAGACTCTGGTATGTAAAAGTATCTAAAACAGAGGTGATAGTTATGAGGGAGGTGATAGTCATGATCAAAGTGAGGTGATAGTCATGATGGAGAACTAAAAATATCTTGGAAAAAGCAACTTCAAATGTCACTTTTTCAAGTCTAATTATTTTTACAACCACCAATCAAACACAAAATATTGAGATATTAAAATAGTTGTTTGTTTTCTTAAAGATGAAATAAAAAGGAGATATAAAAAAATTTCAGAAGGCTTAGTAACATACAAGTCACCTGGATTTATCAACAAAAACAGAAGTGCATCTCTTTAGGGTTAAGGAAAAAACCCAAAAACTATTCTGGCCCCACTGGGCATTAAAAAAGATAAATCTTTGACACAAGGAAGGGTTTTTTAAATTAAATTTTCTTTTCAACCTAAGTTTTTTTTGATTTATACTATCTAGCCCCAAGCAAGGGTCTTAATTATTTTTGATTTATTTCCTTCATTCCTGAGAAAGGTCTTTCAGCTTTTTCTTTATTATTATTTTTTCAGTTTTTCTTCTTCTTCTGTAGGCATATCTATGTTTTCTAGCTCTTATTTTTACTGCTAAGTTTTCATGTTTTCTTTTCCTCTTTGGTGAAATACTCTGGTGAAAGCTCTCAGGTCTTAAACAAAACTCAGCTTGCTTTCACAAACGCAATGTAAGGCTTGAGTCTCTTGATTTTAATTTCAATCTGTTGTTTCCCCTTAACTTCTGCTATGTTGCTATAAATCAGATACCCTGTCCCACCCTATAAAGCTATAAGTTTCTTGTGCATCAATATGGCCTCTTTTTCGTCTCAGCAGATATTTTTAGGTAAAACATTCTATACAATCTTATGGACTTTTTACCGTAGTGATAAAATGGGGTTTAGTCAAATGTTTTCTCTTCTTTATGAGAAATAGTTCTGTTTTCCACTTACTATGTGTATAAATGGAAAAAAAAGCCCTGGCGCACTTTCAGGATAATGATAGAAAAATGTCCATGCCCAGCACAGATCAGTAATTGGAGCACTCTCTGGGACTGCAAAATCCTCAGTCAGAGAAAGAAGTAGAACCTTTCTCTATTCAGATTCATTTAGCTGTGGTGTTGCTGTATAACAGGGACAGGCTGCTTTTTTCAAGGTCTGTAGGTGCTTTCTGAGCCCTGCCAGGGTGGAGATTCCCTGCCTGGCAAGAGAATCCTCTTGAGCTGAGGTGTGAGCAGTACCTAGTGCTGCTCTACCCAAGCCTGGCCAGGCAGTTCCGCCAAAATGGAAAATTCTAATGGTGAGTGCCTGGCAAGGGAAAAGAAAGCACTGGGAGAATTTAGGGACTTCTCAGAGTTTACCAAGCACGAGTTTGCTCTTTGATATAACATCAGGAGTTTGACTTGCCCCTGTACCCTCCATGCTAACTGCAGCTCATGTTTAAATACCCAACAGTTACTTTCCAACCAAACCATCAGAAACATGAGTTTGCCTGCAATGGATTTGGAGGTCAGAGTTGATATGACAGCAATTCAGAGTGTATAAAGTCCACAGGCCAAAACCAACCACAGAATTCAATGCAGCAGTAACAGTACACATTTAATGATTTTTGTTTTGTTTCAACAAAAAAACATTCACTGTATGTACAGAAACCCGTGGTCATAGCCAGTCAAGTACTTTGCATGTATCAAACACAGTAAGTGATTTTCTTTCCACGCGAAATTCAGTGGTGACATTTTTTAATTGGAACAAATGCAAAATGGATAATAATGGCATTGCTATATGCCCTTGCAGGATCAAAACAAGCTTTTTTTTTATGCAACTGAATATTTGGTTTCTATTATAATGCCTTAAATGCTGTAAGATGTGTTTTAACATAAAATATCAATTTAATATCAAAAAATTTCCCAGAAAGAAAAATACAACGCCTTTCATATATTTCAGTGCTATAAAATAAATTCTAACAAACAACCTATGTTTTTCCTAAAGAAGTTTGTTCATTTTTGCTTGTTTCAAAGTAAAACATAAATTTAAAATCTAAAATTATTCAAATCTATGCAATCGCTATATAATTAATGATTAGGAGAATAATTTTTGAAGCAGAAGCCTGGTAAAGCATTGCTACACGTTTTGATTCCCATTGCATATCAAAGACCTCCGTTAAGGCAACACATCCATTGCCTTTGCTGAAAACAGCTGTAATCTAGAAGGGTTATGCAGAAGATTAACCCACCTGCAGACCTAACATGGGAAAGGTAAATATCCAATTACTGGTCTTCACAGGAAATCAGCATTTTGCAGCACTGTAAATGCCTAAAAAAGCAAAGTGGCAAAAGAAGCAGAATTAAATGCAGGAGAACAGCCTTTTGCATGTTTTCAAAATTCCTCAAAATAGATTGGATCATTTCAGACCCAAGGCCTGAAGTTAACTTCAAGTCTTACAAAATTGTGTTTAAGAAAGTTTTGATGAATGTTTTTTAAGACAAAAGGTCATAGATATGTATGCTGTAATACTACTGCAACACTAGTGAGAAGCAAAGACAAAAGCAAAATGCTAACACACCTGAGACTGCTAGAAAAATTTAATCATTGTTGTAGCGTGACAGCTTTATATCAAGGTGAGAATAGAAATTTCAGTTTTGGTACGTGGGATTTTTGGTCATATGTTTTTTGTTTGCTTGTTTTATTCCTTCTCAGAAAAAACTTTTAAAAATGGGCTTTGTACTTTAAGAATTGCAGGGGACATATCTGTTCTAACATGAAGCAAGGAAAAGCCAGGAAGGACTATGCAATCTTCTGTGTAGGATGTGTAGACCACTAATTCCAGCACTCTGTGTCCACTCTCATCTCCATAACCAGGGCTTACAAATTCACCCATTATTAATTCACTCCTTACCAGTGCAGCTGAATTTTCAAAGGTCACTTGCTCTGAGGAATAGTTGCAGTTATGGGATAAATTGAGAAAAAACCCAAAAGTTATGAAAGTGTAAATGTTCTACAAGCCAGGGCAAAGCCAGGGTGATGATTCCTTTGTGTGAATTCAGGAAATACTTTTGACAGTTGTATAGAAATTTTTTTTCGCTCTGATAAATTAATCTTTAGTGATCCAGGAAGGAAGCAGAGAAATGCACTGCCAGGATGACCCTTCTTGCCTTCTGTTCACCCTTCTGCATATTTTCAATGTATCCCTTTGAGTTCCCACACAGAGAAAGGACTAAATTCAGCATTCAGGGCTTCCAGGCCAAGAACCCTCATGCTTCTGCCTGGAAAAAAAGAGTGTGGATAGGCAGAGGGTTGCAATATCTGTACATGAAAATATATGAGCACAAGGCACTGAAGTTTAGCAGGGAAAGACTCTGCTTTTACATAAGTAAAAGCCTTTATGTTAATATGGCACGTATCTACAGCCACTCTAAATTCCCTACTGGTCCAGCCACCAGTGCACAGCTGGTTTAGTTTGCTCTTAGGATCCAGTGACACAAAGGGTACAAGAAATGCTGCTATTTGTCAAAACCAGACATGAAAATGGAAGGTAATAAATCAGAGAAGAGGGCTTTGAGTGGTCTAAATGCTGTTGTCCCCATTTCATCTCAGAACACCCTAGTGTAAACACAGCACCCAGAACTGTTTTGTAGCCAGCAACAACTAAAATAGTAAAACAGCTTTAATAATGCGACTGAAAGAGGAAGAGATTTCTACACAGAAACTAAGCCTTGCGTCCTTGCAGATGCTGGAACAAGACTTTTGTGCAGCACTGGGTGAAATCCAGGTGGACAGCTACAGCGTGGCTGTGGGAAGGTTCACCCTCCCTCCCACACCTCTGCTCTTTAATGCAGCAAACACAACTATATATCTTGTCTGGAGACATAGGGATTTTATCTCTTAATGCCCACGAGAGCATATCCATCTACATGCATCTAGAAACTGTATCCAGGAATGGCATGTATCCCGGGTTTTTCAGCACATTCCACCACATTTTTTATACGTATATACATAAGGGATTTTGCTATGGTCTGTCATGCTAATACATGGGCTTGTTGAGCACTAAGTACAGGGCCTAGTAAAGCAGACATGGCTTGCTTAAGACCACAGCCTCCTTGAATTCAATGTCTTCTGCCAGACTTCCATTACAGAGGATCAGATCTATGAAATAGAAAAATTCATAGGCAAATCAAATACAGCTGACAGGTGGGTAAGCTCTTGTTATGACAGCTGGATATTGATCACCATGGCATGGAAAAGCTGGTCAGAAGTCAGGAAAATACCAGGGTAATCAAAAGGTAGATATCTAGAAGACTCTGAGCTCACCCCTATGTCTGCAGCCAAAAATACATAATGCATCCCATGTTTTTAAAGAAAGAAACTATCAGAGTGAGGCATTAAGGCTAGTGGCTAAAGAAGATAAAAACTAGCTACAGGTGAGCGAGCTTATGTTTTATACAAAAACACATAAACAGAACCCCTTACACATTTCAACATTTTTACTACAAACAAATATACAGTTATATTGAACATGTTGAGCTATTTTTCCTCAAACCAAAACTGTTGTACTGGTTCCTGAGGATGTTTTGTAAGTCTTGAACTTGTCAAGGTTGGCAAGATGATACTTTCTTAATTCAGGAAAACTAAATAGACACAGAAAGTTCAAAAGTATTAACACAATCTTTTCACTATGTAATGTTAAGCAGTTAAACATGGTTCAAGACTTTAGTTTGGGGTTTCTCTATTTACTCCTGAGAAAAACATAAGGAAAAAAAGCCCAAACCCAAAATTGAGAAAAGTAATGTGCAGCATGAAAAGAAAGGAAAAAAAGGAAATTTAGAGATTATGCAAAGCAAAGGTAATTCAAGCCTCTTTGCCACAGAGAGGTTACTTGATAAAGTTCTATCTTTCCTCAGCAAGCCACGAGAGCAGGAAAGAAGAGGTTAATTTTAACCCTGAAACAACCTCTAGCACAGCAGTTACTTTTCTAATTTTGACAAAATAGACAGCTAGAAAGAGCAGTGTAGGTAGCATAATAAATAATGAGAAAAATGTATCTCTAAATATCAGAGTTTAAGATGGTTTATGAACCACAGGTAGATACATAGTTGCCTCTCGCAGCCATTTCCCTGAAACCTGGAGCACTTTTTTTGTCTAAGGCATTTTTTGGCTGGTCTGGTTGGTCTTTCTTCAACTCATCATTCTTAGGCATTACAGAGGTAGACAGTTTGTCTGCTCATATGCAGAAGTAATTTTGAAGACAAGATTAAAAATGGCAGAAGAGGGAAATACGTAGAGAGGGAAGTCACAGAAAAGAGGACCAAGGGGGAGGGAATCCTTGCTGGGGGATTTCTTTCTGCTAGGTTTGGTAGCAAAGGTCAAAAGCATTCTGTTGCTCTGTACATCCTAGTAGCCAAAGATCACCAATACAAGGCAGCCTTTGCAAACAAAGTGACAGCAAACTAACTTCCTCCATGAGATTGTCCAGGAGTGATTTCACTGGGTTTGGCCTCAAAAGGGTAAATGGGTAGAATGGACAGTTTTCTCACTGTCTGCTCACTAAGCTTAAATTTTAAAACGGGGTTCTCATCTACCACTTTCTACTGTACCTGAGATGATCTCAGTCTACACAGTAACAGTAAGTCACTCAGTTTGCATCCAATTGTCTTCTACTTTTTGTATTTTTGCCGGTATTCTTTTCTTTTGCAAGCTAGTGTAACATTTATTAAAATTGCACCTGCTTGTACAAGCAGGTTCAGCATCGGTAACTTCTTAAGCTTGATAAGTAGAAGAGTAGCAGGATGTTACAGGATAGTTACTTGAATAGGTGTGTTTGACTGGGCAGGTTGTGAACTGACTGTACTGAAGTTTCATGAATGAAATGAGGTCACACTTGCCCTGATGACTTGCATTCAGAACTCTGAATTACATATCTTTAGGTAGAGAAGAACAAAAAGGGTAGAAAACAATTCTACCAATTTATTTTTTACCATATAGTTGCCTTTCCTTATATCCACTCTGGGAATCAAGCTAGGAATCTCTAGAGAGCCAAGAAAAATATTATTCATCCTCTTGCTCAAGCTCAGAAATTGCTTGGCCTAGTGAGTGACATATTATCCAAGTTACGTTTAGCATAATGTATAAATGAATAGATTTTTCTCCCTTAATTGCTGCATTTTCTGAAAAGAAAAAAAACAGCTGTATCTGCTTCAGGTGTTATAGTGTCTCTTTGTCCTTTCAGAAGCCATTTTGGTGGCCTAGCAGGTTTTTCCCCTGAAGACATAAATTTAGCTAAACTAGAGTTTTGTGTGGTCTTCAGTGAAGTCATTTGAAACCTTTTAAATACTTTTTGTATTAAAAAAAAAATATGTATTTTGTCTTATTAAAAGGATAAAAAAGTAGTTCTAGGGTAATTACTTAATTTTAACTTTGGAGATATTCACTCTGCCTCTGTGAAAAAAGGAAGGAATGGAGAAGTTTTATATTTTGTTCTTTCTTTTAACCTTTAGATATTGCATGATTCTTGTCAATATTTATCTCATTTTGCTTAAAGCAGATTGAAAATCTAATTTATTTTTCTGTATTTCTGGGTCTTTCTATTTTAACCTATAGCCATGAGAATTACTCAGCTATCAGGTTGTGGTAGCACATTTTCTTCTATTAATGTTATAATTAGCTCTGTAATTATTAGCCTGGTTTTTGACCTATTTACTCTGTTTAAAATCTGCAAGGTGAAGTCCTTCTGGCCATGGCTCTTACCAAGAGAAATTCTTCAGAAGCCAAAAAGTTAATTCAGCTAAACTTTGTGGATGAGGAAAAGAAAGAAGAAAGAAGAATAAAAAAACAACAAACTTGTAATGAAAAGTCTTATTTTTTATTGTATTGTATTCTTTGACATTTGTATGAGAGTGTGAGGGCAGACTTCTAACAGCTGAAAAATCCCAGCACCTGAAATTTGAAGCAGGCGTAGTTTTGGAGACCACCTCCCCAAGTACCAGACAAGGAGCTATGAGGATATTGGTAACATGTTACATTATAAAATAACATAAATATTTAATTAAGAAAAAAATATCTATATGTAAAAGGAACATAATATTTTCTCTATAATAAC
Source organism: Machaerirhynchus nigripectus (assembly GCA_013397975.1). Classification (NCBI taxonomy): domain Eukaryota; kingdom Metazoa; phylum Chordata; class Aves; order Passeriformes; family Dicruridae; genus Machaerirhynchus; species Machaerirhynchus nigripectus. Next base: position 405,290 of record VZRQ01011079.1, read on the forward strand.
AATAAATTTTAACAATGTTAAAGGCAGAATAACCTTGAGGTTGCAAACATTGGTAGTTTTATGTATTACTCCAAAAATCTTACAAGAATTCATACATGTTTTACACAAAACAATAAACTACTTATTTGAAAAAAAAAAAAAAAAAAGAAGGTTGCAAAACTGAGAATTCTTCATTCCTCAAATAACTTTATGCTAACCTCGACTCAGGATGTTTCTTTTATCTATTGATCAACAAGCCTTTTACACTCAGCTGGCATAATGCCTCTCACTGTCTGCTATGTCCACAAAATCCCAGTTCTCCAAAAATCCATATATATTATCTGCTAGGCACTAATTTGATGTGGAATAGCAATAGAAGATCTCTCTCCTAAGAACTCCAAATCAATCTGTCAAATATTAATCACTGGAAAATTACTGACACCTCTTTTTTTTTCTTTCTTGCACCTTCCAGACCCAGCCCTGTCTCTGTTCCACCATTCAGCCCATTTTCTCATTTGTTCTTCAGTGCAAAGTGTTTCCAGTGCCCAGCAATGCTAACGTGATTCTTCTGAACCATTTGGCATGGCTCAGACAGCTTACCAAAGAATTCAGCCTATAACTGTGTGAACTCTTGAAGGAATCAGAAACTATACTATAGAGATAAGCATTATATACAAGTACTTGTCGTCATGGTTACACAGATAGGCTCACTTCTGACTTTTCCCTGCTTCTTCTGAATAGGAAATAGAGATCCAGGGAGACTTTCAAGCCTCACTCAACAGACATTAGTGCAATTTTAAATGTGTACCTGTCTGAGAAAAAGAAAAAAAAGAAAGAGTGGGTGGGCTGTAATCCACCTACTTCGTCTTTTAAAATATTTTTAGATAGCACAGTGTAAGTCAACATAAATAAAAGAAGCCTGTACAGGTTGCACTGTATTTTTCAGAGCCAAAATAGTGTTTTGCTGTCAGGGAAATCAAAATAAAGTAGTTAAACAAAGTATTGTAAAGAGAAAATAAACCTGAGAACCTGTCAATGTATTATTTCAGTAGACATTTTAAGTAACCCGATCTTTTTGAGAAATCCAAGAGAAAAAATTGTATATATGGCTCTAAGCAGAAAATAATAAAGGATAAACAAAATATATTTGTTGTTGTCCTCAACAAACATGCGCCCTGCACAAGTGCTTAACTCAACATAACTACTGAGTGCTTTAGGCTTCAAGCTTAAGATGTGTGATAGCAGTTTAAAAACACATAATGTAACTCCTGAGTGAGAAATTACACTCTAGTGATTGAGATGTGAAGCAGGTATTTAATGCATTTATCTCCTTGCCAGACCACCAAGCTGTGATTAAACTGTTTGCTTGACTTCCTAGCTGCTGACATAAATATTTAAATGATTTCACTGTTTACATGTTTGCAGGTTATTGACCTTTAGCCTCTAACCAGACCTGAGTGTCTGGGCCAAGAATATTTAAAAAATCTCATAGTCAGCGGGCAACTATGACTCATTATTTCTGGGGTGGATTCAGGCACTTCTCTTACAACAGACTGGTTATTTTATCCCCTCTGTTGACCAGATGTTCTCCATCAGGGTCTCACCAGGGACTCACTGGTTCACACATGTGCTACTTCTTTCTTCAGGACAAGTAGCTGAAGGTGAAGATGCTAACTGAGAAACCTCGACCTGCTCCAGCGAAGCACCTAAGCAAGCAATGAACTGTAAGTAAATAAGGAATCCTCTCTAATCACAAAGGTCTCTATTATGCAGAAATACACAATCAAAATTATCTGGTGACCTGTTGTATTTTTTGACTTATATAATACCTTCGTGTTGTATTAAGCATTACGGTAATGTTTCCCTACTGTCTAGTGAAATTACACTTTTTTAATGCTTTTCAATGAAACCAATATGCAAAATAATTTTTCTTATTAACATTTATATCACCTGAACTTGCTGATTTAATTTTGTTTCCAAGGAAACTGCCTGGGAATTTATCCCATGGTTTAAGTATTTTAGTTAATTAGTTTTCTTGTCCCTTATTTGGGGCAGGGGTTTATATACATTTCTCAACAGAAAAGTTTTTTCCCCAAATTTTATATAGTTTCAGCTGCCTGGTTATCCCTCCATAACATTATTTCTTTGGGTTTTTTTTTTTTTACTATTCATACTAATTTGATTTTTAAATTTTTTAATTTCTTTCCTAATTTTCTTGGTTTGCGATATATTAGCCAGTTCTTTCTGGCCTCATTCCTTTCAGCTGTGTGTAAGGTACATCTGTGAGTACTGAGGTAACTTCTGTTATTACAGAAAAGTCTGTTAAAATATAAAACCAAGGGAAAACACCTGGAGTATAAACCCCAAAAAAGCCAGCCAAAGAGATTTTTTGAGAGTGAGGCAATGAGAAATCACTTAGCTTATCCATGCCAGCATAGCTCAAGTAATCACATTAAGTAATTTGAGCACTACAGGTTCACTGTGAGGATGCTCTGGGTTAAAACATTAGTAGGAATATGATGCTATCTGGTGAACTGAAGTGGGAGTTTTTTGCTTTTACTCACATCCTCCAGGCTTTGGGCAGCAGATTATTATGGGTATGACAGCTGAGAAAAAGTTGAACATTGGATAATAGAAGGTCACAGTGGTACTGGGAACTCCAGAGCCTGTGCTTTCAAACTCAACTTCTTTTTGTGAAATATGCCTTTTAGTTTGTTTTGAATGCTTTTAATGCCTTTTATGCACTGTCTGCAGGCTATTTTAAAACATATTATTGTGACCTTGGTGACCCTCCAGATGATTATTCTGCTTTGGGTTGCTCACTTTTTCCTCTGTCTTTTTGAACTCTTCCCTTGCTTATTCTTTTAAACTTTTTATCTATTTTCTGAAATACTTTTCTCATTTTATTGATAAAGGGTTTCCATCTGGTGCCTCCTGCTTCACCATGCACTCAAGCAACTCTGAAATTGTAATCTGTTGCCTGTAGTCTGGGAGATGGTAGTTTTTCTAAAACTTGTTAGATATTTTTAATTGGTTTTTTTTTTCCTTTAACTGAAGAATATGCTTTATTCATAATGAAAAATAAAATACAGGCTAATTCTTCAGTTAAACACATTCCAAAATTATCCTTATATAATTTGTGGGCTTTTTCTTTTTTCCTTGACTGGAGCTGGAAAAACCAAAAAGGCCTGCAGAACCAGGAATCAGAGTTGGGGTTTTTCACTCAAAAGAAAAAAAAGTCTTGGAAAATGTGGGAAAGTTCTCTTTGTTGCTCTTCAAGGATGATGTCCTGCTGGTAAAGCAGTGTGGTGGGTTGACCTCGGCTGGATGCTAGGTGCCCACCAAGCTGTTCTATCGCTCCCCATCTCTGCTGGACAGGGGAGAGAAAGTAAGATGGAAAAACAACTCACGGCTGAGATAAGGCAGTTTACTACTGCAGAAACAAATTTTGGGTGCAAACATAAAAACAGATAGGTTTATTCTCTACTTCCCACCAGCAAGCAATGTTCAGCTACTTCCCAGGCAGCCGGGCTACAGCACACGTAGACATTGCTGGGGAAGGCAAACATTGTAATTAACGAATGCCTCCCACTTAGTTTTCATATCTGAGCTAATGTCATATGCTATGGGATACCCTTCTGGTCAGTTTGGGTCAGCTGGCCTGGTTGTGTCCCCTCCCAGGATCTTGCCCACCCCCAGCCCCTTGATGGGGAAATGTTGAGAGAGAGCGCTGATGCTGTGCCAGCCCTGCCCAGCAGTACCCAAACTCTGGGGTGTTGTCAGCACCTTCCCAGCTGCCAGTGCAAAGCATGGCACTGTGAAGGCTGCTGTGGGAGAAAGAACTCACTTGGTCATTCATATCCAGCAAATATTTTATAACCACAAAAAGTCAAAAGTGATAAACCAGGTTTTTTCTAGCCTCCTTTTGATAGACAAAGCTCAGTAGCTGTTTGGTTTTGAGAGCATTGGGAAGGCCAAATCCAGGAAAAGCTCTTTTCTATGAGACTCTGAATGGATAAGCAGTGTATATTGTGTATAGCACTTAATAGTAACAAATAATGAACAGGCTGATTTATTATCTGATTTTGTGTCTTTGCTGATGTTTGTGAAAACATAGATTTTTAAGTTGAGGCTTTTATTTCAGTGAACAACTGAAACTTAGATTCTGAGTCAATGTGTGGAATTGCCTTTCTGTTTCTTGCAAGCCTACCCTGCCTGCTTATCTCCATACCTCTAGGACATGTCAGTGCAGTGCTCCACTAAGAGACCACTCCAAAGCACTATGGTTTTTTTTTTTTAGCACCATGCTTCTCACACACTAATACAGACCATTTCTGAGCAAGGTTAGGAAAAAGCAAAGTGGTAGTTAAGAAACCTCTCGGTACCAACTTAGAGTCAGCTCCCACACCCCTCTATTGAAATGCACTTGGTGTACACATATCACGTTAGGTCCACAACATTGAGTTCATTTGTGGATATCATTTTACCAGAAAGCTGTTGACAAATTAGAGGAAAGGACAGTTGCATTAACTAAGATTGCACAAATTGAGAGAAAGTAATTATTTATAGTAGTAAATGATGTAATAATTATGAGAAATTGAATGAAATTAAGATAAAAAATATTTAAACAGAATATTAGAAAGTGTTCTCTGACAGTGAGACATATGAAGCTACAGTTTCTAAAGAGAGGTGGTGAGTCTCTCATTGCCTGAAGCACTTGCAATTATAGAGGAAGAGAAATGTTGAAAATCTTGGAAAATTTCTATGCCTGAACTGGCAGAACAACTGAGTGACCTTTTCCTTCTTTTATTCTGTGAATATTAGAAGTGGTACTTTTAAAGACTTTAATATCCATGTCAAAAATTATACCTACCTTTTCTGGTATTTTCAGGTATTTTCTTTCTTTTTTTTTTTTTTTTAAAGAGTATGGAAATATCACTGAATAGATTAACTGACACACTCTTTACCTCATTAAATTCCTCCTTCTCCTTGTTAATATTATATCTAGCTTATAGTGACCATTAATTGATTTTTCTTTATCTTTCATAATTTTCCTTTCACATACATTGCCAATAGCTCTTCCATCTCAGAATATTTTCAGATTTGATTGGTATTTAATTTTCCATCTAATGAAGATTACTCTGAGAACTTCATTTCTGTGCATAGTGCATAACACTGTTGAGGTGACCAGTCTGGTCAATAAGTTATAACATAAGGATTTAATTTTTTAGTTCTAGATCTGCACCCGATTCTCTCTAAAATTTTTCAAAGTTTCTGTTTATTCCCTTGTTTTGGTTTGTTTCCCTCAGACCAAAATGTAGCCTATATAGACCTTTGTATTCTGTAATATATAAAATAACAGAATCAACTTTTCTCAACTCTATCTTTCGTGCTGCTCAAAATTAAAATTGCCTGTAGAAACAGCATTTCCAATGCAGACTTGAAAACGATACCTGCAGATGTGTTACTGCTTATCAGAGCCTTAATGAAACACCCAGCAAATTTATTGGCATTAAACACTTTACTAGAAAGAGATCCATGTTATAAGTACTCAGTTCAATCCTTTGGATCTGCAGGTGCAGTTTTCCTGTTCTACATCACTCCGTCTCACTGCTGGGCTTTTAAATGAGCAGTGAGAATCCCTCTTGGGTCCTCTGATGACTCTGCCAAAACACAGGCACTTTCACCTCCTTCTCAGCCTCTGCAGGCTGGATTTTTTTTCTAGGAGCTGTCTGAAGTAGCTGTCCTGTGCTTGTAAATTCAACTTTGGGTTTTGCATCATTTTTCACGGCTTCTGTCCTGTAACAAGTTCAGTGACTTTTTAGCCAAAAAAATAGATTTTTTTTTCCTTCCACTGCTACAAAGTGTATCCTTTCCAAAAGTAAATTTTTCTACACCCTTGTATTTAATTGACATACTCCATGAGATGGGCTAAACTCATCTTTGCAAAACATCAGTTTCGCCTTAGCCACCTGCCTGTTGCTGACTTCCTTAGTAGTGTCAGCATCCTCAGGACTGTCCTGTCTTTAAAAGGTGTGTGAGATGTTAAAAAGAAAAGCTGTCCCATTTGCAAGCCTGACAGTCTTGTATTGCCAAGCATTGCTTTATGAATATTTCCATGAGCAAGCAGCACTGGACACTTTGTCCTTTCTAAACACCTTTGTCTCTTGCCAGGGATAAAGTTCAGTGTAGTCCTTTCTGTCTCAGACTCCCTCCCAAATTCTGGCTTTTGCCACAAAATATGGACATTTTTTTGGAAAGAAATTCTAAAGTCATTGTCTTTTTAACACAAATGCCCTTTTTTGAATTAGTTTGGTTTCTTTTGTGTTGGCCATGGTGATTCTTTCTTCATATTGTGCAGTCTTTGTGACAGCTCATTCTGGACTTCTAAGGACTTGTCCTGAGTCTTTCAAGGCACCACTGCTACAGGCTTTTTCTTTCTTAAAAAAAAATCTAATTTCCTAATGAAACATCTGTAACTCCTTCATTCCTCCTTTGTGCCACTTCATCATTATCATTAATGTTCTTCTGTGGTCATCTTTTTCCAAAATACCACTGAAGAAGAAATCAAATCACCTTTATACTTCATTTTCACAGGAAGCGCAGCACTTTCCAGATCATTAACACAGAAGTCCATTGTTAATTTCCTCTGCCTGATTTAACTGAAAACTGCTAAAACATTAAGTTGCTTCAGAAGCAGCTTCTTTCAGAAATATATTGCTTGTTTTTGGCACTCTATTCATTGCAATTGCAGAATAAAGCAGAATTAAACCCTTTTTTCCAGTTGTACTCAACATTCCCCTGCTGCTCAGAGTAAAACACAACTGATCAGCCCTTTCTTCTCTATCCTGTCCTTAACTCCTCTGTGTGGTGGTTTTCCCTAATCTACATTCCTTCTCCTTGGGCCCTGTATTATTTAACACAGTTTGGATTGACATGCTATGGATGAGAGGAGACAGTTTTTCTGACATTACTGCCACACTGATAATGATGTAATGAATGATTTCACCTCCTCAGATGAGCAGTTCATAACAATACTTACGTTGCTATTTCAGACTGGTATCCAGTGTGACAGAAGACCGCAGAACCTGTTTGCAGGAATAAATATGGTCAGGAATTTGTCTGGAGGTGCTAAAGTCAATGAGAGAAGGAATGTTCCAAAGTCAAGATACTTATTAGGCAGACCCAGGAGTCCTAGGAAAGGAAAGAGGTGGCGTTGCTTAAGAAATGTAACCGAACCATATGGATGGGAAGACTAAGTGAAGCCCATCCCATCCTATTGCTTAATGTCTGCCACACTTAATGAATCACAGAATCATAGAATGACTTGGGATGGAAGTGACCTTTAAAAGTCATCGAGTCCAGTCCCCCAAGGACCAGCCTGACCTTGAATATTTCCAGGAACAGGACACCTACAACCTCTCTGTGCTACTTTCACCCACACTTACAGAGTTGTAATTTTCCAGTTGAATCTGATTCTTTCTATTTCTTTTCCTCATTTTGGAAATGAAATTTATACTAACGCTTAAGCAGAAATAACTTGAGTTGTAACGTGATATTTCAGGTGTGATTTCTACAAAATATTGAGTATTACCCAGCAACAATTATATAGTCTCACTGATCTTGTAAGAAATTAGTTTCAGACTTTCTGGGGAACGGGAGTTTTGTATCTTGTGGAATTCCATAAAATGTCAGCTGACTGAATTGCATTTACAAATATATCTTTATGGTAAAGGAAAATACTTCTTAAGTTCACCTCATTTTTAACTTATCTTTCTGGAACACAGGTTTAACACAACACCTGTTTAGCCAACCATATACAAACGTGTCTTGGCTGGGGACTTAATATGTGCCTCACACAACATCCTTTCTTATCTAAGGTATACATAGATGATACCTTTGGTGGCAGTACTCATTATACCTTTTATCAGATACACAAGATTAAACAAAGAAAGGAGGATGGAGTTTTTCTGGCTGTTTTTCACATCTTACATTAGCTGCAATTATTTCCTAACAAATTAAGTGGAGGTAGGTTCTAAAATCCTTCTAGACAGCTACAGTAGGAATTTTCAAGCTGCAATCCAGAAAAAATATTGTGGTACCTAAAGCCATGTCACGGTTCCAGCTGGCCAGTTTAACCTGAAATTCATGCTGTAGCACAAAACAAAGATATCTGCACTGATTCTGGAGTAAAAAGGAATTTGACTCCATCGGTTTGGGTTCACACATGATACATCCATTACTGTAGGCAAATACTTTTTCAAGATTCTTTGAAACGTAATGAAATCTAATTTGACAGAAAGAGTTATCCTTCTGAGAAGCTAAACATGAACTATTTTTTTTTGCTTTGACTGCAATAAAAAAGAGACTTGCTATGTGTGCTACAAGGCATTTACCTTGTGTGTAATCCAAAACCCACAAGGAATCAGCACAGGCAAAACTTTTCTCTTGTTCAGAAGTTAATGATTTTGTTTTCAGGCTCCTGGATTCTGGAGGAAGCCTTCTTTCAGAGATGTAATCCTGTAGGGCCCAGGAAAATAATCTGAGAATTCTCAGGGTATAGAAGGGATAAGGGGAGAGTTATATTTCAGTGAAAAGGTGAGAAAAGCACAGAGGAAAGGTTGGAAAAGGCAACAAAATCTGAAGCAGGCACCACTTGCCCAATTCTGTATTGCAGTAAATAGTATGCTGTGCCTTTTGTCCTTCCCACTCTTTGTTATGACATTATACTTCCTAGAATAGAATTGGGTCTCTTTTTTTAAGATGTAGTAGGATTTTCATGAGAGAGCTACTTGATTCTTAGGTGAGCTAAGATCTAGCACTACTTGCAACCTGAAGAGGTAGATCTACTTTCCTCTGTTGAAGGGAAAGCTGGTACAAAGTGCATTTGACATGATGGGTGAGAAGCATTGAAAAGAAGTACAGAATGAATACTGTTTCCCATAAATTTGCTGATTCTATATATTGACTATTCAGTATTGGGTTTTTTTTTTATATTAAGTAGCAATTTGTTGTTGCTATTGTATGGTATCTGCAGTGTTTCTTGAACTGATTATTGCAAAAGTTTCAGCAGAGTAAAAAAAAAAAGCCCACCATCTCTCTCTTTGGCACAGCACTACCAGCAGCCAGTCAGGTGTACAAGAAACCAGGCTCAAAAATATTATTACCTAAGCTACTCATGAAAAAAAATTACAAAAAATGACATTTGTACACAACCACATTACAAATCTTTTGACTTACAAGCATCTGCTATTCTTGTTTGTGAGTGTTTTACCATGCATCTGGACTTTGACATCTAGGTGTTTGTTGAATACCTTGAATTTTCATCTCTTATAACCTTTGTTGTGGAGAACTACACAAGGTAACCCTTCTAATTCTTAAAATGAAACCCTTCCAACAGAAGAAATGCCTGGTGTTTTGAAAGCCAAAAATCATCAACCTAGAAAAGAGTCCTTTAAAATTTTCAGCATAGGAGAATGTTTTACTTAAAGTGTGCTGCTGATAAAAGAAATCTCTATCTCTAGAGATACAAAGCAGAAAAAAATGATGCTGTACATCAGAGACATAAAAGATCACTGTGCTGAAAGTAATCATCAAACTATGACTTTTTAAAGCTTGAAACTGCATTTTTCTAAAGTTTCCACTCTTTCTTCATTCTTTCCATATATTTTCACAAAATAATACCATTTCTTTAGAAACTATCGAAAACATACGATGAATACAAAAAATATAAGTTTTTAAGAGACACAAACTCTATCTGAAAGGTTCGTTCATTTAAAGTAAAATTCTCTAAACAATCAGTCCATTAAACCAATATTTTCTACTTTCCAAAGATAAAAAGAGATTGGTTTTGATACTCTGATTGTACAAAAAGACAAGCTTAAAGACTGCAGAAAAGTCTCCCAGGCATACAATTAACCTGAATGAAAATTCTGGTTGGTATCTTGATATAAATAAAAGATACCGTTAATTTGTTGTTCAAATTACAGAAAATATCCCTGCCAGGAACACTCTGAATAAATCCAGGTTTGAGTGACAGGGCATTAATGGCAAGCACTCAGACATTTAAATCAAAAGCTTGTTATTCTTTGTAATGCTCTTCCTGAACCCAGCTTACTTTCACATTCAAGTCCTGACCAAGAATTTCCTTTTATTGGCCAATTTTATATTGATAGAAGGTATTTATCATAATCAGATATTTTTGGCTTAAATGATTTATATAATAGACTCTCTCAAGGAAGAAGAGCAGACAGTGATACCATGTCTAAACAATAACACTACTAATTGCATCAGTATTTATTAAAATACTAGCACTCATTCTCTAAAGAGAATTAGTGGTCAGTGTGGCTTTGCTTTCGCTGCAGAATCTGGTAGCAAACATTTCAAGGTATCGGATAACCCTCATGGGTTAGTACTGTTCCCGCAGGATATGCTCAAAAAGACTTCGCTGTGAAACATCCTCCTCCTCTCCCCACGATATGCATTGATTGTAAAAAACCACACCTTACACCTGTTTTCTGCAGAGTGGAACTTCTCAGGACCACACAGCCTCCTGAAAGATTTCACATGGTAGAAGACCGCTAGTAGCAAGCACCTAGATAAGACCTATCTGCTAAGTCCACATGGACAGAGGCTGGGTAGTCACATATTCTATGCACAAGCATCTTGGCTGAATTCAATAGCGGCAAATCTTGAGGTTTGGAGCCTGAAACCCCTTAAAATGAAGCCTTGAGTAATTTCCTCAAGTCGCACAACAAATCCCATTTTGTTTTCAGTGGGAATGAATAATAAAAAACAGTGAAATCAGACTGTAAGGTACTCAACCTGAATTTACTGCAGAGTATAGAAGTAGTACAAACCACCATTACCTTGAGTAACACAGTGACTGCTTTCTGCAAATTATGTTGCAGAAATAGAAGTTTCTGCACTGAGGACTGAAGTATGAAAGCAGCAGTAGAATTCAGAAGGTATATGATTTATTTTTCAAGAGTTTATGATGGCATTATATCATACTTGTTATTTTTTGGCACAGACTTCATTGTGCTGTTGTACTGCTTTTCTGAAATTGAGTTGCATCTCTTTGTCTGTTTAGCTCAGCATCTCAGTAATATGAGTAATAAGTGCAAAAGATTTTCTGGAGAAACTGCATCTCTGTTTCCTATCTGTGCTTGTTAGAACACTATACTTTTATTCCTTGTTTCTCATAAGCTCATTCCAAGTACATCAGTGAAGCATAGCAGCAGCACTTGAGCTTAGAAGAAACCGTTTACCTGGTAGGAGGGAATAATATTCACATACAAGATTTACCGCTCATCCCAGAATATTGAACTGGTTCTTAATACAAAGTCAGACTAGGCATGTCCTTAGCATTGATGGTGTATTAACTAGAGTCTCTTCTTCCCTGCAACCAAGCCTGGAAAAACCATCTAAAAATAGTATGCTGGTACTGGACTTTCAGTACAATTCACTACTTTGAAAAATGCTAAGACTGCTAAGGAGATAAAGAGGACTCTCAATGTTAGATAGAGCTATTTAAATAGCATGTTGGGAAATGTTAAATTTCAGCTTCCTTCTTGTTTACAATTAATCAGTAAATAGATGCAAATTTTAGAGAGTTTCTCTTGCTGAGTATTTTAAGAGAACATTTTTTACCCTACAAATTCTTTTGATCAAGAGTTGAAATACTACAAAGAAAGATGTATTATGGAATCATGGAGAAAGTAAGTAGCTGCCTGCCTGACTATTTTTCAAAGCCAGTACAGTTTAGAATTCATTATGTGTTTTGTGCAATTAGTCACACAATATTGGTTCTGCACCTAAACATTATGCAAATACATGTGAGGACTGCAGGATAGAATCCTTGATACCTATATACCCTAATAGCTAGGAGCAGTTCAGTGTTTCAGAGAGAGAGCAGAAGTGAATTGCACTGTACACTTTTTAACCTTTTCTTCTTTTCTTTTTTTTTTTTTTTGCTTGCTTGTTTATTTCTCTCCCTAAGGAAAATATAGTATTTGTTGATACATGACAGTTTGGGATGTAAAAACCTAACTCCCTTTCCATTCTAGGAAGAACAACATATAAACTATCTTGTCTGAGCTGGCTGTTTACAAAATATACACTCCTTTTGCTCTTGTCACAATCACATAGAGTAATTGCATTTATAGGAACACAGTACTAATTGCCAAAGATTTGCTCACTGGTCTCTGTCTCTCTTATCAGATTAATTGCCTGAATGCCAAAGTTCCTGCTGGAGAGTTTGGAGTGCTGCTGTGTCTATATGCTGAACATTGTTTCATCTGTTTCCCTAACATACAAACTGGAGCTGTTGCTGTCTTTTAATATCATTCTTATCATGTTACTTTTACCATTCATTCCCTTGATAGGCATGGTGGAGTGAATACTCTGATATCCTACAACACACCATTCAGAATTATTTGTGCTCATGTGCCATTTGTCTTGTTGTATTTTTTGTGTATAAACAGTAAGAGAAGTATTTTTCCAAACACAGTGCAACTTCCCACAATTTATTGAAGATAATCAACAGGTGATAAGCTGGGGGAAAGCCTAAGTTCTTGATGAAGGATTTTGACATCTGGTTAAAAAAACTCTAAAACTGAAATTTTCTCTGAAGGAGATAGATAGAATTTTAGAGAACAGGAGTCTGTATACTCAAGAGGAGCTTTAACTAGAACTGCAGATCAGTGAAGGTAGACAGGTGTGCCTAGGTGTGCTCTGTTGCTCCTCCTACTAGAACATAACTCCAACCTCACATGGCTTCATCTATCTTTGCATTCAGTGAGCATGGTAAGACTCTTCTCAGCCTATATTAATAATGATTATTTCAAGCATTTCTGAAACAGGAAATGCTGGACATGTTTTTCTTTCTTAAAAGGAACCATGATAGATCAGCCCCAAGTTGTTCACAACAGAAATTCAGTCATGAATTCTTTGGCTTTGAAACTATATTTTAGATCAGAGCATTCCCAAAAATTTAATAGTCTGGGTGAACTGTCAGCATGTTCTCTGTGCTTCTCACATTGCAGAGATTACCTGGAATTGAAGTCTATAAGTAGTTTCTGGTAGGAGAAAACCTGATTATGAAATAGAGTATGTCTGACCCAACCCCTGTTACCGCCCAACCAGGATGGCTGCTGCCCAACAAGATGTACCATGTCCTGTTATCTAAAACACAGGAGGCATTCAGCAGCAAGGAATAGTTAAATTGCATACAGTTCCAGACCTCCCCTTCCTCAGTGCTCCGTCCAAAATTAATACTTGCTGTAAGTCTTTCTGTTAATACTGCTGTTACATATCAGATAAATTGATACATATGCCATTCTAAGCTCAGGCATTTTACTACACCTTAGCATGAATTTAAAAATTGCTAGGTATCTACCTTCTCTTGACTGAATGACAATTTATGTCTGAAAACTTTGGAAAACCGGGCTTCTAAAACTTTGCAAGGGTGCTGACTTCTAAAAGGCATTATCATGTCCTACCAAGTCAGTTCTTAGAAATATTATCAATCATTTCTGTGAATGCTATTGTGGACATTTATGACAAATATTCCTTCCTGCAGACTGGGACTGAGTCACACACTCACCAAATATACTATGCTCCTGACATCTGTCTCTGTATGACATGGTCTCCACTATTCTTACTAATTTTATGAGTTTTCTTTGAACATTTCCCATTTGTCAGCATTCTCTGTGAAGTGCAAACTTCCAAAGAAACGGTCATAGCGTTCCAGTGGTCACAACCTGCTGAAGCAAGAGGAACACTACTGAGGATTACTCCTACTGAAGACATTCTTTTTTGATTTAAAATTTGCATAAAGCTGGCAACTCAGTAGCACCCTTGAGTCTTTGGCATAATCAGCAGTCTGAGCATGGAACCCCCTTCTATTTTCATTCCTTGTTTGTTCATGAACAGCCGTATTGTTGGTCATATCAAAATGTAAATTATTTTCTTGACTTTTGTGTAATAAGTATTTCATAATCATCATATCATACACATGCATTATATGTACTGACAATCTTTCCCACATGCATAACAAGTATTTAAGGAATATTTGTTTTCTTCTCCATAATCATTGAAATAAATGACATTTTAATCTAGCTGCTGGGCAGTTTCATTGCTAGGATCCTTTTTGATCCATATTTCCCTTGAAAAAAACCCTTTATTTTCAGTCTGATAACGATAGATTTTTCCACATGTAGACTTTTCCTTTCCATATTCCTTGTGAATTTTCCTTGATTTCTAACACCATGTGCGCATTTATTGTTGTTAGCTTAGCTATTGACTAAAAGCTTACCTTTTTTTCATCCTCTAGTTAATAACTTCTTTTTAAAATCAGACATCACCTTTCTTTATTATTTCAGTGTTACTTTTTTTCCTAATATTCAAATTCTTTTTCTTAATATTTGTCTTAGACAAATCTTCAGAGTTGTATTTTTATTAATTTTACATTTTTCAGCTCCAAATTTTCTCCTCCCCTGACAAACATAAGTATTTGGGGGGGTTGTGTGGTATGCATGTAGTAGTTTATAGTAATGTATTCATTTAATCTTGTTTATAGAACAGACATAATCAAATCATCATCATGTGTCCCTGTAGAGGTGATAACCAGGTAGTATTTATTTCGGTAAGTGAAATATATTTATCTTAATGTCATAATGTTCCTGATGTCTGTTGGATCTCATCTCTGCCTTTCAGTGTTTTCCTCTCCTTCTGCTCATATTTTATCTATAAGTACTTGTGCATACAGGGAGAAGCCAATCTTTCAGGTTTACAAGACCTAAATCTGTGAGTCAGTACATGATGTTAGTTATTGATCTAACTAGAAGACACACAAGATGGAGAAATAATCTATACGGATTCAAAGTCAATGGCACCAACCTATCAATGATTTAAAAACTCCAAAAAAAGGACTATTTTGGACAAGGAGTGTCTCTTATGTCTTCCCTATACTATTTTTGTAATGGCATATAACCACTGATTTTAATACTTCAGTCATTAATCCTCCAGGTTTCTGTAATTCTGATTGAGACAAATGTATACCGACAAATGAGCAATTCCAAGTCTTATTTACTATTTATTCTCATCAGTGGCATATAAATAGTTAATAAGTATCATTCCCTTGTCTTCCCTTAGTGCCTTGGCTAATTTCGTAATCAATATCTTGCTTTGGAGCTAATTGCTTGATTTGTATTCCTCTTTGTGCCCATCCAGCCTGTTAGTGCTCTGCAGACTGCTGTCCCACCACAATGCTTCCTTTTCTTATCACATAAAGGCAACTCAAACAATTGTCCTCTCCCCTCAACAAAGATTCCACAGGTTTCCAAATTCCTACACCACTTATTAATCAGTGGTTCATTTCCACATTTGTACCATTTTCCTTCTTTTTGGACAATCCTGATAAATGGTTTTATGGAAAAATTGCCATAACCTCAGAATAATATCATATGTATAAAATACAATAAAAATGTTCTTCATATATGCTACCCTCTGTAGAAATGTGACTCCTGCTCTGGTTAAAGAAAATTTATTGCTGTTGCAGAAGTGATTGTGTTAGTTAAGCTGGGGACAAATGTAATTTTTAATTCTTTGCTCTTAAAGTTGTTTAGTGGTCTAACATTTACTCTTGTTCTGTTCATAAGTACAGTGAAATTTGGAGCCCGGTTCTGTGTATCTGTCTGTCAAGGCTTCATATATAGAAAAGTCACATTTCAGAATTAGAAATATCAAAAAAGAAAGAGCAAGGTTAAAGAAAAAACTCAAAGCACTTAAAAGAATGCTTTTTCTTTACTCTACAAGTGATGTCCCAGTCCAGCTTTCACTACCTTGTGGCTGTAACATTTTCATGTATCATTTTCATAGTTTTATATTCCAAGATTGTCATGTTTTCTCTCATAAATGACCACAAACACAGCACTCAGGATAAAGCAATTCTGTTTACAAATAAATGTGAGCTTGTTTACAAAGATTTACTTTAGACTTAGTCAAAACTAGATAAATAATTGGAGCCGCTAGTTCATTTCTTATGAGCCATTTCAGTTAATCATTTCCACTAAGCCCTGGAGTGAATGGAGAGATCTGTAAAATTATTTGCATCTCATCAGCTATCAATATATTTATCTTTATTTCAGTGTAGTCTTCATGAAAATAGGAATACTGTCATTTCACAGGTGGCTTGGTGTTTTACCTCATCCAGGAGGTACACCAGACAAGCTTCGTGGTTTATTAGTTTACAGCCTAACACGTGACACCATCCAACAGTTCCCCAGTCCAACAGCAGAGCCAGGCACTGCTGCACCCTCTTTGACAGTGGAGTGCTAATCCTGCAGAGCCTCACATTTGACTGTTATGTTGAATGGCTGCTGTGGCCTCCTGTCAAGTTACGGTAGGTTATAGACCCAGAAATTGCCTTCCCATCAAGGGTTAAACTGTATAATGTAATTGAGGCTTATTCTAAAAAATCTGCTTGCCCTGAGGTCAGGCAGAGCACTGAGCTGCAATCATTAATAAGCCATTTTTTGTTTGCCTCTGTGATCAAAGAATTCTTGTCCAGAGCGCAGTAGCTTGTTTCCTTTGCATTTCAGCTTCAAATTTAGTTTCCAGAGAGAAGAGAGAATAAATCCTGACAATAACAATGGTGAATCTTTAATGGCACTCATTAAAGTCAATGTTTGATTTTTCAACTGTGCTACCTGAAATTCAATTTTTAGACCAAAAATGCATTTAAAAGCTTTGGGGCCTTTTGTAACAAACACCCTTTCACAAGTTATACTGATCTGCTATGTTCGATGGAAGACTATTTTATGTTATTTGTTCCATTAGTTCCTTTAATTTCCTTTATAATAGCTGAACCTTTACAGCAGTTAAAAAAAATCTAATAGCAGCTTTGATCTTCAGATATCAGCTAGAGGGTACTCCACACTTACATTTTAAATAATGTACTGTAGAAAGCTACCATCCAATGAAAAATCCTCAATTACTTTAAAAGCTACCCTTCACCATGCTTTTACATTTACAGGCCTTTCTCCTTTTTTTTGAAATTTCAACCTCCATAATACTGAGGTGCTTTAAGCAATTATTTATGATAGCATTACCTCATACTAATTTTCTACTCAGTGCATAAACCAGCGTTGCATCTGCTTTTTTAGAACAGGGAACATGATCTAGCTGATACATGTTCTTCCTCTACTCTGGCATAATCGATGGAAAACTCTCCCCAGAGACAGCAGTGCCTATCTCTCCTTGCACAGAATGCAGTGTTGATTTAACTATTGCTTGGTAAATACATTAAAACAAACAACAACCAAAAAACCCCAAAGCAGAACCCTGCACCGTAAAATGTTACAATACATATCTTTTTGCACCTTTAGGACCAAAAAATCTGACAGATAAAGCTCTGAGCCTCATATGCTGTCGGAGTGAATGTACCTTGCTGTCTGCAGCTAATGCCGGCGCTACTCGATGTGCAGATGTTTGACTACGTATGACGCATGCATGGCTTCATCTGCTGTGGCCATGGCTGGGCATGGACTGCTCCATGCAATCCCCTGCATATAAGCAAGTATGCTTTTGCCCCTCTAGAGGGGAACTGGTTGGGAAACACTCATAGGTTCTTTTACAGGAAATTCTAGTTTTGCAGGGGAAAAAAAAGGTGATTTGCTTGCAAACAAATCAGCAGGAAGTCTCTCAGGCTGCAGAGCCTGCCAGCTTCACCTGTTCACACGTTATTAAAGGTTGGAGGTACTAAAATGGGCACCTACACATGATGCAAGTGCAGCCACCTGTTGTGCAAAATGTGCATGGGGAATTGGATTAGATTCAGAATGGGAGCCTCAATAATCTGCTCAGCACCAGTGAAATGCAAAGGAGAGGTCTCAGTGATGACTAAATGAATGCTATTCCTTTGTGTTACAAAACTCCTTCTGACATTCAGTATCTATACCTACTTACAAACAGAGAAATAGCTTTTGGATTAAATATGGAGTTTTATTATTGTCCTGATATAGGAGATACAGATTTAAATTCCTGTCCTGCAGGATGAAAAATGAGGCTCAAGTATTGAAACCACGAAACTGCTGGGTGGTTTCTCACTCTTGCTGAAACCTTTCTGCCTTTATTAATAATTGAATGGGCTTGAAACTGTCTTGCCACAGCCTTGCTATTAACAATGTCAACTAATCCAGTTCTTAATTCTTTCATCCCTCAAAATATTTAATTTCTGGCATTCAGTGCTGCACTCAGTCTCTCCCATCTGAAGTGACTGCTGAACCCCCTTGACTGTTGGATACACGCACACGTAACTTGTGCTGTCCTCAAAGTACTACCTCCCTTTACATTTCAGCTCTGCTACCAGTGTGCTAGGGTGCTTCTTATCTCGATTTCTGAGATCAGAGTACTTCTGAACCTGCCAGTCCTGCTGATCTCTGTTAGGCAATTAAGTTAGAGGCATGTCAGAGCTGAGAGATGTATTAAAAGGCATTTGCTGACATTACTTATCACATTCGGAAGCCTGCTTCCAAGAAATGGGAGACAGATGATCTCAGCCAGATCTGAAGTTGCCCTTCTCCCCTCAATTGCTTAGGTGGGATTCAGGTTCAGCTGAAAGGTGAGCCAGGTGAATGGTGACAGGACTGTCACTCCTTTGTTTTAATTCTGAATTATATTGTTTTTAGCTTTCATGAAAAAATAGGATTTTTTGAATACTCAATATTAAAAAGCATAACAGCAGTTAACAAGTTATACAAAGAAAAATATTAACCCTAATTTTTCTGCCAGCTATGAGGGCAAATCTTCTTAAATGTGCACTGCAAATCTTCAAAATATTTTAAGAAATTGTTTCTAAGAACTAGATAAATGTAACTAAAGCAAGAGAAAGAGATAACTTTCATCTTATAATTGCAATTTACTGAACATAGGTTTATTCTTTAAGATTGTCTGGAAGACAGAACTGGTGCAGACACAGTTGTCCATCTGTTTTCTGTCTTAAACTGAAATATCTGTAAAGAAATAGCTTCATACTTTAAATGTGAAATGGGCTGTAAAGCTTATATATCCTGAACTGGGGAAGAGCAGAAATCAGATAATTTACTCTTTCTTCATGGAAATATTACAAAACTCTTAAGGATCTCCAAAACTCAAACTTACAATAAATCTTATGAAACATAACAAATATAAAATACACCCACAAAGTCCTTCCCTCAGGTCATTAAAGTACTTTCTGCAAATTGTTCCTCAAATCCTTGAACTGAAGAAAACAGAGATTTGTACAGTGAGATTTACAATGTGGTCATATGAGATTTGCAGTTCCTTCATCAGCTTTGTGTGACTGACAGTGCTCAACAGACTTGTGCTTTTTCTTCCCCTTCCCTTCAATTTCAACTAAACAGTAAACAAAATTACCAAAAGTAGATCGATATGGTAAGTTTTGATTTCTTCTCAACAGAATTATGTTGCTTTATGTTTGGTATTCCCATTCAGAGACCTAGATTTTCCTCTTCTCTGTTTCCTCTGAAGCATGGTGAGTAGTGGATGCCCAACACTGAAAAAAGTATGGGAAAAAAATGTGTTTGCTCTTGGCACTATAATTGTTTACATTACAGCGGTATTTTGGGGCCATCTTTGAGATGAAGGTCCCTTTTCCTAGTTTAGATTATATACTAGAAAATAATCCTCACTTCAGAGCAGTTATAATATTACTGGAAGTGAATGACAAATGGAAGGGAGAGGGCAGATACGTGACTTGTGGGTGCTAGCTCTTGTAAGTCAAGGTCATTTAGGTACATCCTATATGAAAGGGGTGTGTATTTTAGTACTGGTACTATATGAAGGTTAGCAGTCAAGAGAAAAAACCTAAAACACAGAAATCAAGTCCAGACTAGTGGTTGACAGGGATGGATTGGCTTCCTTTTACAGTTAACCTGGTGCATACCTGTTATGTAAACTAGATTTTTCTCACTGTTCTGTTCACACACACACTACCAGCCCTTGAAGCCCTCTGCCAGGAAATGAGCTGGGGAGGGGGGAACTGAGCATGAGCCTCAAGGTGGAGCAGGAAGTTGGCTCAGAACAGCACTGCCCCACCTCCACAGGTCCTTATTTTCCAATCACATCTTTCCTGTCGTAACAGAATATTTGAGACAAAAAATGCTTGGTTCTGGTCCTCCATGCTCGATCTATACATTTACACGGTAGAGCCCCTTAAGATGTAAGAAGTGCATCATTTGAAAGGTGACATTTCATCTATTTACCTTTTATTATTGGTGTCTCCTTCAAGTATTGATATTACCAATTTGAGTGTCTTGGTAGCTGGTGTAGCAGCATGACATTAATTAATGCTAATTCGTGGGTTTTGTATCACACCCCTTGATTGACACGGTATTTTAGCAGTGCTCACCAGTGCTGCTGGGAAGAATTCCACTGGGCTGATAATGTTCCATTTTTATGCAATATGTGGATCATCTCTCGGTTTTAGCTGCACAATCCATTATAGAAGTTTTAAGAGAAATGGTTGTGTTGCTGGACTTTACGTGTTCCAGTTTTTAATCTGATTTATTAGTACGGGTGTGTTGAAGGGTTTGGTTCTTTTTCTGACACTAGCACCTACTTTATGCATCATGGTTTGAGACTTCTGGCAAAGTATGAGATCAGGCTCCATGGAGTAGCTCTTTTGCTGGCTGTGAGACCTTTCACTGCCTGCAGCTTTTCTGCCCACCAATTTTGGAGGAACTCTGCCTGCAGAAGGCTCACGACTACTTTTTGAAGAGGACCTGAACACACATCTCTCTGCTGAGAATGTTTTGAGTTCTCTAATACCTCTCCAGGTATGAAACTAACCACTCTGTTCAGCTTCATCTAGTGACTTCTATGCTCAGCTAATAGTAATTAGCACTGTACAGAAAATCACCCTATGAAAAGCCAGTGTCCATAAAGGAGACAGAGGAGTCCTGCAAGGAAGGACGGAAGGAAGGAAGGAAGGAAGGAAGGAAGGAAGCAAGGAAGGAAGGAAGGAAGGAAGGAAGGAAGGAAGGAAGGAAGGCCTAAAGTTTAATTTTTATTTGGAGCCGAACTCTTCAAATTTCAGTAATAGAATTTCATAGTTAACCTCCTCAGCCCTGAATTAACTGAAAAGGATTGAAACATCAAAGCTTCAAAGCCAGCCACCTATTGTTTGAAATAGCTCCCTGTCTTCCTTTTCTCTAGCACCTGTTGCTAAATTGCCTTCCTTTTATTACCTTTTCAGCTGTTGTGAGGCTTTTAATGGCTTCATTCTTCAAGGTCTTTGCCTAATTTGCTGCAGTTCTGACTCAATTATCACTCAGAGCCAAGAGGTCTGCTTCTCAGAGTACACAAATTTAGGCTGGTGGATCTGCAGTCTGGGTCTCTGCCCAACCACCAAATCCCACTGCCTCTGGAGTCAGATAAGGATCAGAGGAATACCTCTAGATAAAGTCATTGTACTGGTAGGCAGCGCATTTGTAAAGGATGGATTCCCCAGACCAAATGTTACCTTTGCTACTGGAAGGACATCTAAGTAAATGTTAATCCTCCTCGGTGTCTACAGAGATAATTTTGTTTTTTGGAATGAAGACCAAGCAACTAATCACACATAACAGAAAACCACTATGCATTTTGATTACTTAGAAAATATTGTCAGATGACAAATTCTCTCCAATTATTATATATAATATACATGAAAGAACTTGGTGACTAATAATTTTATGGGACCTGAGTGGAGGGGAGACACATATCAAGGAAGTACAGGGAAAAATCAGAAGCAGGAATTTCAGGTTATTTGTGCCAGTCTGTTTTCTGGGAGGTTTTGTGAGTTTGAATTACAGATTTAGCCTTTTCTCAAGATTGATTTGGATGGCAGTTCCATTGTAAAATGTATTTTCACCAGTTCCTATTGAAAGCCCAGTTTCTGACTCATTTACACTGAAATCTTTTCCACTTAAGCTGGCGCTTTTGGAGTCCTTTATATTAACCTGGTTGTTTGCAATCAAGTCCACTATTCTAGTTCTGTTAAAAGAAAAAAAATTGTGGCAGACACTATATAGGCAAACATAGGAAAAAAAAACCACACAAACAACCTAAAGAGAAAAAAAAAAAGGTGCTTTGAATTCCAAATGGGAGAAATAAAAATGATTTGTATTAAAGGTTAAATATACCCTAAACTATAATGTTACAAGTTTTATAGTAATGATGTCTCTATATCCTTGTGCAATACATCATCAGTCCACAGCCAAATACTACTGACACTGTACATATTTTATTTTTACAGAAAAATATTTGGATACCACTTACCTCTGAGGCAGTTCTGGAAATTTTAAATATACTTCTTTCTTGGGAAAAAAGGAAAGAACATCAAAATGAATGATGAAACCTACAAAATGAATTTTCAGCTATTTTATGTAAACTGCAAGAAAGTGTAAAATTTCTTGTTCTATTTCACTCTGCCCAGAGTTCTGATGATAGCAATCTGGAAATGTTACATTTGTAGTACTACTTAACTGTAAGAATTATCTAGTAGTTACCTAGGACTGTAAATAATCACAAACAACCTTTCTTCCTGGTGTGAGGAGGAACTATGATAATACAAGGTTAAAATAACCCCGTGCAAGTCCGTGGAATTAATTCCAGATGGACTGGTGGAACACAGCAGTTTAAAAGTAACATTACTGAAGCAAGGGTTCATATTTAATTGCAAATTTGCAGTACTTCCTTTTCACCCTGAGCTAAAGTAATTTTACTCTTCCTCCTGGTGAACCAGAACAACACTGCGTAGAAAGCTGATAAAAGGTTATCACAAGCTTGCATACTACCCCTTTTTATGAATCTCAAGGCTTTGGTAAGGAAGACAATTGATCAAGAGAACTCCCTGCTAGATGTTGGAGAAGAGACTATGTATGGAAATCAGTGGTACAAAATTACTGTATTTTTAAAGCTGGGTATAGCCAGATAAGCAATGCTTACTGCAATCAACTACAAACTGAATCCAGCAGGACAGCTATGCTCTCTGCTCTATAGTATACAACTGCAACATCTCTTCAATCTTCTTGTGACCTAATTTTCTCAATTCTAGTATGTGCATTACATTTTCATGATACTAACAAGAATATCAGGGAAGTGCTATCCTTTTGGGTGTAGTCTGGTTGAAAGGGTAGACCCAGACCATGGCCTTTTATGGCTAATTTGTAATACTTCCATCATTGTACTATTGTGTGTATATGGTGACTGTCAGTTCATTAGACCTTAAATCCGCTTATAAATATTTGATATTAAGTTCTTTGTTAAAGAAACTTTAAGCCTTGTCTAGTCTAGTGATGTGTTTATTTTTTAAATTAAACCTTAATATTTTACTTGCTCTAAAGTTTAGTATGGCAATAGAATTTTACAAGGGCTTAATAAGGATAGGCTAAGCTTGCCCTATTGTCATGAAAAGACTTTCTTTCTTGTGCAGCTTCTGCTCTTATTCCAGTCCCTCTCACTGATTCTGAGATTTAGTGTCTCATGTGTTCTCTTAGACATAGTCATCTATATACTATGGTGCTGTGACTATTTCATTATTCTGTTTCTTGACTTCATGCCCATGTCATCAATTCAGCAATTGGTTATTCAGTTTGTTAATGAGAGAAAAGCGCAGTGACCATTCAGTCAAATTACAGAATATAGAAAAGGTCAAGGTACTAGAGTACATTATTCTAATTCACGGAATATTGTACATAAGACAATATATTTTCCATTCCCCAATATTTCATTTCATAGGAAAATTATTACAAGAACATAATATGGCATAAAATTAATCCACCCTAAGAACAAAGCCTGCAATTAAAATGCTAAATGGCATAACTTGGATCCTTTATTTTGACAATTACTGGAGAAAGAGTAAGGATTTCATCTTGTACCACATGAAATCATAATTTTATAGTTATAATTTGCTACAGGATACTAAGTACATTTTAAATCTACAGCAAGATGCAGGTGCCAAAGTGCTGCTTAACCTCTCCTCCTCATAGGTAGCTCAGTACAAATCAAAATTCTGCTGAGTTTCATCCAATCCTAGAAACATGTGAAAAAGCAGCAAAATTTTTCATCAAGGAAAAGACAGAGATAAAGAATACAGCCAGGATTTTGTAGGCTCATAATTTCTAAAATCACCCTTGATAGTCAAGATCATGATGATAGTCCTTGCTGGGGAACTATGCAAATATTCACTCTAAAAACTGCTTTAAAACCACAAACCTCTTCCCGGAGCAGAATTTAAAATTCCATGTCCATTCTTGTAGACAGCAGTCACAGGACAGGTGAATTATGGTCATTTGCTCTGGTTTGGTCTGATAAATCTTCTGCTTTATGTTGCACAAAATGGAAAAGTCTTGGAAAAAAGTTTGAGAAATACCTTTCCTTGCTCAACCCTGGATGAGAGGGCACTTCCAGGAGGTACCAGATACAATCTTTCATGTAGAAGAGAGATTAATTCCATCTCTTATCTCTCAGAAACTCTTTTAACTGCTACAGTTTCAGATAAAAATAAAAGGAAAGGGTAGATTTTAAAGGAAATGATGTTCTCTTTTCTTTCAGCCCTTATTCTCCCTTTCCTGTGTATTTTCTTTTTTGTCAGAAAATGCTTAGGTAGGTAATTCAAGAGACTACACGTCAATGAAGGCAAGAACATCAATTCAGAAGAGACAGAGTTTGAAATACATTTTCCAGTTCCCTAACAGATAGCATGTTACCTGTATTTCACTTATAATTGCAAAGCTTGTGAGACGTTTTGTAACACCCTAAGGTTAATTTCGCTTGATATACCTTTAAAGTAATATCTAAGTGTGGAACTTCCAATTGGCATTTTTTTCCATAATTTTGCTCTATATGTTAAGCCAGCACGTCTACCTACTTGTTCTGCCCATTATCCAGAACAGTTATTATTTTTATTCGTACAAATATTAGACTCTCATGTTGGTCATACGAATTCACGTATTTCTGAAGCCTGTAATTTCACTTCTATTCTGCTTCACTAAATGGACTTAGTGATACTGTGATGAATTGAGCTATTGTACTGTGTCTCAGTTCTTTCTTGTTATTAATTATACTCCATTCATTAATATGACAAATTGAAAAGTTTTCAATTTTGTTATTCTTTTCTTCACTGTTCTGGAAAATCATTTTAGTTTAATCAATGAAAATTAGAGCCTCATAGCAGATAAAAAGGGGGAAGTTATAGTCAAATGATACGTGGGATCAGGTTCAAATCCGACCTGTGCTCACAATGCTCCAAATTATGAATCAAGATGCTTTTAGCCACCTAAGGGCTTGTTTTACATTCAGTTTTGTTTTACTTTCTCTGTCATGAGTAGAATAGGATTATTTATGTGACCCATTAGTGTCTCAAAAATTCCATTTTACAGGCAAACATCAGTTGCTTTGAGACTTTTAGCAGCTTTTCACCTGTTTCAATAGTTATTTTTTTGTCAGTTATTTGGCAAAATAAGTATGTTTGGGTAAAAATAATACACAATTGCCATTTCTTTTATATGGCTTTGAGAAAAATTTGAGCTGTTTAATCTATATTTAAAGTTATGAATTGAGAAGGGAAGAAGAGCATGTACTTCAACATACAGTAAAAGATTCATAATTTTTTCTGGCACATATGCTACTTAAACAATAGCTGCACCCGAAAACCATTGCATTTTATAGCCAAATCCACTATTACAGACTTGAGAATCTGAAGGACATAATTCAGATGTACTTTGGAATTCGTCAAAGGATACATATATTCATTGACACTTTTGCCTGTAGTTTTTTCAGCAGAGGATTTAATAATGTTGAACTACAAAGGAGAAAAAGGTTATGAAGACCTTTACACAGAAAACAGATATAAATATAAGAAAAGACCGTTATTTCAATACTAGGAGACATTTGAATGAGGACTTTCAGCATTTCTAACAACCTTTCGTTTCTGTCTTTTTTACTTCATGGTATTCTTTCAATCTGTCTTTGTGGTGTTTTGCAGAAATGTACATAATCCATTTTTTGTCATTTTTTTTAAGAAAAATTATTATGAATCATAACGTAGTCACCTAAACAATTTGGAATGGAAGTTTGATACATAAAATGTAAGTATAATCAAAATATATTAATCAAAGGGCTGAAGGGGGTGTAGAGGACATGATCTCCAATAAACCAGCGACATTTTGGAGCTGAAAATGTGGTTTCTCTTACCTTTGCTGCTGTGAAGAAAAGGTTGATGATTCTCTGGAGATTCTGTGCTAGCTCAAGACATGTCAATGACTCATCTGTAAATATCTATTCCCCTGAAGCTAGCAAGGAAAACTCCACAGAGTGTGCTTGATAATATAAATCTCATCATGAAGCAATATACATCTTGTAATTGCCACTTCACGGGTGAAGGCCAGATTTCCTGGCAGGTGTGAACTGGCATATCTCTGCTGAAATCACAGAGCTGCTGTGTTACATCACAGCCTGGACCTATTTCCTGAGCTATTTTTGTCATCCCCCTAGAATCAATTCCTTGAAGGCTAAGATGGTAAAGAAAGGAAATAACTCTTTATTCTTGGGACGTTGCCTACTTCATAGATTCTTGCCCTAAGACATTTGGCTTTCATTCTGTTATAAATGATAAAATGTAAAAATCTATGTCACGTGAAAAAGGTAGGACAAAGAAAAGAGAAAAATACAAAAATAAGACGACTTGAAATTACAGTTCAGTGAATTTTCCTCTTTAGTTTGGACTGCTTCAAATAATCTGCAGGTACATTAATATAAAATCTATGAAGCAAATATTTGCTTCTCACTTTTTCTATATTTCACAGTAGAGTCAGGATTAGACTCATAGGATTCCACACAAAGGAACACTTAAATATTAAAGACTGATGAATGACCAGACTTTTCTGAATAATCAGTTATTTTTGTTTTGATATTCTGTGGGTATGTGTTTATAGATTTTCTTTTTATATTTAATAGCACAAATGACATCATATTTTCTGTCATGTCTGAAAAAATGGCGTTTCATTTTCCATGTTTCCTGCCAAACTACTTAGTCCATCTCTCATCTAGATATCCTTTCTCTTCATTGTCAGTGATATGAACCAGAATGCCTATTTACTACACCTTATATACTCTAATAGCAGACAGCTCATCCAGTCGCAATTACATTACTTCAGGATTAGGCTTCAGTGTCACAGTCCTTTACACAAGGCATATTCACATTGGAAATGGTCTGTTTTTAACCAGTGAAAAAACAAATTTACTGGTAAGAACTGTGTAAGTTGAGAACAGATTACTTTGTGACTCAGTTGGAGCAAAGGACTGGAAACCTGTGGGCATAAACTGTGCATGGGATTTTCAGCCTCACAGAGGGTGTATTTGCCCAGATACTTATAAAATTTTTGAAGCTGAAAACTTCAGCCTTAGCCAGAAAGTGGGTCCAGCCGGAAGCAGGTCCAGCAGCTTTAAGGGATATGTCTACCTGGCACAACACAGAAATCCTGATCTACGTGCTTTGCTTCTGTATTGGCTTTAAATATCCAAGGTGTTGGCAGCAGAAGGGCTGCAGAAGTGGCCTCTGTGGGAAGAGGCTGGGGGCAGCTCCAACAGACCCACTGCAGCAGGAGGAGCAGGAGCAGGAGCGGGAGCAGGAGGCAAAGGCAAAGGAGGCACTTAGGTGCCACAGCAGGTATCTCTGCTGCAGCCTGTGGAGGATCTCATGCTGGAGCAGAAGGGTATTTCCTTAAGGAACTGCAGCCCATGGAGAACCCACGCTGGAGCAGGGGGAAAGTGTGCAGAGAAAGGATCTGCAGAGAGAAAACATAGCCCACTCCACCTCTATCCCCTCTGTGTCACTTGAGGCAGGAGGGAAAAGTCAGGAATAAAAGTGTGAAGTTGAGCTTGAGGAAGTGGAGAGGAAAGGTATTGTTTTAATGGGTGCCTTTGTTTTTCATCACCCACATCTATTTTAATTGCCAATAAATTAAATTATTTTTTACCTAAATTAGACTATTTTGCCCATTGCACTGATTTATGAGCAATTTGCCTGTCTTTATCTGAATCAATAAGTTGTCTATTCCAATCCACCTCCACCCCCTGCACCGTCCCATGAAGGAGGAATGTGAGAAGCTGGATGGGCATGTGGAACTTAGCCAGGTGCAGCCCCGCAGGAGTTTTTAGAAAGAGGCTAGTTCTGTGTATAACATACTTGATCTGTGATGAGCTGTGCGATATTCACCTGTGTTGACTTCGGTGCTCTTTTGCTTTTAGTATCTGTTGCAGGGATTTTTGGGGTATGCCTGCCAGGCATTGCCACAGGCATAACTGAAGTTCCAGCTTCCTCACAGGTATCTTTGAGTTGCATGGACTTATTCCTCATAAAATCCTTTGAAAACCAGTATATCTGAACTTAGTTATTAATTTTTTTTGCTGTCTGAGCATAGATCATATTAGAAGACGTCAGAAACTGACATGATGGTTGGGAATTTAATGGGGTATATTTTCTTCTTGATAGGCACATATATTTCCCATTAATGCTAATGGGAATTATATGCATGCAGCAGAAGAACACACCACTTTGCATGTAAATTTCACATTTTATTTTACAGAGGGTATGTAACCCTATTATCACCAAAAAATTTTATCCCAGTTCAGTGGGTTATAATCAAACATTAAAATGATCTAGCTGAAACTAATTTTATTTTACCTTTCCAACTCTTTTGTAATGAAAGTACTTTAATCCAAAGCATCTTCTGTGTCATGTGCGTGAATAAATAACCCTTTTCTTGCAGTTAAGTTGTTTTTAAACTCAAGCTAATAAAACTACTTATTTCCATTTCCATCAGAATTACAAGTACAGTTAAAAGGCTTACACAATTTATATTTGAAACATTCTTCAGGAAGAGAGACTGGTAAAAGATCACATCCTTGACTTTTGAAGGTATCTTCTAAAGCTCAAAGAAAATGCCAGCTTTTGTGAATCCTCTATAGGATCTAGAAAGTATGTAGAGTTTTTTTGCCATGCAATGATTTTTCAAGTAGAGAATATGCAATTCTATGGCTGTACATTTTAAATAACACAAGGTCTTGTGTAAAGTCTTGTGACTCAGGCTAGCATTGACCATGATTCGTAAGTTGTATTAGAATTAGCTATCTCTCCAATTTCTTCTCCCTTCTTGATTTTTGTCTTACATGTATGAATTTCTTCTTTTTTGCTTTACTAACCTGTCCATTCATACCATAAGCAGCTGCCTTTTCCCTGGCACATTCAAAAGGTGTCTCCCACATTCAGGAAGATTCAATTTCAGGACTCTTGTCTGAAATTACAAGTAATAAAAAAATGTTGATGCACTTAGAAACAAAAAATGTCCTTTTGCTGAATTTCTGGAAGAAAAAAAAATCCTGCAAAATAAAAATAATTTTTCTAAATTCCCCATAGATAAAACTGGAAAATATGAGTTCAGCTGAAGTGCTATGCCTTGCTGAAAGCATGATAGTCTAATAAAATGAGCCTTACATCTGGCATCATGAGTTCCAGGATATCATATTCATGGCAAAGATCTAGCTGGAGATTTCTGGCATGAGCCAAGATTTTCATTGTTGTCAGGCTCCATTTTCACAGCAGAAAGCCTCTGGGAGATGCTTAAATCAAAACATACCGAGTTTCTGCAATAAGGCTCTGGTTCTTAAGTAGATTCCATCCAGCTGAAACCCAAATAGAAATCATGCTGGAGTAAAAAACAATTAAAAATTATATTTTATTTCAACTGCTGGCATGATGGAAGCTCTTTTATTTCCTAATCAAATAAGAGACATTGTAGAGGTAAGATGGGAGACCATAGCAGTTTGGACAATATCTAGAGAAGATCTGAGATCCTTGTTACTTTACAAAAGTAAGAACTGATACTTTAGATTTCATATGTAGGTGGAAAAAAAAATCCATTAAAGATAATTTAACAAAAATTTCATCCCCAAATCAGAAACCTGAAGCCAAAGGGAGATTTACCATTGACTAGGAACATAGCCTAGGAACAGAGTAGGTTTTATTTGACACAGGTAGGTACTTTGTAATTTTGATTTTTGATTATTTCTTCTGTTGTTTGAGCTCCTTTTTTTGGTGCAACTCCCTAATTCTGTTTTCCTTCCTCCTCCCTTATACTGATTCTACTTCTGAGTGCTCAATCAGATCCTTGGAAATCAATGTGGCTGGAGTTATTCCAGGAGAGGACCTGCTTTCACTATAGTATCACTGCAAAATTACCATTCTTTAGGAAGGAGCCCTAAGCTTTTCCTCTCCTTTGAAAGTGTTTGTCTGGGTAAGAATCTTGACACACAGAGTACAGCAACACAGGTTTCAACTAATATTCATAAGATTTAAAAGTTGTTGTTATCATTATTATTATCATCACTATTATTGATAATAGTAATAATAACTTAATTTTAGCCAGATTTTATTACTATTTATCTTAGATACATTATTATATTTATATTTCTTCATTCTGAATTTTGAAAACATGTATAACATTCACAAGATAATTTTTCATCCTTAGAAGCTACAATAGTTCTTTAGTTCAAAAATTACTGTCACTGTTCTCCCAGCAGCAACCTGCACACTTGTTATATAAGTAAAGTGTAAGAAGTATAAGGGTTACAAAGCTGACCAGTAGGAAAAGCCAAAATTAGTCAGATTCTAAGCCTTCTCTTCTCAAAAAGATATAAATACGTATGACAGCCTTTTGGCAAATATGTTAACCTCTAAAATTTTGTAATGGGTATTCAATTGTAATAAATAATTCATCTTACTTTTAAAATAATTTTAAAAAAAGTAGAAAATGTGAAATTTTGTGTTAAATTCTATTAGTTTTTGCAGATATTCCTGTAGGCCTTTGCACAAAGGTCAGTCACATGAAAAAACCTCATTACAAACATAGACAAAACTCATGTTTCATGCAGCTAAACTTATGCACATTTTTTGGCATAATCTTGACTTTAGTTTCTGTAATGTACCATGACTTTCCATCCTAGAAAATCTTTTAGAAGCTTGTCTCGCATTTCTGATCCCTGTATAGAAAAAAAGGCATTGAACTAATTTCCAAGGGATTCCTGTAAGCTGTGTCTTGTGCCTTCTCTCAGAACCCTACTGTACACTAAATTTCATAAAATTTGTCATGTGGCATTTGGATAGAGACTAGGATGCCTAACATAGATCAGTGAGGCCTGGCAGAGGCAGCCAGCACTAGTGTTAGGAAGATATATTCAGGTAACTGAGGTTTAAAGCTAGTCAGCATGGCTGGATGTTTGAAAAATAGTGTCAAAAAGATCTTCATGGAAAGACACACAGAATGTCCCCACAGGGTTCTGCAAACCTTAGGAATGAAGAAGTTGAATACAAGAAGGTAGTGGAAGAGGAAAAAAAAGACATTTATTTTCTATTTTTTTCTGTCAGAAACATTAAACATTAGCTATGTAAAACCTTTCTTTCAGTTTTCACTGAAATTGATCCAAAATGTTATCAACCTCATAGAAATTCTTACTTCATAACTATGTTTTAAAGTAAGTCTGGAAAATTTTGGTCATACCACTCACTAACTCTGGTTTAGGTCATGGCTGTTCACACTGGGGGGACAGAGATAGAAGATTAAAATAAGTGCCCTGATCAGAGCAGAAATTGGCCCAGATTAGCTTAGTTGGTTAGAGCACGGTGCTGACAGCGCCAAAGTTGTGCGTTCCACCCCCGTATGAGCCATTCACCTAAGAGCTGGATTCAATGATCCTTCTGGGTTCCTTACAACTCAGATTATTCTGTGATTCTGTGAATTCATAGAATACTTCAAAAAACACATTTACATTCAAACCAAGATGGTATGTGCTGTTTCACTCTTAGAAGTGGGTTAGACTATTTGGGTATATGAAAAAACATACAAATTGAAAACCCTGAGAATCATACCACATTCTTGAGTCTGGACACATCCTGTGACATGCTTCAACTGTCCTGATTTCTGTTGAAATTAAGGTACTTGAGCTAGACTTATCATCCTGGCAGCTGGGATGCTCAAACTCAGGAATACTGTGGGAGCATAATTTTTGACACAGTTTGGACAACCGGACTTACACATATTCAGAATTTTTTCAATTCCAAAATGTACTCAATGAACTCTTAATCTCAACACATTTTTGCACCAACATCAGGAGTGGCAGTGGGAGGTTTATGAAAGTGGCTAAGGAACTGCTAAGCTCTATTTCATCCTTGGAAAAGGCAAGTTCCCAGCAGTCAACTGTCTCTCTGTTGCTGAACCAGAGCAATGAAAGCCAGAGTGGCCAAAAGGATTTATCCACATACTCAAAGAGCTATTAAGTAATATTTAGCAGAATATATAACTATTCAGCATGACTAAAAATGCTGCAAGCAAAATCCTCTATCTGATTCTGTAGAAGAACAAATCTGAACTTTCAGGAGAGTAGGAAAGTAGCTCTGCAAATCTACTTATTCCCATGGCATTATCATTTTCTTGTTCTGGCTAACACATTTTTCAGCTGTGGTCTAGACTCACAGCTGGAATAAGAACTTCTAGATAATAATTGATAAATGCAAAAAATCTGTGAACATAATTTTCTAGCAGTGATTTTTTAAAACCAATTTGATAGAATCTATCTACTTGTAGAAATAATCCCTTTCAGAACCTGTGAAATTGACAGGTTGGTCCAAAAGGCCTAAATGTATAAAAATCTTGAGGGTCTTTATAATGAAGCCTTGAATATTTTTCTGTGTGTCTCCTTGGACTTATTGTGTAAGCATTTTAATCTGATTCCACACCACCATTCTGTTTTACTAAAGAGTTTTGGTCCAAAGGGC
Source organism: Machaerirhynchus nigripectus (assembly GCA_013397975.1). Classification (NCBI taxonomy): domain Eukaryota; kingdom Metazoa; phylum Chordata; class Aves; order Passeriformes; family Dicruridae; genus Machaerirhynchus; species Machaerirhynchus nigripectus. The sequence goes on from VZRQ01011079.1 coordinate 438,147, forward strand.
CATGGGTTTTGTGTGGACATTTAAATGGTCAAATTTTTGTTGCCCCAGGAAACAGGGCATTTCTATCCATATAATGGTAATTAATATAAGCTGAGGTTAAGCCATTTGTTTTGAAATATTTGTGTTTCCTATGCTGGAGACTGTTTCTTTTAGCTACTGGAGGACACCCCATGTTAAATCCTTGGGACTCATAAGGATTTCTGGTCTTTTTAATGTTAATTTTCTTAAAATACAGAGTTCTTAGGTCTATTTCTTCTGTCAGAGGAGCTTTAGTAGAGAAAATATTTAAAAATGACAAGTAGTGTGACAAGAGGCTCTGCTAAATTTCTCTTGGATTTACTCTGTGTGTCTGAATATTCCAGTCCTTCTCCGCAACAAACTTTTGTTTGATATTTATCAAAAATACCTTTTTTTTTTTTTTTAAATAATAACATCTAAAATAGTCCTAGCACATTTACTGTGACACTAATATACCTCAGGGCCACCTTCTTACTGCACAATTTACCTACAGCATTCCTTAATGGCAGAGAAAAACACAGCCTGTCATGGCTTACTGCAACCTAACAGACTTAAATTGCATCCAGAAAGCTGACAGGCCACTGCATTATTAACTGAGCCACTGAGACCCTTTAAACTGTATTGTATATAAGTTTATAGCGCAGGGAGTATAGAATTTTAAGCTTGCACATTTTAATGTATTTAATTTGCCGCACTCGGCAGTTTGCTTTGTGAACTGTTAATCTTTTCAACCGATACAGCAAAATGTCACTGTATTCATTTGCAGAGTATAATAGGCTTATATCCTGAAACAATAAAGTTATAATAGCCTGCCTGCTGCCTGGAGAAGTTATACAAATTCAGCATGTACAAGGTGTTGTGTGTCCTACTTACCCTCTAGTTTTTAAAACTCCTCATATCAGTGCCTTGAAAACCAGTCGTGCACATTACTTTGGTGAGATAAAGCCAAGTAACTGTCATGGATCAAGCTCTGCTGAACTCTCTCTCTCTTTCTCTCTCTCTCTCTCTCTGGAACTGCTTTCAGTACTTTGATACTAATTTGTTCTTGCCATCTCCAGCCACTCCAACTGCAAGCTGAAGTCACAGACATTCAGGTTTGTTCTGCACCCTCAGTAAACATACTGGTCTGGAACTGGTGGGTGATTCCTTCCCTTGTGCCACTGGCAGGAACCAGCAGCCAGGTAATCACAGATCTGAGGCAAAAAAATCTCCTGCTAAGCTATCCAACCTCCAGGAAAGAGGTTCTACATACTCGCTCAAACTTTACTGGTCTTCTTTGTATTTGCCCTCCATTCTTTCTTCAGACCATTTCTGCCCAAATTGTCACCTCTCTTTTCTACAAGTGTTATGAAAAGGATTATGTGATCATGGTGGTACCACAGTGTTTTTATAGAAATGAGATATACCCTGCAACAGAGAATCGTGGGTGTGAGGGTAAAGATGATAACAATAATAAAGGGCATTCTGATGCTATCAGTACCAGCCTAGGACCTGTTTTTTACTGAGTTTTCTATATGTTTTGAATGAAACTTACTGGAGAAGGAATAGATAGGTTATTTCTATTATAGGACATCCATTCTGAGGAGTGGAAATGTGACATTCTTCATGAATTTCTGTCAAGTGACTAAATGACACTGCAGTTACACTTAGGCAACTTTATGTTCAGCCTGTGAAGTGTTTAGTTGACTTGCAGGGCATATTACAAAGCTTGTCTTTTTAAAAAAAGGATTGTCTTTCTGCCTGAGGGGAAGGTGTGTCCACAGAAGGGATCTTGTGGAGGTTAGTCGAGCTTGCACACTCAGATACTGTTAAATATTCTTTAGGAAAAAAAGTCTGAAAACAAACAAACCAAAATGCAATGGAGAAAAACGACTTGTCAAATGAAGTCTTTGTTGTCTGGATTATTTCTACTCATAGTGATTAATTAAAAGGTAGCCTGAAGCAGAAGAAGGTCGTGCATCTCAGTCCACAACCAAACAAAATCTTTAGGGAAAAATCAATAAAGTGATCCCTGGCTGATTGTAGTAAAAATATAATGTAAAGAAAAATAAGATACTCTAAACCAAATGCATTTAAAAAAAAAAA
>VZRQ01011079.1:443198-488425 GCA_013397975.1 Machaerirhynchus nigripectus
TTTTCGACCGAGCCCTCGTCGCACCCTTGGTGCGTTTGCGGCCAGGGCTCCGCTCTCGAGCCCGGTCTCGCAGCCATAGCCCAGCGGGGATCAGCCGCGGAGCCCCTTCAACGAGGCGCCCTCACGGGCAGGGGCCACACCGCGGCAGCTCTCCAACAGTTTATTATTTTCCTTAAGTTGTGGTGCCTAAACCTTCACCATAGTTGATGTGATTCTTGCAGAATACAACTCAGCCAAAGTTGAGCTGTTTGGAAGGTAAATATGCAAGTATGAAGAAGGAAATCTTGTCTTCTAGTAGTCCTCAGGAATATCCATCTAAGAGCTTCCTTTTTTTATCATTTTAATGGGTAATTACATATGGGCCTTGGCCTTTAGTGATTTCTGTATGATTTTCCCAAAGAGACATCAGGGAGCCAGACAAAAGTCCAGGATATGTGGCTTGTACAGCAAATTAGAAGAGATTTTCTTTCTGGAGAATCAGAATTTCTGGTGGCAAGCTGCCTGCTCAAAATTTTATCTGCCAGATTCCTTTGTGAGGAAAGTTAAACTTCATGGAGAGGCATAAAGCAATGATGTTGCAGTGGTGAAGATGATACAGTGGAAACAACACAAAGGTTCAGACTTGCTGAGATCCCAAGGACCACAACAGAATTAAGAAAGCTGAAGAATAGTGCACTCCTACCCAGAGAGATGAAATTCTTAAGGCTGGATTTGATCAGCTTGCTTCAGGAGAGATCTGAGATCTGAACTGCCTGAACTCTATAATGCTATGAACTGTCAGCATTAATGTTATAACAATTTTTACAGATAATAGTTAATGATATTTCAGTGTTCAATACCTCAAATTCACTTTTCAGGGGTCCATTATGATCAAACACACAAATGATCCAAGGATTTTGTTTAATCAGTTGTTTGTTCAAGTACAATATGATAAAAAGGTAAAAGTACAGTAAAATAGGACTGCTCTATTTCCAAAAGTAAAGGAAAAGGCTTGTGAAACTGTAACCTTTCATTCAGCCAAACTCCCATATTGTTTATTCTGCTCTTTTATTCCAGTGTTTTGTTAATCAAGGTTATTTCCAAAGAAAAAAAATTGCAATGAAAACCACTTTAAATACTACCCATCCTGTTAATAGACTTAACCAGGAACATATATTTCCATCTGCCTTTGAAAGTTGACTTTTTTAAAGTTATCAATACAAGTCAAAGTGTGAGGCCTTCCAACTCAAAATATTCTGTGATTCTGTGGCTTCTTGGTATTTTTTTATTATTTAAAAGAAGCATTTGGACAATCACCAATTGGCAATCACCCTGGACACTGATATTGCTGAGTCCTGTTTTGTATCTTAAAGGATGACATTGCTTCACAGGCTACTGGAAACCCATTGGTGGTCAGAGGATTGAATGTCATCTGAAAATGACACCTGCCTTTTACAATCTGACTCGCAGCTTGTTTTATTTTAGTTTGCATGAGAAGTCTCTTGACTGACTAAAACTGTAAGAATAGAGAAAATTTAACAAAGTCTTGAAGAGTTTGTTCATTTGCTTTAGTTCCTGTATTTTTAAAGTTTGGAAGGCCTGTCTTTTGTTGAAACTGGAAGGCACAGTAATTCAAATGGAAGCTGTAGTTCCTACATCAACATGAATCATGAATTTGCTTGTTAAAACACTTTTGATAGGTTACATGTACTGTAGTATTATTGTTGTGATTGCTTTTGCTTTTATTATTTCTCTGGAAAAGGATATGCTACCAGTGCTGAACAGTCAGACGTTTCTGGCTCATTTTACAGTGTGTGGAAAATTTGATCATATGGTTCTCCCTGCAACTGTTGTGGAAACAGTTTATTCAGGGTTAAGAAAACTTTTCATTCAAGAACTTAAGTGCTTCTCCATCCTTCTCAAAGCTTGAACTTCACCAGCATCTCTCCTGGGTCATAAATCTGTGTAAGAAGAGTTCATATGGAGAATGTGTGCTGATTTTTACCTTATTACTGCAGCTCTGTATATGTTGTATTATTTATGTTTATCCCAGGTAAAGGTTAGCTGAGATAGGTGATGGTTATTTTATTTGAAATTGATATTCTAGGTGGACCAAAAGGCAAACTACAGTGTTAGGCACTTTATGAATAGAAAGCCAATGACAGCTCCTGTCCTAAAGAATTTAAAATTTGCCTATGATTTGTGACAATTTACAGAACTGCCTGTAAAATAGCAAAACGAAAGACCAATTAATAATGACAGCCCTTTTCCAACAGAATGCAAAAGCAATTCAACAAAATTCCTTTAACAACTTTAACCATAAATACAGATTTCTGAGCTCCAGACTGCCAGAATATGCATGACTACAAAACATGCATCTCTGACCACGTTATTTCACTGTCCACTGAATTGCATGGCCCACAGCACTTGGTAAAGTACCTCTGTGCTACTGATCTGAACTTATTTTGGAACAGACAAGGACTCTGACACTGTGCAGCTGAAGACAATTGCTGAATCCACAGAGAGCTCTCTTAAAATGCATTCATCCTTCTCTTAGAACCAGCAGTCACTGTTATGATGACAGGTGACCTAAGAAACCTGAACTTCTGCCAGCACATTCTTGAGTCCCATTATAGCACCATATAGGTATTTTTCACCTGATATAAGATCTTTCGTATGACCTTCTCTGAAATTTACTGACTTTATTGTAAGTGGTATCTTTCTAATACTGGCAACACCTTCATACATTTTAATGAGCTGCCCTGAAAATAATAGACTTTTGTCATCATGTTCAAAATATCTCAACTCTGAAAGGAGTATTTTGCATCAGCATCAGTTCTTAGACTCATATTCCCAGCATCTATTCCTTTACATCCTGGAGGAAAAAGACAGCTTGTTCTTATTTTAATGTGTCAAGGGACATTGCTTTGTTGAAGGTCTTTTTATCCACATCTTGTAATTTCTTTGTCTATTAAGCTAACTCATTCAATTTTTTTTTATTTATTGTGTGCTGCAGCTATAGTTTACATTGCCATGCTTCTACCTATGGCTCTGTTTCAAGCAACTCTGTAAAACAAATGTAGCCCCATGATAGCCTGGTGAAGTGCTAGTACTTACTTAGCAGTAGTTGCCCAGATTTCAATGGGTTATTTCAAAGAATACAAGCTTTATAAAACCTACAAAACCCACAAAAAATTGGCCTCAGCAGCTATTCCTGTACATTGCTACCTCAGCATTTGTATATATGAAAATGAGACATCTGGTGCTCTGAAGAGTGGCAAGGAGCTGTATAACAAAGCTTGATTAGAAGAATGTCTTTTTTTATACAGTATTTTATATTCTTTTTTGAAAAATATAGTTTGCAACTAATTGCATGAAATATTAAAGTATTAAATTATTAAACAGTATATTTAAAGTATAAAATATTAAACAATAAGTAAAGTGATACTTTTATTTTTCTTAGCCAAGTTCAACTCAGGCAAGCAGACCTAGAAAAACACATATTACCCTCCTGCTGATCCACAGTAGCACAATTATTTAAAAAACCTAAACTTATCATGAACTGTAACAACTACCCAAAGAAATCTTGAAAGATAGGAATTATTATTCTTTTTCAAGACAAGATCATTGAATACATTAACTGATTTCCTTAAATACTGTTAATGTAGCAACATAGTTACATATTTATTATATAATATAATAGATTATACTATTACTATATTTATTTCTATTTTATTGCTTTATATTTATATGATTTGTCATGCTATAAATATTATGCATTTTACTACATCAAGGGACTAGATATAGAAAAATATTATGTATATGTACAATGGCCCTAATTTAGCAAAACTCTTACCATTAACTTAGAGTTAACCACGTAGTAAAGCACTCTGAATATCTTCAAGTAAACTACCCATATTCATTAAGCTAAGCATTTATTTAGATGACCGACTAAACTGAGAAATTAATCATTTGTGGTTTTTGAGACCCCACTGGAAAACTGAGTTTAGTGGAAAATAAGCTGTTACTGAGAGAAACACCAAGATGTCTTCTGGAACACTGCAGTAGGAATATGTTTCCTATCAAACTGCCTGGGACTTTTCCACAGATGAAAAGTTGAGTTTATATAACTCCATCTGGGAAAAAATAATCCAATAAAGGAGCAAGCCCTCAGCTAGAGGATGCTAAAGTCAATAGCAATGGCATTTTTAGAAACTTTGCACATGCTGAAGACATATTTCTTTATAGGATTTTAATGCAACACTCAACATTGCCAACATCAGACAAAGTGTCTGAGACAGCATTATCAGCACTACAAAATGTGTCGTATGCACATATATTGACATAACTGAATTTTTGTGGGGTTTTTATTCTGTCTTCTGTGTTGACAATATTTCTCCATGCTTTCAGTGACTTTCTCTGTAATGTATAAGAAATATTATGCTTTGAAAAAAAACCACAAAAGAACACCTGAGAAAAGCATTTGGAATTTTGTTCCAAATATTGTCGTGTATGTAAGTTGTGTTCCATCAAGAAATGCAGTGTCTGATTTTTAGTTAATGTAACTATTTTTCAGTGAGACACACACAGGCTGCCTCAGTTACATAGTACTCAGATGTACTAAGAGGATCACAACAGCTGCTTTAGTCTTTAGGGCAGTCAGCTGAACAAAAAATTCACAGAAGGAGATAGAAAGAGAAGGTCTCCTAAGGTGAAACTAAACGGCTGCTGCTTTTCCTGTTCTTCCTGCTGTGTTTTCATGCTGTGCAGTTGTGGTGCAGAAGACAGGCGTCATGGCCCAGCCAAACACCCCTGTCCAATGTAGCCCTGTGCTCAGGGTGCTCTCCCAGTACAGTGACACAAACTCCCGGTTCCAGGCATCCAAAACAAATTAAAGATTTCAGTTTAAATTCTCTGCTGGTATAAACTCAAGCAGCACCACCAGAATCAGTAAAGCTTTGCCTGTTTACACCAGCGGAGAAATTATTCCTCTCTAAAGAGAGATCTTGGAGTTCAGCTATCATGGAAGACTGATTTCCTGTCAATAATAAATGTCCTCAGTATCCTACACAAGTCTTCAGTTTATTGCCTCTGGACATTTTTTAATAGCTGCAAGTCTCAAGATGGAAGCAGATTTTTATGCTTTATTTTGAAGGGTAAGGATTGTTCAGAAAAGATACTTCTTGAGCTGCCCAGGGAAAAGGCTATTATAACACTAGCATGGTTCAACCTATCAGCCTAACTTGGGTAAGAAAAGAAACTTATTTCTTTATAACTTGTCTTTCATTTTCACATCCATTTGTTCAAAGACATCTGAAAGTCCCTGAGCACTGACCTGAATAAAATGAAGAAGGAGGCTAATAGAGTGTTCACCTACAGTATTGTTTCCTCTCTTGTTATTAGATGGATATGACCCTGTCTTTGATCTTCCTACAGATGGTACAGCCAAGGGTGCCTAGAATAAAGAGTGTCACACTCCTCCTAGGAGAAAAGAAAGAAAGAGGAGTAGAGTGGGAATATGCACAAGTAAGAAAATGGCCACTCTGGTAATTACAAGTGACAAAGATAAATGAGTAAGAATGTGTGAACATGTTCCTCAGTGGGTCCTTAAATAGGTAGAAAATGTAAAAATGCAGCATGGAGTTGATGAAAGCAAGGTGAAATGATACTGAAATAAAACCAGGACTTCCTCTTTGATTCAGTAACCCTGTTAGGGAAGTGATAAAATAAATATTTTTAGGTTTTTTTTCTCTCTTGGTGGTTCCTTATATACTAGCACACTGATTATTTTTCAAGGGTATAGCTCCTTATTTCTGCCTGCTTGTCAAACACTGAGCTTATGTGCATTGTCAAATAACAGTGAAACGGCTGCTGTTTATAGAGACACATGACAAGGAGAAAGGTAGCCAGCTCTGATGTGTAAGGAAGAGCTTCCCCAGGAAGGACAAGCTACTTATTTGACTGAATAAATATGTTATCTTCTTTCATGTGTTTATCCCAGAGTGTTGTTTATTCATTGCTCAGGTATTTAGATTTTGGACTATGCAATCAAGTATTTGAATGAAGGAAGAACTATACCCTCCTCTCCTTGACATTAGAGAGAAGAAAGGTAATTATGGATCCTTTCCCTTCCCCCCTGCCCCCCCCCAGGATTTTTAACTAAAATTACTGGTCAAATATGTATTAAAAAACATGCATTGCTGCTTTGGGTCATGGATGGCTTCATACTGTGTTGGAGCAACAGACTCATCACATCTACCTCTGAGCATAGGTTTTTCTGAATCTGATTGGAAAAAACTCCTAAGGAAAAAAAAATTATGCTTACAGTTTTTGTGGGTGTGATTCAAGAGACAATACAGAAAAGAAGGACTAATTCACTCTTATTGACACTTTCTGGAGCTTCCAATATTACTGTGTGTAACCACTGAAGAGGCACAACAGCACTTTAAGCTGACAGCCACAGGACACTCTATATCCCATGGCTCACACAGCCCTCGGTGCAGCAGTATTTTCCTTCCCACATACTTGTGATGCCAGGCTGTAACTGACACTGGAAGAAGAAGAAAGTGCTGAAAGTTTCATATCTTGTCTTCAGATTTTGTCTAAAAAGATAGAATTAGGATCAGAATCAAACACTGGATCCAGGTACTCTGCTTAGCTCTGCTACTGGCTCAATTTGTGACATTGGTTGCATCACTTAATTTCTATCTATATGGTTCAAGTACCCTTTACTGTCTCTGTTTCAAGAACAAAAGATTAATATTTCTACACACACATAGACATACATAGAAGCTTCATGATGTTCAAAGGGTTTTTTTGAGGTCTTCAGGTAAAAATCGTTTGCCACAAAATTCAGGAAAGCATTTCCGCACATCTTCAACTGAACATATTTAGGATGGCATTTGCTTTGGCATCATTTATAATTTACAGTGCTTCTTTATTGTTTTTAAGGTAAATATATCAAAATCATATGGACCCAAATAAGACCTCTGGTGGTGAGTGTGATTAAAAACTGAAATATGAGCCTATTCACTCGTACCATCTGTTTTGTTAACCCTCCAGAAGGGAGAAACAGTTCTACATAGTGATTAAAGTGTATGACAGATAATTTTATCTGCACATTTCCTGATTGATTAAAAAGTAGGGAAATATATAATCAAGTAGTTAGGAAGTATATTTGCTTCTAAAAATAAACTGTTAGGAATATCAGAATTATTTTGGAACAGCAGAAGTTTTTGAAACCTGAAATGTCTTGATTATCCCCCGGCATGTTGATTCTTCCACTTGGAGAACATAAAAGTATATCTTATAAATGTGCACCTCTCATAAGAGAATCTTAAAAGCCTCTCTTCCATATGGCAGGGACTAAGGGGGAAAATGTCAATGCTTTTTCTTTAAGCAACAAATAATTATGGCACTAAATGAAACAAAGGTAACTTAGCAACAAGGTATTCATTTTCTCATCTAGCATTTTCTAAAGAATTCCGACTGAGGCCAGCCCATGAGCCTTGTGCTATTTATCTGCTTACGTGCATTTGAAGCATTCCACTTCTTTTTAGTGTTGCCGTCTGTGAAAAGCCAACAAAATATGAACAGTGATTATAAACTTGAAGTGCAAAGGGAAGACCTTGAAATAGTGTTAACTCCAGTATTTCAGTACTCTATAGGTATATAGATTTCTAAAGCTGCATGAATCACTTGTAGCGAGTAAGCTTTTTCCCTAAATATAGTCCTCTACATGTTTATGAAGTGTCAGTGAACAGACTGCCTTTGAAATTAATGTGCACATTTTAAAGTGTTTGATAAAGGCCTTATCCAAAGACTAAAGAATGGATGGAAACACTCCTACTGACTTCTCTTGACAGAGGCCAAATACAGTGTGCAAACATGTTTTATTTGACGGATTGTTCACTAGCTGTTTACTGCAAGTATTGTTTAGGAATATACTTAATACCATTAAATGTGGATTTATAGCAAGTAAGTCTTGTCAAACCAACCTTTTACAAATTTCCCTCAAAAAGGCAACTATATCTTTGAGTTATTTTTGAGGCATTTAGCATGTATGAATGAGGCATTAATGTATGAATGTATAATTTTAACATATTTAATAACTAAAACTCTGACAAAAAGATTAATGCTGTAAGATATCAATGAGAAATATGTAGTTAAATCAAAACTTAATTAACATGCTGATGAAAAAATAACCCATAAATGGGAAATTGTTATTAAAGGGGTTTTACTTAGGGAGTTGCTGCAAGCTTTTGGTATTGAATCTAAAGTTATTCAATACCTTTCTCAACAGTTTCATATTAAATTATTGATAGATAGGTAGATAGATAGATAGATAGAATTGGTAGAACTTATGTAGGCAGTGAGTTTAAAAGATGAATATTGGTTTCTCCTAAAATGACAAGGCAATTTAAATGGACATTTAAAATAATATAGAAAAAATTTTGCACGAAGAAAAAAAAACCCCAATAAATCACAGAATGAGAATTAGATCTACAGAAAGGGAAATAAGTTTACTGAAAACAGCTGTGGGAGTCAGTGGTCAGTGGACATGTAAGCGAAGCCAAGTCAGGCAGGCACAGAGTTTGCCCGTGTGAGCAGTGCTGCTGGAATCAAGACATATTGCTCCACACAGATCTGGGGCTCACTTGTAAAACGTGAAGGGGGTACAAAGCAGAGACACAAATGTTGTCTACATACTGCACAAAAATGACGTGCTATGCAATACTTCAGAAGTGGCACCTGTTTAGAATGGCAGAAGTAAGATTGAAAGGTGACCTGAATGAAGCGTGTTGGCAGTGCCATTGGATATTGGCTTATTTTCATTAGAGGTAAGTCATAAGAAGAACCAGGGACAGGAAACTGAAGGAAGATAAATGCAAACAAGAAATTGGCCACCTTTTACAATATTTTACTTTTATTTTCAACAGTGCAAATTATGAGCCACTGGAACAAAGCCACCAATGAAAACAATGAGTACGCCAGGGTAAGTACTAGCCAAACCCATCTGTTGTCTGTGGCAGGAAGGTAAAAAAGTAAAAGATATGGTTTAATTAGACAGTAACTTCATTAACTTAACTCAGCTGGGATCTATATCAGCAACAAATCACACTGTGAAAATCATGAGCCTGTTTTGAGTTGTTTCTGCTTGTCAAAACCTCTGTTTGTGTTTGATTGTCAAGGCAGTGCTGATGCCAGACTGAACCTCTGCCAGAATAAGGAGGAAGCTGGAAGAAGGAGTGCTGTTTTCTCTCTGCTTTGACTAGTAAATCTCCCTGAATCTTGTTTCATAGAATACAGAAATAATTCCATAAAGTGTAGAATAACCTTCATGGGAGGCACTAACAATTAGTTTGGTCAACTTGCCCCTGCCTGCAGTTAGTTGCCAAAGAGATAACATTATAATTTTTAGTGAAAAGCTGAGGCATTTTCACTGTCTGGTCTGTATAAGTGAGATATAATGACTTGTCATATACTGGAGATCAGGTTAGACGATCTGACGATTCCTTCTGGCCTCAGGTTTTATGAGTCCTTCACAATCCACTTTGTGTGCTGCCTCATTGGTCCTGTGAATCACATGTTACTGCTCCCATTCCCTGGTTTTTATGACTGTGACCTTTATAAAGAGGAGTTCTTGAATAATTTAATGGAAAGGGGGAAAAGTGTGAAAGCAATCTAAAGAAAGGTAAATGAGCAAGAGATAAGAAAGCGTCAGAAATGTTAGGACATTTTAAACCTATTTACAGAGCATAATTGTCTGCCTGCATATAGAGACACCAGGTTTTAAACATGTTTTCTTTCCTGAAGGAAAGGTATCGGTCGAATGGTGTCAAATCACTCATAATGTAGCATCTTTTAGGGGATTTTTACTCTTGCTTTAATACTCTAGTTTCCTTAAGTTCCAGGTCCACATATCTGATTTCATACAGCTCCAGGAGTTCTTAAATTGTGTTTAGTAGTTAATACTTTTGACTAAAGAGTGCCTTTGGGGCTTTTTCTGCTATGTGAAATGATAGTCTGTTCTCAGAATACTTCCTAGAGATCACTGGTTGTTCTGAAAATAACTTGCTACATGTCTTTAAAGGGTGTGACACTTTTCCCCAGGTACAATAAATTAACTCTGATGGTGTGTGTGGTGGTAAGAGTTTCTGTTCTGTTTGCTGTTTCCAGGGAGTTTACCCCAAATACAAACATTACTGAAGAAATCCCTGTGCATGTCCATACTGCAGCTGAGTTGTTGTGTATTGTTTATGTTACTGTGCCAAAAGAGAGGTCTCCTCTCATGCTTCCGGTGGCTGTGGAAATGCCATCCATGAGACAGCCTTCAACTTGACTGGTTTTATGCTTTTTAAAATTTCTTTAATTTTTTTTTCTTCACCAAGCAATGTTAGCGTTGGGAAAGTTCAGTTTTGTGATAGATACATTTATTTTACTTTCTAGAGTTATCAGAGCATTCTTTAATTTTTTTACTGCTCTGACTGGAACATTTTGAATTGATGCTATCTGTGAGTGGCTACACTATCTGATGAGTTTTTAACTTTTTCTGAAAGTGGAGATGACTTATTTCCATGGAGAAGCCTTGTGTATCTTAATGAATCTCAAAATCAGCTTCTTTCCCAGATGAATATACTAATTACATTGTTTTACTTTCTACATTTCGGTCAATTATAGCCATACAATTTTCTTTTGTGAATACAGCAAATCAAGGACTGTGAACAAAAATGAAATTGCAGCTTCTCCAAGGAATTGTGTCATAGTGCAAATGCCTCTATGGTAGTAAGTCAAAAATGATGTAAACAGAAATCTTCAGAAAAAAATAAGTGCTTAACTCTGATCTCGGTGACACACAGAAAGTCTGTGTGTTTTGAAAGTCTGTGTTATTATTATTTTGATTTTTGCAATTAAACAAAATAACAGATTAAGAATAATTTCTCCTTCTCTGAATAAAAGAGTACATAAAAAATAATCCCTGATAAATACTCTGGTTTTCTGATCTGTAGACAGGAAGGGTGATTAAATCTTTACAATATGTTTCGTTAGTTTTGGTTATAATGTAATAATAACACCATAAGATGATACTTATTTAGATAAAAAAATGAACTTATCAGGAATGAATTTATAATTGTTTCTTTTTTTTATATCTACAGTGCAAAGCTATGAAATTTGTAAATACAGTTAAATATCTTAAATGCAAGCATGTATACCCCTGTAGCTATACTATGGAAGGGAATAGGCAACTTTTAATGTCACACTTTTAATTGGCTTCACAGTAATGCAAATATCTTTATAAAAATATTTATAAGAAGCAGGAATATGTTTTGGTACCACAAGGGCTTTACATTGACTCAAGACTTAAGTTTAGCAAGATACACTGCAACCATTGTGGCATCCAGTGTTAGCCGTGCTAGCAAATACTTAACTTTCAATGAAGGTAAAGTGGGTGAGATGCTGAATCAATATTTGTGCTTCTGCTGTTTTTGCAAACCTTCTGATAATTATTTAATTTCTAAATACATGCAATTTCTGTCACACCAAGATTAGAAATCAAATGAAATAGAGGGCTGGTGAACCAATGGTATTAGAAAAACCAAAAACTTTTAATGAGATTTAATAAAAAGTAATGTGATTAAAATTTGGTACGTAAAACTTGACCAAAATGACAGATTTTCTCAATCAATGTGAGACAGATAACTGGCTTTACCCAGGTTATTCTACTATAGAACAAAGAATTCTTCATCAAAGATAATAATCACAAAGCAATTGAGTTGAGAATTCACCTTCTCCCCTATTAAATAGAAAATAAGAGGCTATAAAAGGGGCTTATAAAACGAAGAATGAAATTGAGTAAGGGGTAACAAAAAGTTAAAAAAAAAATAATGACAAGTTAACCACTTTCTAATTTTTTTTTATAATTTGGTAACAAATTAATTAAGAACAAAATTCTATTCACATCCTTGTACCACAGACATGGAACGTTTACTTTCAAATTAAGCTGTTATTCACTTTTTTAGAAAAGATGGTAAAATCAGGTCTGAGGTCTGCCTTTGAAGAGTTGAGAATACCTGTAGGAAAATCATTGCATTAAGGAATAGATCTGCCATTTTGACAGTGTTGTCTAACCCTCTTATTAAGCATCCCGTCAAACCCCATTCTGCTCATCTTTCCATCTGGTGGCAAAATGATATCTTTCCCTCTTTCACTTCCACTTTAGCATTACAGTAAACTGTAGTGTGGCTTCAGACACCAGGATGTCAAACTGCAGTATATTAAGCTGGGCTGTGAATGAAGATGAATGCATGTCTCAGCAGAAGGGTCAGGCATAAGAGACAAATTAGAGATTGTTTTTTCTTTCTCTGGCAGCAGAGTCTGCCCTCTGTTTTCACAAGGGACCTTAGAGATGGAATTTAGTCACAAAAAAACTAGAGAGATATGGTAAATCAAGCCCATGGACTACCATCTCACTTTTCCTCACACTGAGGGTCACTTGTACAGGGTAACTTTAATGAACTCAGTCAAGAAGGCACATTCTGGTCTTTAATATATATGAAACTTACTGTAGGCATAGGAATCTATATGTGACATGGACTGGACCTATGAAGGAGATCAGAATAACACACAAATGGAACTCTTGTGCGTTCATAACTCAATATGCTTGAACAAATTGCTATGACACAATAATCTGTACCCTCAGGGCGTGGGGGAGGTGGCAGTGGGCAGTTAATTGAGTATAGATTTTCCTAATTAGTGAAGAATCACATTTTTCACAAAACAATTTAGAAACTTCAGAGTAGATTTTGACACCTATCTTATTTTGCAGTAAGGTGGTGAACGCAGAAGACAGTAATTATGTACGTAGATTTCTTTCTGCTGAAAAAACAGAAATGGGGCTTGTCACTAATGCTTGATTGTTACAGAGAACTTTGTACATGTTTTGAACTGCTTTTCCTATGAAAAAAACCCTAATGTTTGAAAAAAGGAAATAGAAAGGGATACAAGAAAAAAATTTTGCCTTGCTTTTGTTAGGATGAGAAGTAATTTACATTTGGCTTAAGTCACAAAATTTTACTTTACTCAATTGAAAGAGTGAGTGAAGAACAGACATCTTTGTAAATGATCCCTGAGGTTCCCTCATCTCATGTTGTTTCATCCTTTGGAAGCCTTTGAGAGTGTTTCCAATAGTGATTTGAAGTTGTGCCATCTATTTTACATATTTTTTTTTTTCTTATTCAGTACTAGTGATGATATTTAGGTTTTAGAATCAATTCAGAGCAAATATTTAGGAGAACTTGAGAGACAGCATATAAATGCCTGACAACAAATATTTAACTAGTTTTAGTGATCTATGTGTATTTCTTTCCCTTAATCTACGTGTATTTCCCTTAGACAGTTCTGCCTTACAGATGCATTTGTATGGCTTAATCAATTTCTAAACCTATGTTTAATATTTTAAAAGCTGTGTGATTTTTTTTACTGTCTCCCTTAAAAGAAGGTCTGCAGATAACCATTACTACTAAAAGTAAAATGCTTTCTCTCAATATATTAAGTAAAATAATCACACATGACTGAAATGCAGAATTATTTTCTCTCTAGTTACATTTTGTCCATTCTGGTAAGTATTCTAACCTTGTGATTTAGTGTAGCAATTTTATAATTTTCCTTCATCTAGTTATATTTATGAAATATACACTGCACTGATGATGATGATGAGTTGATCAGATTTCTGTATTATCTTAATTGCTTATAAATTGAATCTGTATATGTGAAGTGGGAAGATACATTGTTGTGACCAAGGGAACAAACTCTTTTTTTGGTGTACCCTGACAGCACCAGGAAGGTAAAAGAGGGCGATATTTATGTCACAAAGAAGTATTCATGCTGATCAGTATAACTTCCATGTGCTGTCCTGTATTTCTGCATTTGCCTGGGTTTTTTTGGGTTAAGTTATAACGGCCAGTCTTTAGAGTATTTTGTACATGGAAAAAAACCAAATTATTTCATGGATGCACCAGAAGTACGTTGTTATATGGTATTCTACTTTTGAATAAATAACTATTTATATATTAAAATTATATAACACTTGGTATTTCATTGGCTGTTGGCCAGATATTAAACCACCAAATTTAGTATCTGGCCTTTATTACAAAAGATTCTGCTTGGCTAAAATCTCTGTGTTATGAGGTACATGGACTTTGATAGCTAAATGTGAATGAGGTAGAAATATTTAGAATGGTTTGAAGATTATTTTGTGTGTCATATCCCAAACTTCCACATTTTTATGCTACTGAACACTGCTTTGTTTTACAAAAACGTTAGTGATGACTATCTAGAGAATAAGCAAGTGACTTATTTGTAGTACCAAGATATGTGTGGGGTTTTTGGTTGTTTTGGGTTGGTTTTTTGTTTTGTTTTGTTTGTTTTTTTTAACGTTGAACAATTGAGAAGACAATGAAAATGTGGTTTTAATTCACAGGTTAGATGAACTGGAAAGTTTTCTGGTTTGCTTGGACTATACATTGCAATGTACCTATTTGGTGGTGACCAGGCAGAATATTGGGTAGACAGGACAGTTCCTTAGCCAGAGCCTGTGACAGGCTTATAAATCTCTGTACACAGACAGGCCACCAAGCATAGGCAGAGACCTGCATCTTATTCATGTAGCTCATAAATACATACAGTAGAGACCGAAAGCATGAGCTAGCATGAATAGCTAGAAAAAAGACTTGAGAAGTTATCAAGGTCAACACACACATGGTTATAACTTAGATCCTCAAACTGTGTAGGGACTATGTGGGAATAATAAGCAGATATAGGAAGACAACCCAGTCCATGTAGAGTGAAACTGAAACAGAAATTGGAGAAGACAAAAAAAACAATTTCAAAGTAACTGGTTTTCATTTAAAACAGAACAAAACAAGAAATGGGTGATATTGTGCTAGAAAATTGGTTCTATCCTTTAAGATCTAAACCTGGAATATGTCTCATTGGTTATGAACAGAAGAAGAGATTTAAGACATGGACTGAATTAAATATCATGAAGTAACAAGATAAAAAACATCCATGATTTGTTTCAGCACTGGTGTTCCTGTTCACCATGTAGTTTAGACAATGAATTTTAGAGTGGTGGGATCTAAGTATTTTTTTTCCTTTTTCTTTCCCTTTCCTCTCATGTGGTTGTCCTTTTGCTTATTATTATGTTCTTGACATAAGAAATATCTCCTGAGCAATTCCACTTTCTACTTGTGGTGACAGAATGGACAAGATATGGTTGGAAGAGCTGGGCTTCACGGAAGAAAAATATGCAGCTAATTATAATAATATAGAAAAAAGAATATCAATAATTATGATTTTCACAGCATATGAGAGCAACCAGGACAAGGAACATAGTCAGCTAGTTAACGTCCTCTTCAGTTCGTATCACTCCACTACAGTGGGACCCTGGGCTGGCATCGCACACCTGCGATCACCTTGAATAGCCACTGGATGTCACTGATGATCCACACAAAATCAGCTTAACCCTTTAAGCATTATCTTGCAATGCATGGAAGAGTCAGCAAAAAGGTCACTTACTCCCGTGACCTTTGGGGTGTGAATTGTCTATCACCAACATCTGCAATGACAGATAAATAAGGAACTCTCAAAAGAAAGAGAGATGTGATCAACTGCAAGGCACACCATGAGTTAAGATACTTCAAAGAACTATTTGAATGTGAGATGATGGCTACTTATGAGTCTTAAATTAAAATGTGCAGTCGAGCCTTCCTCTGTGTTCCAGTACATAACCACCCAGGTGGGAGGACATCTCTTTTAGTACTGGACCGTGTTCTTTTCACAGTCCATGCAAGCTGACTGGAAATTTGGTTCTCTTATTTAAATGTTTCAACAACTCTGGAATCTTTCTGGAAGGACTGCAGGAATTCCTTCCCTTATCTGGGGATTCTAAATTGCCTTAGCTGTTTGATGAGAAATAAATCATTTTCCAGCATGTTCCTGCTCTCTGAAAGATAAAATTCCCAATGGCAATCCATAGGAGAGCAGTGGATAGTTTCTTGCCATAGCAAGAAAAGTAGAGGAATGAGAACAACATCAAACACAAAGCATTTATATTCACCAACGTGTTTTTCTTATAATTGGCAAAATCATGATAGTGATGAACCAGTTCTTTCTGTACTTTACTACTGAGTAAATTAAATGAAGAGCAGTGAGAAGTGTACTTGTCTATTATAGAAATGAGGTTCAAAAGAAGATTTTTCAATGTTTTGGTGCCATTGCATTCTATCTGGATTAAAATGGCTTTTTTTTTATCCTCATGACAGAAGCTTTATTTTTTTTCAAGCAGAAGCTGTCATCTTGAGAAATCCATGTATCAATTAGCCAGCTTTTTTACTCTAACATTTCAACTCAATACTTTTCTTGCTGCTTGGTGCCAATGTACCCTTTTGTTTGAGGATGGTATAGAGATAGTGATCAGAGCTTTTAAAGACTCATTTACAGATAGGATAAGACACAGCACAATGAGCTCTTTTCACTGATACACTTTTAGATAGCTCATTAGCTATATACTGTGAAGCCAATTGAATCTTTAAAGAAACTATGGTATGTTCTCCAGTTAAAAGACTATTTAGTTGCCCTGTTGAAACTGAAAATTTATGTAAAATGTTGCAAGGTGATAGTGATTGTCTATAGAAGCAAATCAGAAGCAAACAGATAATGATCTAGGAATCAGAATCTTGAATGGGAGGTGAACAAAAATTATTTTGTTTTAAATC
The DNA here is from genome assembly GCA_013397975.1 of Machaerirhynchus nigripectus. Lineage (NCBI taxonomy): Eukaryota > Metazoa > Chordata > Aves > Passeriformes > Dicruridae > Machaerirhynchus > Machaerirhynchus nigripectus. Next base: position 459,953 of record VZRQ01011079.1, read on the forward strand.
CTCCTTTGTTCATACTGTATTTCTCAATCAGCTTCATCATCCTATCTCTGACTTTAGACAACACCTGTGGAATAAGAAAAGCCAGCTTCCAACCTTGTTCCAGTATAGAGTGTAACAAGGAGCCCGTGAGTTTCAGTCCACGTTCAAGTGAAGTACTCTGGCCTCCATGGAGAAAACTTGTTCTTCAAAATATATGATTTCACAATATTAACATTGTTTAACTAATAAAATAAATTGCTGCTACTGATTATAAGATTAGCATGCCTTAAAAAAAAAAAACCAAAAAAACCATCAGGATTCTTTCCAGCAGGTTCTCTCCCTGCAATGCATTCTGCCAGATGACTACATACAGTATAACAAGAAATGAAACCTCCATTTATCTTGAGATGAATAATTGAATTATTTGTTCATGAGTGTAATTGTGTAGATTCATCTGTTTTGAGAGGATTTCTTTTGTCAGGTCCTATATTTAAATACCACCTTCCCATCTATTGCTGTAAAACTTGATGCAGTATGAGTGGGACTTGACAATGATGGGAGATACTCCTGCTTCACCAAGTTTCCTGTATTTGAGTTAGTTGCCTCAGCTGGCTTATTCATTTCTCTTCAGAGGAGAAAGGGCTCTCATGGAGGAGATTCAGAGATTCATATTGCCATGTCCCTCTACCAAGAACTGCAGCACAGTAAGTGTGTTAAAAGAGTAAGTGGGGTAGTCCTGGTGTTCACAATGTAAGTTTGGGATTTGGTTTGGTGAGGTTTCACTTCACACCTGCTCTAGCTTTTAGTCCTGCTGAATGAGAGTCCATTAATAACTGAAACACACAAAGATTATTTTCTTTGGTACATCCCATAGCTTGACTTTAACAGGAATCGAGTTCCGGTGCTCAGAGGCAGCTCCTTGAAGGTTACACACTTGATGATGTGCTCATAAACTGAACTAAAAAGTTAATGAGAACCCACTGTAAGGGTACAATAAACCTTTAAATAGATTGTCCAGTCAGTGTAGTGAATGTATACGCCTTATTATCTCTATTTTAATTTATCAGAGATAAATATTTCTACATATATTTAGAATACAATAAAAAAGATATATTCTGTTATATATGCTTTCTTTTCTATTTGTTTTGTTTTCTTGCTTGTTTGTTTTTCAAATTCAGTAGCTAGATCCGCAGGTAAAGGAGTTAGGTTCTCATTTACATCCTGACACTGACTCATTTAATGATGACAGGTAGGAAATTTAGAAGAGCAGACAGTGGATATGAGAATTTTGTATTGTCTTCTGGGAAGCACTCCAAGAAGGTAAATCCTTTTTCCCCTGTAACCTGCTTTGTAGGCTTTGATGTTGCAAGATACAGTCAAACCCGTGACATTATACTGAAAAGCAAATAGGATTTTGAAAAACTGTGAAAGAGATTTCCTGTACATGCCTAAAGAAAGCAAAAGCAAGAAAAAACCCACCTTGGCTTCTGAAAGGAAACAAAAATATTTCATAATTTTTTCCCAGGGAAAATGTTTGTAGAGTAACTGCCAATGAGTATGTGTCAAGAGTTTACTATACATATGTGAAAAAGAACATGAATAGAGAGAATGAAACTACAGAAATAGAATGAGCACTTACAAACTGTGGTGACAGATTTATTAAACTGAGACCAGAGAAAGAAAAATGAGTAAATTTAAAAACATTTGTGAGACTGGTGATTCTTTTCAGAGGCTGTTTAGTACAGAATGGACAATATACAAAACCAGAAGCGTAAACGCAGCAGGAAGTATAATTTGGGACTTTGCTTCTCAGAGAGGCCTTTATGCAGACAGTGACACTTGCTTTGTGCTCATACACCACTAGCCTGTTTCAAGCTGCCGGAGAATATTCATGTATTCTTCCAGACCGATGCAAAATTTTTTGAAAGTGTCTCCTTCACACCAAGATAGCCTACACAGTGGTGAGGTGAGGTCTGAGTCTTCTCAGACAGTGGAAGAGTCTAAATTTAGTAGTCCCTGAGTTCATACACTAGCCACTGAGCTATCATGTGCCACGGAAGGACGCTGCACTGTCACCACCTTGTTAGAAGAAAGAATCACTTTCGCTAGGTTTTGGTGCTAGCCTCCCCAAGAAGATGAAAGGCTGTCTAGCAAGTGCTTGTAATAAATGAAGGAAGCCCCAGAGATGAGCTGGGTCTAAGACTTGCCCTTTTACCTAAGTTCCCTTCTTTTTAGCTTAGATGTCTCTACAAACCCGTGCCAGTGGTTGTAGACATAATTTTGAGGGACCTAGCTCCCTCACTGCTATGTTTGGGGAACAGAGTTCTCTAAACCAGTGTAGTGAGCTCTATTTCTGCTTGTCACCTATCTTACCTGCTGTATAGGTTCACTCTATTACATTAAATGTAGAAAATAAGGTCTAAACTATGGTTTATTTGGGAAAGATAATGCGTTTTTCTGTCGGTTCAGCTTTTTGATTATATTCGTGCTTGTTGCTTGTTGTTCAAAATGCAGCTTTTTATAGAATACTTAATTTTGCAAAGTGTTTGAATCTAACATATTAAGAGGCAAGAGATCAGAATTTGTGAAAGCTATCTGCTGTGATTTTAGTAGTATAATTTCTGATGACTTCACCTGTTGAAGAATTAGCAGAACACTGAGAGTCTGTCAAAATCTCACTCTGAGGGTGAAACAAGACTCTGCTGTCTTTAATACTGAACAGTGGATTGTTTTGGATTGTATTGGATTGTCCAGCATCAGAAATGTGAACCAGCTCAGAAGTGTACTTACAACTGTTTTGACAGATTACTCAAAGGAGGTGAAACACAGTGTTTGCCATTTTTATGCCTTTATGTCAGGTTTATTGTTGCTGTGGGAAGGCAGAAGTCTTGTGATCCAGCAAAAGGCCTGCTGGTATGTACCCAAGTGTTTTGAACCACTGTGGGATGAAAAAATGAGTTTATACTCTTATAGCTGACAGAGTGAGGGAGAAGCAATTTCTGTCATGTGACTGCAGCATTTTTTATCTAGTATTAGCTACCTGAGAGATGAATTGTCTACATCATTCAATTGCTGAGTCTCTCAGGCTCTGCCAGCATGGTGTTTGTGAGTCAGATACAGGCTTTGACTGCGTGAGCTCTGTGTGGATCAAATGGGTGCCAGCTGTAACCTTGCAATTGTACAGATTCTGCTGGCCTGGTGTTGGTTGTGAACTATCAGATCCCTTTAGGAATTTATGTTGGTTTAGGCTCAGGCCCATGTGAACAGGCTGCATGTCATCTGGCCAGATTGTAATATTGCAGAGTGAGCTTATATTTGCTTGGAGGGGAAAAAAAAAGGGTAAACTTGCATGTAATGTAAAATACTGCCCAGACACACATTTAGAAAAAATCCAAAATATACTCAAAAAAATCTTTTGAAAGTCATCTGTCTGAGAGAAGGGCAAAACCCCAGAGCCCCAGACCTCTGCCCTGTGTAAGTTTTGAGCATTGTCATCTGCTTGCATTAGTGATAAAATATATATATGTGCCAAAGCCTACTCGGGTGATCAAAAACTACTTTATCTATCTATTTGCATGTGACATTTTGCACTTGTGCACAAAGGAAAACAAGACTGAGTTCTCTTTGAAAGAGTAACTGTGGTTGCAAACCAGGGCTAAAATGAGTACTAAAGTGAGTGTAAATCAATAGCCCTAGTATGTTAACTTATGAATGCAACAAAGGTGGCTTTCCTTGGTTTACAGTCGGAACCCCAGGTATCTCTGTTGTAGGCTACTGTATTCCCTGCTTATTCTGACTCTGTTCACAGCTCCATTGTGTGTACCCCTGACAGAGATCAACCTCCTAGTGACAGTGGTTCCCTTCTGCACAGTCCAAAAGCGAGTGCTTTATAGATGAGAAGCTAGGACTGGAATATTGAAAAGAATGGTAGAATCAGAATTTCTCCTTCAAACGATGCTTACTGGTTTGTTTAATCTGGAGTTGGGCTACCCTGTTCTCACTGAAAGTCATGCGCCTTAGGGAGTCTTTGGAAGTCCTAGATGTAGCAAACATGTCACTCTATATTTGTATTTCAGTACAATAAAACTGTGCATGTAAGTAGATAGTGAGGTACTTTAAGTATCTCCTTCGTCTGTGTTATTAATTGCATCCAGTTATTGTCTCACTTTCTCGAATTTAGAACAATGTTTTCCAATAGGTCTTTCTAGTAAAGACATAATTTCCTTGATCAAAAATAATCTTGCCAGGGAAAGATACACAGATCTTCTGAGCAAAGGATATCTCTTCTGCTAGATTTCTTTCATCAGGTATTGCCAGTTATAAACCGAAGTAACACCTACTGCTAGCTGGCATGTGAGGCTAAGTCTTACACTTTTCCTAATTGTTAACTAATACATGCCTCTGAACCTGTGAGCAGCCTCACTGACTTTAGTGTGAGGCTCTTCAGTTTGGAGAATTGGCATGTAGAACCCACTGACTGGATGAGTGGGATTTGCTGAGTGCTCTGCTGTCCCCTGAAAGAGCAAGCAAGATTCGCCAGGCTGTGATTCCTAATTTATCCATGTAATTAAACTCGTTAGGCTGAACTCTGTGAATATCCTCCATATCTCTTCATGTATTTTTAACTGTGCCTGATCTGTAACTATCCTGATCATAATTAAGGTTTCTAAAATTCTAAAAGGAATAATGAAAAATGAATTATATCTCTGTTTATCAGTCATAACATACCTTATTTTTCAAAACAAATTTGTTGCAATCATGGAAAGCAGCACCTTAGAGGTGAAGTCATTCCCTGCCATCCAGTAGATTTCTCTCCATATTCTATCTCACCTCAAGCTATCTTTTTATCTTTAACAGCTTAGAAAGCAAGTGTATCTCAGCACAGGTGTTTTAGGTGTTACTCTTTGGAAGTTTTCTGCATCCTTTTGTGTGTGGTGCACAGGTGCAAGGAACCCTTGATGAGGACATGCAGGTGAAAGACCAACAGCATTACAGAATATATTTAAATTTCACAACAGCACAGAGGGGGAGCATTCAAAATCCAGGCATTTTAGGATGTAGTTACAGACACCATATGATCAAACTTCATGAAATACTACAGAGAGATACTCTAAAGTCTCTCATGGTGAAGGAAAGTAACGGTAGGAACCACTAAGCTTGGGATGCTTGTTCTTCAAGATTTGATGTCCTTCTTTTCCTAAATGAAAGTTTCTAATAGTTTTCACAAGATTTAGACAAATTTTCAAGAATATTATTATAAATAAATATACTTTCAAGAGATATATATATATATTTATACACACACACACACACACATATATATATATATATATACACACTAGAATATAAATGCCAGTATTTTTAAAATAAAATATTCTGGAGAAAATTCCATAAAATGTTAATGAAGGATAAGGAGATGAAATATTGAGGATGACACAAAACTACAAAACTCTTTTTTTCTATATTTATTTTTGTTAGACAAAAATGTCTTCATTTTTCTGAACAATTTTAATTTTTCCTTACAGAAATAATGTGCTTACATGACCAGAAAAATGAAAATTAGTTATGCTCTGAATTACAATCTTAGTACTTCCATTTAATTTGAGGCAGTTGCCATTACCAAGATCATTTTCACAGCATGAGTAATTTACTTACTATGCCTTTATCATTAATAAGCACAGATGGACAATAAACTGGTCCATAATGTGTCCCCATCCATCACAGCTTTGAACCGGAATGGCTGCAGACTAGGCAGGATAATCTGGCCTACCTGAGCAGCCCATTGCATAAGCAGGAACTGGAAGAACTCCATCTGATCTTGCTTCTTGTGCTTTCTGTAATGGTAAGCGATGGGTTGTGAATCCATATTGTGTGTCAGTGGTAAAACCGATCTTGGAAGTTTTACAGTTTTGCGGTCTGCAAGTGTTTTACAGCTTTGCATCTGAGCAGTGTTCAATCTTTCATGCTGTGCAGTTGCCAGGAAGACCTCAAGCATCACCATATCTCTAATAAGAATACCTTGGAAATACAATGGGAAAATTCACGAATCTTTGTCTTCTTTCCCAAGAAAAATTTTTACTTCTTGTCAGTTACTATTTCAGGTGATCTTGTCTGTAGACAGATAGTGCTGGCATACCTCTCTAACTATATAAATAATTCCAATAATTATAAAAGATTGAGAAACTAGATAGCTCTTAAACATTCTACTGGATTAACCTGGGTATGCTATTCTAAATCTTCTGCTAACTTTATTATAAGTTTCTTTTTTACCAGATAACTTTTACACTTAATATTTGTACATTTTTATACCTCCTACTCTCCTTTTTTAGTATTCTTCTAACAGTTATAATTGTAGAAATTACCCATTTTTTGATTAATTTTGTTTTGTGAAAACTCTTGCTCCCTTCATATTTCACCATTTCTTCCCTACTACTCTTGATTTATATCAAGACAAAGTAACTTGGCTTCTCTTGTCTCTCTTATGTTTATAAAGTACTATGGGTGAAATGTTCTGAAGGGAATTCTTAGCTATATGTATGATTTAAAAATAAATAAACTTAATTCAGAACTCAGAGAAGGTGCAAGAAAGGTGCCAAGCTGACTGCCCTTCAGACTCCGGCCCTGTCTATATTTACAGGATAAAAACAGTAGTGGAGAGTTCCCCCTCTAATTCCTTAAAAATAGTATTTTATCCTACTCTCAGGGTAACTTTCCCCACATTTATTAAATCTTTCTTATCTCAGGTAGGGTTTGTAACAGAGCTGTTGTTGTTGGTGGTGTTATTTAGTGTGAAAACTTGTGTATCAGCAACTTGACTGAGACCACCGACTTCTTGGCATAGTACCCCTATACTTTTATTAATTTGTTGCATTGTGCTTTCCTCAAGAGTTAATTGTTTAATGTGCAGGTCTTGTATTGCCTTCAACTCCGTGAATACTGTTCTGCAAATAACAGGCTGGAATTATTATGGCAAAATATCACAGGCTGGGTAAAACACTAAGGCAGGAAACACTATCCTGGAACAGCATTTCACTGCTGAGACAAAAGCTCTCTGCATTTGTCACACTCAGCAAAGGAGTTGATATCCACACTCACCTTAAATTTTCAGGAATATGCCCACGTCTTTTGTAATCACAACAGAGTGATAATACAATAAATCAGTTTTATGAGTCCTGTCTCTATTAAATCATGTGAATAGTAATTAAATTGTGCAATGAAGGAGACACTGAATTCAATTTCAGCAAAAATCATCTTCCTGTCCTCTTTCGGGAAAAAGATTAAGTTTAGAGGTGGGAAGTAAATGGAGTGAGATAAAAAGGAAGGGTGTTCCTCAAACAGGTTTCAGTTGTGTTTTTCACTATTTGGCATGGAAGGAGATTTACAGTGCTGAAAGGGGAATATGCATGGGTGAATGAAAAGCAGTGTTTATAATCTAGAACCTGAGAAAAAATAGAAATCTAAGCTTTGGTAATTATCTCTAGGGTAGTAACAGCCATGATCAGTGCTTATCAAAGATATCCATGTGGGTCAACACTAGCTGAGCTGCTGACATTTAAAAGAAGGCACTTGCATTCCATTCAGCTTCTCTCTCCATCCTTATTAAACACATTTCTTCCATCTTAGCCGCAAGCCTCCTGGAGAGGTGTGCAAGTCACATAAAAGCACTGCCAAAAAGGCACTAATTGGTACCCCAGCCGGCACTCTCAGAAGACAGGCCAAGGAAGGAGACTAAAATACTTTCCAAGTCTGTTCAAAGGCATTTTGGGGCAAATGTGGAAAACTCACTAAACTCCTGTGTTTACATCTTTTCTAGCACAGCCAGACCAATGCTTTTAATAAATGCCAATTATTACCTTGTAAATACTAGTTTTAACAAAGAACACCAAGTTAACTGTTTGAGCTGTAGCTCTCAGTGGAATTAGACTCTTTTGTGCATATTAACATGTATACATCTATCTGCTGCTCTGTCTTGTGTGCATGTCAAGTAGACCTTTATAGCAATAAAAAATAAGTTTAACTCTAAAATTAGTGTTTTTCAGCAAACCTAGTGCATGGGGGCACTGACCCAGCTAGGTGTGAAAGTTTGAAAAGATTTAATTCTTTGGAGCTGACATTTCAGTTCCAAGAACAACTATTTTTCTACAAACAGATATTTTGAATAACTGTTGCCTAAGTGCTTTTGTTTCATCTGATGGGTATGTGGTCTTTTTATTATTGTATTGCCACTTCTTCACCTATACCTACATGATTAGTTCATTTCAGCACAAGGACACTGAGCAGAAGTCTGACCTGTTATTCAGCTGGAAGTAGGGATTTCCTTTAGTCTGGAGACAACAAAAAATAATGCTCTTGACCTCTTACCAGAGGTCTATATGTCAGCTGCATTTGCTTCTGAAATGAGTTTTACTCACTTTTCAGACTGACTTATGACATTCACTCTGGTCTGTGCAAACAACAGAGAATAACTGTTTACACAGAAAAATTTTAATACCTTATCCTTCTGATCCAGTTTTGTTAAAATGACTTCAAAAAAGCCAAAAGTCTCAAGTGTTGTTTTACTGTAGCTCTATCACAAAAACTATTTATTCCTGCTTGTTTTTGAAACAGGTTGTTTTTCTTTGTGTGTGTGTAGTTCTTTAGCCCCTCACTATGGTTTTGGGATTTTTTTCAGTGTTAGAATTTTTTGACACCAAATGATCCTGCCGAATCAGTGCATTTATTCTGGCTGAAACAAAATTTATTTTCCTCAAAGCAGCCCTTACAATGTTATGTTTTGCTAGGAAAGTATTGAAAACACACCCTTGTTTTTGGTACCACTGAGCAGTGCTGGCACAGCATCAGTGCTGTCTCACCAACACTCCTCCCCCATCAGCAGCTGAGGGTTGGCAAGATCTCAAGAGGGGACATAGCCTGGACAGCTGACCCAGCCTGACCAAAAGGACATTCCATACCATATGATATCTAGTCAGCAATAAAAGCTAAGAAAGAAGGAGGATGTTGTGGGTTCTGGCCCAGATCAGTGGGAGGGGCATGGCCAAGACATGATGATACCTCGTTACATCATTGCCAGGGATGCAGAAAAGGGACTCTTTCTTCCAGGAAGGAGGGACATTTTTCAGTGGAACAAAGTGTGGTGGGGTGAGGAATCCATCCATTTTTCATTGTCTTGGAGTCTCCTGTGAGCATTTTTGCATGTGAATCATTCTCTCTTTTTCGCATACTTTTACTAGTTCTTGGGATCCCAAATTTCTTAGATATTTTCGCCAGCATACTGAAATTGAATTGAACAGCTGTATAGAGGCTTATCCAAAAATTTGTTGTAACAGATACAAGCTCTAAGGCTCTCTTTCATTGTAGGCAGTCACTTGGTGGGAATACGTACACAGGTCTCACCCCACTCTCTTTGAAGTGTGTGATTGTGAAGCTGCCTGGCTTGAGTTTAAAATGCTAAAGAAGCTGATTGTTCATATGCTAAAAGACCGGTGTAAAGCACTCTTTGGATGAATTTCTGCAGACCCTAGAACTTTGGCATTTATAAAGGGGAGGTGAAGAACTACATTTGAGACCAACATCAGAATACTCTTTCTTCTAATATGGAGGTTCCAAATGAAAGGGTTGTTACCTCAGCTAGCTCATGCTAGAAGATAAAACTAATGCAAGCTCAGCTGCAGAGATGAAACTCCCAACTGGTAGTGAGTTATGAGCTCAGGATGTGAAATAAAGGGAAGATTACATTAATAAGGACACCAGAAACCTCATGCTGTAAAAGAAAAGAAAACCTGATTTTACTTTAACTACAAACATATTTGGACTTCACTGTAGAACAGGGTCTGAAGTGCCAACTTTATCTCCATATCTTCCTCCATGTTTTTGTATTTTTTCTTTTCCAGGACTGGAGTGGGGAGATTGCACTGATGACATTGAGGAGTTTTAAGTGGAGATCGTACTGCAAATGCGGGATCAAAGAGTTAAAGCTTTTCTCTTAGGTATTTTGAGAAATGTATCAGTAGATATTTGTACTAAAAGAGTGTTGAACTTACTATGATTTTAGCACAAAATAGAATAGTATGATTGCGTGATCGTGGAGGTTTTTTATAGTTTAGACAGAACTAGTTTAGACTAGAACTGGATAATTCCCCTTTTTTCCTATTTAAATCCACTGAAGAAAACCCACGTTATTAGGTATTTTGCTGAGACAGGCAATTTATAGTTTGTCACCTGAAACCTATGTATGGGTGTTCTTAAGGAAACTGTGTTTATCAGAAATGTTTCTATGCATCATGAATTCCAAAATTACTTTGATCACCTTTAAGATAACAGCCAAAAAAGAATGAGACAAAAAGCTAACAACAGCAAGCCCTCTAAAGTTAAGAATAGGGGTAGTCACTGGTATCTTCCAAGAGTTCTGTAGTAATATAACTTTTGAAGGCTTTATGTCAGTGTCTACTGTGAAACTACAACTGTTGTGAAGTAGACGTTGTTATTACCTCATAAAGGTTCCATAAACAAATCTATTATATAGAAGTACAAAATGGATTAAAATTTTATCTCTTCAGTGTAGCTTCCTCTGCTATTGAAAAAATTGCAAGCTTTTTGGGTACAACTTAAACCTGAAATTACTTTCCTGGAAAAGTTAAAAAGGAAAGAGGAATTTTTAAAGTTTGAAGTCACTGTTAATTTATTTTTGTTGGAAATCTTTTTTGATGTCTTTTTGTTTTAAAAATGTAAGATGTTTTAGCAGAAAGAGGCAATTCGAAGTTTAAGCTCTTAGTTTATCGTTTTGAGTTCTACTTAAGGAATTTTTTCCCAACTGAAGAGAAAAAAGGCTTATTCTTGCTATAATGAAAGCACTAGAGCTATTCAAATTTTCTTCTTCATCAGTGCAGTGTTAAGGGTCCATTTTCATTCCAATAGGGGTAGGGAATGGGAATGAATCTTCTCCGAGTACAGGGTAAAACTCTGTCTCCTCTGGTTCCAGATTTCCAGCTTCTCACTTAAAATGTATGACCAAGGGAGAAAGAGAACAGAATGGATTGTTAACCATGGTAATTATGGGACTAATTCATTCCTGATTACTTCAGTTCTGTCTCTCATTTATCCCAAGTGTTGGGCAGAGTTTTCCTCATCATTGTCTTTCAGGAGTTGATGTAAAGCACGTCTCAATTTCTGCTTTGTTGTATGGGATATCCCGCTGCTCCTTTCTGGTTTAGCACTTGCTTTGAACATGCCAATTTCCACCTCCTGTTTAGGGTGAGTGACAAAAGAGAAGTGCTTTATTTACCCAACATCTTTGTTATTCTCCTGCTTCAAACCTTCTAATTCCTCATTCATTGAAAAGAAACAATGCATTTGACAAGTCACACAATACAAATAAGAAATAGTGAATGATGAATGGCAAATAGAGGTAGCACTTTATTGTCATTTACCTTAAGGCCTCTTTTCACCACTCTGGCATTACAAAAGGATCTCAAAGTCACAGAAAACACCTATTTTGAGGTTCCTTTCAGGTGACAGATGGGTGGAAGGGAATTCATTATAAATAAGTGTAAACAAACAAATAACCTCAGAAGAAAAAGAATTCAATCCATTTACAAATATGTATGAATAATATCTGAACAACTTGAGCTCACTTTCGGAAAACAGATTAAACAATTGTGTTACATGTCACATTTGTCAACAGTAATTTCTCCCACACAAAATGATCTAATTTATGACAAAGTTGAAGGTAAAAATGATGAGACCTATTGTGAAGTGAATAAACTGCATATCATTTGGAGAAGGCACTTTTATAATTACTATAGACACTGATATCTGTGAAGTGATGATGGGAACAGTATACATAGAAAAAGAGACAATCTATTACATTCTTTACACTGGTCTGAGGTCAAAGCCTGTGATGTGCCAAGTTTCTGTTTAGTCAGAGACAATGAAGGTGCAGACCTAAGGAAATTATTGGGGATGTCGTATAGACCTAGGGTTCAGTTGTTTCCTTAATCTGGGATCAGTGAAAATGAATCCCAGGAAGGATGGTATTCCTCTCAGCTGAAGTCTGCCATAGCATGGCAGATTGTACTCTCAACTTACACCTCCCACATTAGAAAAGGCAAAATCACTGTCACCTGTGCTGCTTCTAAGGTTGTGGGAGAGCAGTGCCTGCTTCCAGTCTTCAAAACTGAATCACTCTCATTCCCTAGAATTTTCTTATAAAAGAATATAAAGCAACACATGTGATAGTTTAGTTGTTTCATGTCTCTGGGTAACGCCCACTACAATTGTTCTCTCTGCTCCCCTTCCCAGTTGCTTTCTGATTCCAGCCTGTTTGATGGAAAACCTAGCAAACATGTAAAAAAAGATCCTGTTCTTCTGAGTCTTAAGGGCCACTTACACACCAACTTGTTCAAAACACGCATGTCCTTTATTCATTAACTCTTTGCATAAGTCAGTAGCCACTAAGTGTCATAAAGGGCTTCTTCAACCTTAGTACATTTCCATTAGGCATTAATAAAATAAATGGAAAAGGAGTGAGAACCTTACATTTGTCCTGTCAGGACAGGGCTACCCAGCTCTTAGCTCTGCTCAGCAGAAGGGAAGGAGGAGGGAATAACGGAGGTGAGTGCAGGAACAGCACAACAAGTTGTGTTGATGAGCACAACTCATCACCCAGCGCAACTGTCTGGCCACCCAACTGACACAGGCAAAAATGCCCATTGCAAAGGACACTTCTTTGTGATTTCCATAAGGGTGCTACAAAGAGTATCTGAGAGAAATATTTCTTGAGTCAGAATTGGAAAGAGAAAATAAGTAATTCCCTTTCCTAATGGCTTTAATATGACAGAAATGAAAGCTGTAATATTCCCTAACACGGAGTAACTAGTTTGACTTTGTTTATATTTTGAATTATAAAGATTCAAAACATTTAATCTTATCTATCATATTCCATCCCAGTGACCATGTTAGCTAGCTCAGATATTGTAAGAAGTTATATATATTACCACATGAAACATGGTTACAACCCTACAGTTTGAATTCCCCTTCCAAAGTAGGCTCTATCTGTTAATAACCTAGATCAGGTTTTTCTCCTAGTGATAAATAAATTAATTCTATTAAATGATTATTTGTGTGTGTGTGTGAGAGAGAGAGAGAGAGAGAGTGTGCGTGTGGCTCATACTTCATGTTTCAAAAAGGATATTTGAAATTTCTATTATAATGCGCCTGTCATTAACAGTCCTGGGAAAGATAAAGGGCATCTAGCAAGCCATAGCTATTTGTGTGAATGGAACCACTGTCTTCACTGGACAGAGTTCAGCCCAGCCTTTAAGCACCAGAGCACAGTCTCACTGTCTCTGGTCTCCCTTGAAGAATCTACTGCAAGGATGTGCCAGCAGCACAGTGTCTTCAAAGAGAAAATTATCGCAACGATCCAGTGTTTTTTAATGACTCCTGCAGTAAGATAGTTGATCCTCAAATAGCAGCTTTTCCTCGCACATACCTTAGGTATAAATGGAATAATATCTAGCATAAGAATGTAACACCATTATCAGATGTTTCTGATGTTTTAGCTTTGAGTTCCCTCTTTGTGTTTTCTGGATGAAGTTGTGAAGGAAAATGGTAATAAGAGTTCTGGTTGAGCAGTTTAATTACTTTTTAGACGAGTCCCCTGTAGTGATAACACTCCAGTTCCTTCTGTCATGAGACTTTCTTCTTGACACGAGACTCATATGGGGACTGAAGGAGGCTGGAGGAGGAGGGAGGAATCCTCCCAAGTAATCCTACACCAAATAAGAACTGCAATGTGTCTGCTTTCTCTCCCAGTTTGTGTCACAGAAAACTCGCCTTTGTTTCGGTAGTGAAACATGCCAATTCAAATTGGTACTTATCATCTCTCTTGGCAAGTTGAACATCATCAGTGGAAATGTTTTTAATTGAAACTGATTCATACCATCCCAGCAGAGTTCCTGTGGAAGTCAGTCTTGCACAAGGGAGTGAGAAGGACGAGCTCAATGAAACAAGGAACAAACCGATTAGAGAGGTCAAACTGAACAATAAATCCATTGTAAACGAAATTCTTCTCAGTTAAAATATTTAATCCTCAGACTCTGTCAGGACAACATATTCTGCTTCTTATGTTATATATTCACCTCCAGCTGACCAGTGCCAGGGACACCACTGTGGTCTTTTGTTCTGACCTGGTAATGCTGCTCTTGTCCTCTTAAAGACTGACCACTAGCAGAGCTTCATTGTTCTAATATCCTAAGTCAGACATGACTAAATTAGTTCTTCTCTACTTTTAAAAAGTTCCCTTTGTTTTGTTTTGTAGTACTGGGAAGCAAAAGCATCAAACTATTGCTTTAAAAAAAAAAATCAAACGAGACCTGCAGCTGAGGCAAGGACAAATTATTTCAATAGGCAAGGGATTGTTTGAGTCTGTATTTCTGTTTTGAAATCTCAGTCCTTTTGCTTTAGATCTTGACAAGCAGCCACACTATTTTCCAAAGGATTTGAACAGTCGTACAATTACGCACACAGCCTGCATGTGTGCACACATCAGCCCCCCAGTGGTGATTTTCAGTTGGATATTTTATTCTTTGTACTTGTATTTTTTGAGTATGAATTAAAACAAATTCTTATTTTGTGCTTTGTTTTCAAAAGCTTGCCTACAGTTTTTCTTGGCTTTTGTCTTCTCCTTTTATCATTTGAGCAATGGGACATAAAATGAAGAAAAGAGAGATCAAGAAAATGATAGAAGGTTTAGAAAGAAAGATCCGTGAGGGGAGAAAAAGGTTAATAAGATAAGTTGGCTGTTCAGTCTAAAGAAAAGAAGACTTAAGAAAAGTGTGATAGCTTTCTACAGATATGTGAAGGGACGGGGGAAATTATTCTCATTATTCACCCAAGACAGAGTAATAAATTTGAGCTGTTGCAAGGAAAACGTAGGTTAAATAGTATGAAAATCTTTGAAACTATCAAAACAGATAGACAATTAAACAAACTGCCAAAGGATTTTAGGGAGTCACTGCCTCCAGAGGTATTCAAGGTGAAATAGTTATTCATCTATTGGAGATGATTTTGGACCAAGCAAATTAAAAGAACTAACATGACACAGGAAGGGTAAAATGGATAGATGACACAGCAAAAGTCCTTTCAGACTCAACTTATTCTGAGGATGAAAAACAGTGTTTGAAAGAATGTTAAACACAATAAGGCATGAAGAAGAGTGCATATAAAGTGGCAAAAAGAAAAATGGAGAGAAGACCTTTAAAAGGTTATAATATTTAATAGCACAATAATTTAAAAGCTTAAGTTTTAGATACTAAAAAAGACAAAAGAAATAGTTCAGAGCTGTCATTAAGCCTAACTATTACCAACAGCTTCAAACACCTGAAAATTACATACCTGGGTGATCTTTCTGCAGTCATCTATTGAGGAACGTGCAAACACATTCTGAATGTAATCCAGACCTTGTATAACCTTGCATCTCCTTTTTTGATATGTACATCCAGGTTGTTGATGGAGAGGGTAGAGAATTACTAGATTATTATAGGAGGTATTATAATTATTGTCCCAAACCCAAATGAAATATTTTTTATTCCTCTTCATTTTGAGCAATAACTTGTTCTCCATATAGCAATATTAATTTCAGTAGAGCCACTTGAAATGAAGATACCAGGCATTATGAGGAAGGATGGTGCAATCTGGACTCCTATCATGTGTAATAACTATAACTATTAAGCATGACGATCATTTATGACTTCATATTTCGCATTCCACTGAGAGAAAAGATTAACATACATTTCCTATAGACTTTGGCTTGATAATGAAATTCCTGTCTGAATTCATTATGAACAGCTACATTCATCCCATGAGAAATAACAAAAAAGGACCCTTTGCTTACACCTGGTAATTTCTTCACTTTCACTGGTGTAAAAACCATCAGTGTGGTTGTATTTGCGGACACAAGCAACATTACTACAGTCTACTTCCATGCTGATCAGGATGAAGAGCAAGAGAGATGCTGGATTGCTCTTACGTGGACTTGAGTGTGCGTCAGGTCTGCGGCCATTGCTGGACCTCATTCATTGAGAAAAGCAAATGGGTGTTGTGTTGTCATGCAGGTCAGAAGATGATTTTCTTCAGGATATGTATTCGGACATTTAAAAGAAGCTCAGGTTCCAAGGCTCTTCATATAGCAACTGCACAGCAAAACTGCATTCAAGTAGCTGGTAATTTCATGCACATTTAAGACCTGAGAAGTTGTTGGGTTTACTTCCTTCTTAAATAATTTTAAAATTATTTTTTCACTATTTCTTTAGGTTTATGGTAACTTACTCTATGGTTTTCAGTCTGTCACAGCATCTTTCTATTCTATGACTTTTCTAGTAGACTGTTCATAGTCCAGTAGTTATGGTTGCCACAAAATTAATCTGCCTCCAACCTGGGCTTTACCTAATAGCGTGGTGAGCCAAATTAAGTTTTTGTCCAATGTAATTCTTAGATAATTAGGTTTATATTTACGGATGGGACTGAGGAACAAGCAAACCAATGTATAGATATATATTATATATATCCAATATAAACCTAGTTAGCTCCTTAACATCAGTAGTTACATAATATCTCAGGCTGTGGTATATTATTTCAGCTACTTTATATATTGTATCAATCAGACCTCCTAACTTACTCTTTCTTTGACTCACTTCAAACTCTGTCGTGTCTCTTGATTCTTTCAGTCAAGGATTATGCTAATGTACTCATACCATAAAAATCCTGAAATGCTAATAAACATGGCAAATGTGATATAATTAACATTTGTATATCAGATATATGGATATTATTGAAATATTAATGAATAAAAATCCAACCAACTGTTATCTATCATTTCTGTTTAGCTAAATACGTCCACCTAAACATAAATTCAGAAATTAAATGGTTCCTCTGGGTAATTCTTTATGATTAATCTCTGTTTGGTTAATCAGATATTTTCCATACATGTGAGGACAGAAGAAGGTGTCAGTAAACCACAGCTGTTCAAAGTACCGTGACAATCTTAAACTGTCTTCTGTCTAAACTGTTCTGTGCTAGTACTAATGTGGAATTAAATAATACAAAAATTATTTTCGTTTGCTGTGACTATGTGCAAAGTATTGCTCTCATTTTGTTGCGTGATTAATCTAAGACTTAATATTCAAGGAGATGAAATAAAATTAAAGCTTTTCAACTTTTTTTTTCCAGCTTTTTCTTTTCAGCTGACAATTGTGATGTAGAAAGGTAACATACATTTTAAAGAATGTTGTTTGTTATCAATTAGGCATCAGTTTTGTTTTTTTTTTTTTGTTCTTTCTCTTTGGTCTGTCTTTTGTTCAATCAGATTTCACAAAATCAAGTTTCAGTGCTATAAAATGGAGATTTTCCTACAACAAGGTAATTACTGCAGTATTATTGGTTGATACCCAAAGGAGATAATACATTAAGTTTTGACTGTTAGGTTTTTGGTATTATTAATAAAGGTAATTGATAGGTATTTTTTCTAGAAAAACATAATTGAAATATTTAATGATCTTTATGCCTTTGCAATTCAATCTTGTAAAAAAATGCAACCATTTCCCAATTCCCACTAAAATAATGAAAATAAGACTTGAGGAGGGCCCTGTTAGAAAGCCACAGTGGCATACTTTTCGGCCAAGCGTATTTATGACCAAATATGTTTTATATTTATATATGTCCTTTTATATGTTAATCTAATACTTTTGCTCTGGGGCTTCTGAGTACATCCATTACCACAAAAGATTATGAAAATTCAATTATTTGTGCTGAGAATACTGAGTCCATAGTAAATCATTACTTCTCTTTTTCTGTTTATGTAAACTGTTGCTCTAGACTCTAAAAAACAGGGAAGTTTATTTTTTAGATTTAATTTCAAAGGTAATTTAATAACTGTTTAATAACTCTAGTTGTCTTTTATCAAATCCTATGTATCTGAAAATATACATAGCGGTCTTCTCAAAGAGCGAAGGTGATACAAAATCCCAAAGACAGGTATAATGAACCAAGGACCTTCTAGACCTCAATTTACATAGCCAAATCCTTTCCTCTCAACCTTAAATCCTTAAACCACAATTTATTTAATCCCTGCTGTAGTCAAACACGCTGAGCGTGTGTAACAATACATCAAAATCGTTAGCACAAAACCTTAAAATAGTGTATTGAATTTGTATAAAACAGTCAAATCCTTTGAGAATTTAGGTGTCACATCTAGATTTTTTAAGGAAACACTGTTTTAAAAGTTTGTACCAAAATGGTGTTGCTGGTTATGTTGTCCAAGCACTATAACTTAGTGTGCTTCCAACAATAATTTTTCAATAATAAGAAGGGGACACTAGAAAACTCCCAGAGGTGATACTGGAGAATACTATTTTTCATCTCTAAGCTGCTGGCCACACTGTAGTTGTAGATGTGAGTTATACTTCGATATTCAAGGTAATGGATACTATATAGTATATTCAAACTACCCCAGTTGCAGGTTGCATTGTAGCTGCACATCCAGCACTGCTCAGGATCTGGGGTAGTTTACTGTGCCTCTCCAGACCTATTAAAATGCTGGCTTAGCCTTTGGGAGACAATAGGCACACTTCTGCTTTTGACTTGTGGAAGTGAGTTGTGTATGAATGCCTAATCTGCAATGTAAAAATAGCAAAGGACGTTAGATCAAATTTAGCTGAAAGGTCTGCTGATGGTTTAATTGCCTGAATGAATGGAGTGAAATGAAACGGAATTAAATTCTTCAAGTCCAAATCTTGAGGAAGATTGTCCATCTACAAGCCCGTATTCACATGAATCACTTGGTTGTGGAGTGGGGTAATACAACATACCTTGTATGCTGATCCCTGAAGCTAATTTATTCATGTTACAAATTGGAGGCTCCTGCTCTGTTACTCGGCCTATGCTCTGAGTTTCTGTCTCTAGGATAATAATTTTTTTACTATGGTAAAACTTTTCAAAACACTTTACTATCTCTATCAGGTAACACTCTAGCACAGAAGACCCTAAACCACAAAGCTTTAGGCTCTTGAATTGTTGTTCTGTCATCTTCGAAAAAAGGGATTTGAAAGTTTAATTTTTACTGAGATCCTTTGGTAGGTGTTTCTTCTGAGTCCTATCCAGTTTGTTCAATTGGAATAATGAGTTTTTAAAGTTACCTCTGAATTTAACATTTTGACCAAGAAAGGATCTGAGAATAGTTTTGTTGTAGTAGTTACTGTAATTCAGCCTCAGTGAAAGGGGCACCATGTGGTAAAAATCTACTCTCCATAATGATACAGTAACAATGAATCTGCACCTAAACTGGATTGGTGATCCGGGCAATCCAAAGAAATTTTCAGAGGAATTTTGCATGCTGGGAAGGTTTACAGCTTGTTCCTTTACCTATTACCTCCTTGTTACCTTTACCTATTTTTTTTTCTGAAAGTTGAGGCTGTTTCATCATTGTGTTATTTTAATTTTATGCTGGCATAAGCTCATTTTCTGTAATAGAATTTCTGTGATATAAAGCAGGAGTGATACAGTAGTGAAGAAAAGGCTACATTTTTAAACTGGCGCAGTCAAAAACACCAAGCCTGATATAGTTTTTCAATGATAAATTGTAGCTACTAATTCCAGTCAAAAGGAGGTATGCGCTGGTGCACTAAGCATTATGTTAGCCATACTATTAGGGAAAGATATTTTTCTCCTCTGGTTGAATCTGAGCTGTTATGTGACAGTAATGCAAGATTCAGTGCAGCAAAATGGGCAATAGCTACTGCAACTGTGACTACAGCTGCTCCTTGTGATTCTGCATCGTGTGAGAAGGAACCCGCTTTGTTTTCAATCAAATGGCAGTTGCATGTGACTTGAATAAAGAGCCTTGGGGAAAAAGAAAAAGCTGATACCCCGTAAGTTCTGTTTCCTTTTTAAAAACACATTTCTTTTTGGCACAATGGATTGTTGCACCTCCCACTGCACCAATCTTCTCTTTCAAGAGTAATTTAACCTACAGCTTGGACAGTGAAGAGATTGCAATTACTGCTTCCCAGGAGCATACTGGAACTGTCAGGTTAGCACTTAGTGGGTACCTACCTAGTAAGTAGGCAACAGTATGATTTTCAAGATATTTGTGCCAAATCCAGGCACTTCACATTTGAGATTATAAACGATAAGACGTATTTCATAAGAATTGGGAACACAGCCCATGAATTTAAGCTCTTCCTGAAGCTCTTGGATCACAACTTTTGATTTGAAAACTTCAAGACAACCCAAAGCTCTTATTTCAGAATCTGCTTCTAACTTTACCCCTTCTATATGATAGCTGGATTTGGCTAACAGCTTTGCTCTGTGAGAGAGTATACCTTGCTTATAGATGTGTTTTTGGCTGTTTGCAGATATCTGGACAAAAAGGAAAAGGATGAGTTTAACAGAGAGGAGATGTGGTCTGACTTGCTTTTAGCAAGTGCAGTGACCAAGATATTTTTCATTTTCCTATCTCTAAAAAAATTTAAATGACAAATGCAGAGGTACCACTTCACAGGACCCAGAGCTCAGGTTCTTGATGCTGAGATAGGAAAAAAGAAAATTTGCCTGGTTTTTGAAAAGTTTATAAACATTTGCATCCTGCATCACATGGACTAATTAGAAAATTACATATTCTGGTGCTACTCAGATAGACTGGCATTCTCTCATATATGGAAAGGCAAGTGAATTCTGCTTTTAAGAAAACACAGTATTTTCCTAGTTTCATGTGGCAGCCACTCAACTCACTTCATTTCTTTGCAAAATACAAACTTCAGCATTTCATTTTTTATCTTTTATCATTAAACTCCTACAGCTTGAAAATGATTTTCCCCCTAGAAAATGCAAATCTATTCCTTTGTAGTGAAAACCATATTATACATGCAGCATGTAACTTTCAAAACTTTAGTTAGAAGCAGCAAAGCAAGCTGTCAGACATTTCAGTAATTGAATTTCCTTGAGAACTGCCTTGGTTTGTCAGCTCTGACTTTGCTGTCAAAAGAAAAGAAAATAGCCAGGGAATTAATCTAAGATAACACGGGGGGTATTTTGATAATACCAAGACACAAACATTAAGTGTTTTCTCTGGCAGCATTTTGAGGTAGGGTTCCCCACCCTAATCCAGGCAGGTTCATTCTAGCCTTGAGCCATTATTGTCTTGTGCAGAGTTCTGAGATTTAACTAATGACCTATCAAACTGCAGTACCAGGGATCCTTTCTTCCTGTATTAAGATGCACAATATCATTGCTTAAAAGGCCCAATATACCCTTTGTGAATTACTTCATAAGTGCAATTCATCTTTTACTGCTTCCGCACTTGGATTGCTTGTAAAATGTTTAGTGGTTAATTAGCCTGGAAGGAAGTCCAACTTATGAAAAACCAAGCAGTGGGAAAAAATAGCCATAAAATTAATGGCTTACTCTCTGGTCCTTATTTTATGGGAGAATGTTAATCAGACTCTGTTGGAACTGTACCTTTGACTAGCACTCAGCCTCGTTTATAATCAGCTTCAGAAGTATTCCTTTCTGGGTTTTCCCCTTTGGCCTGTGCTTTCCTCCAAAGGACTTGAATGTATTAGGAAGAGATTGACAGCTCTCCTAACAATTGCAACCATTGCTCTAGCTGAAGGGAAACATGGGGCTAGTCACTTTATGGGAACCCACCTGGAGACACACTTAAGGTATAAATCTGTTATCCAAAAAATGAAACTAATAAAATACATACTGCTGTAGGTAAAAGAAAATAGCCAATATTTGAGCTGTGAGACCTTCATTAGAAAATGGATAAAACTGGAATAGGAGAGAATTGTATAGGGAGCAAATGACTGTATTTACAGCTAGCTCTTTATACCTGCAGAGAAGATTCCAAAATAATCAGGTCCCAGGGAAAATTTAACCATTGAATATTTTGGGTCAGTCATAAGGAGGCTTAGTGGGAAAAAAAAAAGTTATGCTCTCTCAGTGGTGAAATGGATAAAATATTTATGCAAATTTTCCACATAAGATAGCAATTGGTCTGCAATTCTTGCACTGAAAAAAATATGGCTTTGTTTTGTTTTTTTTTTATCTTTTTGCAAGCATTTTGCCCTTCATTTTAGAGCAGGTCACAAACAGGGCATTACTTTTTAATGTGCTGTAATGTCTATATATCATGACATTGTTGGTTAACCCTGTGTGTTGGGTCTTAGACAGCACTGCAAGTAAGTAGACCTAATATTTTAGTGTTGTAACTTAATTTAATCAAAAGCTTAAAACATGCCAGCTATTATATTAACCTATCTAATCCCTGTCTTTTTTTTATCCAGAGATCTGGAGTGGCAATGATTTTCCTTTCAGAAAATAAGTGTGTTCGTATAACTTTCCACATATAGTTTGTTCATAATCATAATTCTAGTGGTTTTCCTTGAGTATGTAAGAGAAAAATATTTAATTATGAACACTGATGTGTCTGTCTTTGATAAAAGGTATAGGTGCTGATGAGCCTCATACAGCAATACCCTGTAACAGCTCACTGGCTTTTCAGTTTCTCTTAGAAAAGGTACTGCACGTGGCTGAGAATGTCATCAATTTCGTATTCAGTAAATAGCCAGTGCTCTGGATGCTTGTAAACATCCTTGAAAGAGAAGTTCCTCTTTAAGAATTTGGTCCTCATTAGGGTGACTATGTAAGGACATCCAAGTCCCTCAGTGATACCCCAGAGCGTTACACGTGGGCTCTAGCTGTCATTCCACAATGACATGGGTCTCATGTAAGTCCTCTGTCATATCAGTCACACACACAGCAAATCAGGGTATCCTAAGTGATACCAAACTGAATGTGAGGTTCAGGCAACTGATCTTATGTGTCAGAGGAAGTCAGCCCAGTGTCATGGTCTTTAATAGCACATTTCCCCCGCAAATATGTGATATAATGCTTAAGCCAACATTTATATGCCATACAATTTATTGTGTTCTTAAGCAGTCCATCAGCTCAGCTGGTGGTCAGTTAGCTCTTGAAGGATTTTTCCTCAGACCTGCAGAGGTCTTCTGATGTGCTGCCACTATCACCATAATATAACTGTAGGAATGCATTTGTTCTGCTTGTCCCTGCCCCTGGGCTCCTCTGTTTCAATGACTGGACCTTGTTAAACTGGATCATCTTTCTTACTCCTTGCTCTGCGATGTCTGTATCAGGTGACAAATTCATATAAGAACTTGTGGCATGACTGCTGTTTTTGGCCATCATTTTTCATCTAATGACTTCAACACTATTTTCTTATAGTGGTAGCAGCTCCCAAAAAATTATGCCTATGCTTATCTTATCTACAACTGATACATTAGGAAGCTCAAGTGATTCTGACATTGGCTTCTTATATTGCCAGAATCCTTTTTTCCATTTTTCCATTTAATAAAATATTTGCAGGTACAAAATCATGTTCAGCTGATGCTCTTTGTGTATGTAACAGCAATAGACATGCATAAGACAAAGGCTGTCCAGCTCTTTCTTTCAGGGACCGTGCTATTTTTACACAATTTCTTTCCAAGCTGTTGAGCAGAGATGATCGGAACTAGCTGCTCCATGTCTAAACTATATTTAACTGTAAATGACTTAAGCTCATTCCCTTAAGGAGGACCTATTGTCATATATTACTCTGTAAATTATAATGTCTAATAAAAATAGGATATATGCATCATCAATTTATCTCTTATCTGTTCCTGTAAAAACTGTCTGCAGAAAATGAAACAAAAGGGCTGGGACAGGATGCAACTTTGAAGAAAAAGGGTATAAACTAAACTACACTTTCAAATAGTGCTTTTTACTCTGATATCAGCAGGAGCTTTTTCATTATGTGGCCTATATTTTTGCATATGTGACAACTCCTAAAATCTTTCCTTATGTGACTGTTCATTCAGGGTAACATAACACATAAGTGAATCTTACCTTACAGTTTTGGGTTTTTTTACAAGAAAAAAAAGAGGTAAAAAAAAAGGTCCCTAAAAGACCTTCCCGTATCTTTTATTCTTAACTCCTCCTGCCAGAGTACATAAAGAGTCATCATCCTGGTTTTTTTTATATCTGATTTCATACTTAATTTTTCTCATGTAATCATTAGCAGTGGTAGGGAATACAATGTCAGAGACACCTGTGCTTAATTACTGTCTGCAGGGTCTCAGTTTCGGAAATAGCTCTGTCAGCCAAAGTTTTTTCCTTTTTTTTCCAACTCCAAACAGAATTATTAGGTTTCTTAGGGGGTTTTGGGTGGGTTTTTTTTTCTGGTTTGGTTTGGGGGGTTTTTTTTTTAAGTCAAGATGTATACTTCAGGATGGAGTTGATTTTTCTATGTTTTTTTCTTTAACATATTAGATATCAGTGTTTGGAAATCCAGTGTCAATTTGGAAATAATATTTTTTTAGCTAAAAGAATCCCACTTTACTGCTTACAGAGCATTTGTCAGGTCACTTTTGAAAATGACAATAAATGGCTTTCATTCAGGTTTTTCTCTTGCTGACTTATAAAGACATGACTTTTTTTGCTTTTTAATGCCTAAAATGTTTGCATTAAATTTACATTGTTAGCATCCTACAATCAAATTTGAGGAGAAACTAGAGCTGTGCAGTGCCAAAACTTGCTCTCTTCTTAGTGCCCTTTTTTTCAGCCATGCAATGAAGTGCTGTTGGAACTTGCGTGAGTTGTCTTCCACAATTGTGAAGACCCAGTCTCTGGTGGAGTTTTCAACTCCTCGTTTTCTCTGAGGCATCCTCTTAGAGGGTGTTTAAATGACAGCCAAAGGTTTGACAACAGCTCAGGTAGACGTCCCCAGTCAGCTGGTGCTGCTAGCAGGGCAGCTGCCACAGCATGGAGCTCAGCGTGGCCGGCTGCCAGGCTGTCCGCTCGGCTTCTCGGAATAATCGGAGCTGTATCTAGGTTTCACAGAGCACTATCTCACCCAGAGTGAAAATGTCAGCTGACAGACCCTGCTGTAATTAATGGATATTCAAATTCCATCACTGAAATAATGTTGTCCGACCAGAAGTAAGAAAAATCCACCTTGCATTTAGTGGTGTGCATAAACGAATCTTCAGTGAATAAAGAGCACTTAATTACCATGTCCATGCACAAAACTTTGTAGGATGTCCTACTGAGCTCCTATTTAGCTGACTGCAATATTTGCTTTGAAAGATGAAAACTTGCAGATATCCCAGTATATGCTAATATTTCAGTATGTCAGTGGAATTAACCAGACTACATTTCAGTATTTTTGTGTCCCTTTTATTACTATTTTTATGTCTGAGACTGATCAGTTTTGTAGGTTGTCTCAGAAACTTTCAACATGCAAGGTAATTTTTAGCATTTTTTAACATCTAATATATTTAATATTGTAAAATATTTTTCAAAATAAAACAATTTTCGTTTTATCTCCTTAGGAAGGATATATCTACAAGGAAATATCTACAATAGTCATGTGAAAAAATGGCATGGTCAATTAGAGTTTTGCAAGTCCGTTCAACAGAACATGTAGACAGACAGATCTTGGAAGCAGTTGCATAAATAAGTTCAAAAAATCCAACAAAATTACAAACTTTAAAACATTCACTTCCTTACCATCCTAACTGTAACAGTTCCTTAGTCCGTATTTTGCTTGCACCACAACATAACAGGCTACCAGAAACTTGGCTTGCTGGGGGTTTTTTTTGCACTTAGTCATTTAAGTACTCTGTTAAGTTTTTATTATCAGCTTAAGAAAATTTTGCTGGCTAAATGTTTCCACATTATTTCTCAAAAGGTTCTCTAATACTAAGGTTTTGTAGGTTATCCCTTTTAGAGAACAGCTCCTAATTTTTCATAACAATGTTTAGCTATGATATACCTCTATAATTAATTTTGTTTTGTTTTACATAAAATGTAGCCTTCCTGTGAATTTCTATTGTTAAAACACTCCTCAGAATAATTATGTGATACAGTATACTTTTTCATTATGTTATGTTTTTCTTTAATATTTTCCTGATTGAAAGAAATAGGCAAGAAAGAATTAAAACTTAATTTACTTTAATGGAAGGGGAACATTTTTTTCATGTTTTTTGTTTCAGTTCTATTGCTAGTATGTAAAATTTAGCAATCTGCAATGTGACTCTCAATCATTAGTATAAATTACAGAGCTTTCAGTGTTTAGGCCTGCAAAGAAGTACAGGTTTTTTTCTGGAACTCCTAGATTCATCCTGAGAATCTTTATTGACCAAACTCAGAGTTTTAAGCTTGCTTTTATTTTGGTTCTTTTTCAGGATGAGTTTAAGCCATGTGTATATTACTAGGTTGGCTACTCCATCCTCTAGTTTCTACTGAACTCTTAGACGAACACAATCTGGTCCTTTTGATTGATTTCAGTTCTGTTTCTGAAGTTGTTCCATCAAGTCTTTTTGATCCCTTCATGTCTGCAGTGGTTTTACTCTTGTTACCTGTAAAGACTAATCTGAGGATAGTAACGTCCTCTTTGGTACAGACCCATGCCAATAAATAATTTACTTTTCCTGCAGATTTTGATCCTCTTAGATTGCACTCTGGTCGTCTAAAAGATTCAGAGTCTGGTTTATAGGATTTGTTTGATATATTTTAAGAGTTTTTGATATGTTTGGTGTGTTTGTTCCTAAATCTTCCCAAGTTGTTTTTTTTAACTCATGTGTCAAGCACTGTGTTTCAGAGACACTATAAAAGAAGGGATAAAATATCCAGGTAACATATTACCTAGTAATAAGGCAGCTCATCTCCCTTCTTTTACATTTCAGTATTTACTTAAAGTTCTCTCTGTTTCCATTTTCTTTTATCTTTGTACCCCTAGGAACAGATATACATGCACAACTATTTCAGATGACAGGAGAAACTGTTGTTTCCTCACTACTAGGGAAACTGTTTAGAAAAAAGGAAAGTCTTACCAGAGAAAAACTAAAATACTGACTCATGTAAAACACTGAATTTTGTGGTGGGACAACGCTTCTTGTAATGTAATTGCAATAGGAATGGCCTGCAGATGAATATGGACTAGTTCTTTCCTGGGAAAAACACAATATTCTATTCCAAATGCAGTCTTCTCAGTTTAAGTAAACACAGAAAGTAAAGAAAATCCTTTGGAAGCAAAAGTTCTAGAAGTAATGTCTAAAAATCTGCAAGGGTAGAGACGGAGGGAAAGGGAGATGTTACTCTTTAATCGCACACTACAGTGAGGCACTGCAGAGGCAGCAGCTTTGCTTTGCATCCTGGCTTCCAAGATAGAGGGGAAGGAAACATTCTGTGTGAGGACAGAATAAAATAGTCACTCTGTGCTACAGAAAGTGAACCTGATGAGGGAAAGTGGTTTGGAATCACATCCCCTTCAGCGGGAATCCCTCATAGAAGGTTTGAAGCAAAAAACTTCGTCTAACATACGTGCTAAAATATTAATTAGCTGCTATGTAATACTGAGTAAGGGAAGTAGCTTTTAATCACTGTGTAAGTTATTTTATTCTCTTGTTAAAAAACCAAAATAATCTTTTACTTATTTGATTTTAAGAAAAACAGAGAACTGAATATCTCTCAGTATAAGATTGGAGAGAAAACAGTGCAGGTCTGCATCATGTAGACAATGTATTATGGCTTTAAATCAGAGGTTTTAAATTGGAATTTATATAAAAATGTTATTCACATATATATGAGGAACACAAAATATTTTAAATGCAGAATAGATGTAAATGTATGTGATAAATGAATCCCTGAAAACAAGGAGCATAATTATCTATTCGTAACACCTTCAAATGAATTGTAAGCAGATGAAGAATTTTGAACAAAATTACAAAAAACTTAAAATTACAAAAACCTTAGCTTGAGGGCACATGTTAAGAAATGAGAAGGAAAAGAGTGGCTAGAGGAGTTTGAAAAAATCCCAGCAAATCAACCAAAAAACAAACACGAACCCTCAAACCTTCAACACTGTCATGGCACAGTAAAAGAGGAAATAATGCTTTCCTTCTACTGACCTGGGGAATCTCAGCTGAGGTAAATTACCATAGCTCATTTTCAATGAAGCTATGCCCATTTCTAGCAGATGGAGCTTGGTCTCAAAGGCTTACAGAAAATAATTTCTGGGAAAATGTGTGTATTAAAAAAATACATTTCAATAATAAATTTTAAATAATAACATATTTGTTTCTGATGTTGCTCTCAGTTGCTGTTTTGTTGAATACTTCATGACAGATACAGGAAAAATGATTGTGCTTTTTTGTAAAAAATAATTTTTTAAGTATCAGGGTGATCTAGATCCCCCACAAATACTTTGCTTTCCAAAACTCAGCAAATGTTCTGTTCAGTTCTGTACAGTTCATAAATAGACAACTTTTTTCTCTCTTCCATAAACTAATAACGCCCCCTTCCCCCTTCATTTTGGTAATAATTTTGGTCTCTGATTCCAAGAGCACTTTATCTCCAGTTGTTTGTCAGAAAATACTTTTGCTT